>CM026216.1:3107768-3129965 GCA_014839995.1 Xenentodon cancila | reverse complement strand
CCCTCAGATGAACCTGCAGGATCAATGACAGAGTGGGGCTTCACCGCTGGAGTCTGCTTTCCGCCGCTGCTGACCGGCCAGACCACCGTTGTTCTGGGAGCACGTGCGAGCTGTCATGTTAACAAACATTCTCCCGCTGCACCGTCAGTGCTCATAGCGCATAAACACTAAAATGTCTCCACCAGTCAAAACCTGAGTAAAACAACAGTTTCAGATGTGCCTGGATGAGGTTTGAAAGTTTTACCGCAGCCGTATTTGTGACGTGGACGGGTGAACTGTGAGGGTAATGTAGAGGCGGGAGTCTGAAGGTGCCCGGTAATCTGATTACATCTGCAGTGAAACCTGCACAGGATTCCTTTTTGGTCACTTTGTGACATTTTAGTACTTTCAAACCAATGATTTTGTAATGACTGTTGTAGTGCTGATGTGGTTTATTATTAAAAGGGGGGACGTGGCAAGTCGGCCGAGAGCGAGAGTCCAGCGCAGCAGCAGACAGGAAGTGCACTCAGACATCATCGTTCTGACTCACTGACACTAAAAATACACTTCCAACCGGCGTTCTTCTAATGTCCAGTGAGCAGGAGGAAGTCATTTGTTGTCCCGGTGTACTGCCGTGCCGTGTTGGAGCGCTCCCTCCTGCTTCCTCCTGCCAGGCCGTGATTTTAGTTTTGTAGACTGTCTGGGTTGGGATGTTGCATTTCTGCTCCAAGGGTGCTGCACAGCATGAAAGTGTTTCCATACTGAAGTGAAAATGTCCAGTCAGGTTGCAAACAAATGTATTTGCATCCACATCTGGATCCTGCAGGCCTTGTGCAGTCAGTCCAGGTCCAGCTCCCAGGCTGGAACCCTGGACCGGCCTTCCCTGTCAGTCTACTCAAAATCTTAACAACTTAGTTCCTTAAAATACACCGAAGATAATCATATGAAGGGGTAAGAAAATCCTGTTGTCCTCCAACATGCACGTAAACAAACACTTTGGGACTGAGCTGGTAAGAGGATTTGAATAAAAGTGGAGTGCATGTGAAACTTTGCTGCAGTGCAGACTCACGGAGCAGAATGAAAATCAGAGCGCTCTTGTGTTTCCAGGTGGAGGCCTGCAGTAAGGAAGCCGAGAAGATCGATTCCCTCATCAACTATGCCAGCCCCACTCTGTTCTCCCACGTTCCCCTGTCCGCCTTCCTCTCCTCCGACATCAAGACCTCCTCCATCCACTCGGCGGGCTCGCTGCCATCAGCTCCACCTCCTGGTCTGTGGCTCCTCCTGGCTGTTCTCCTGGCAGCAGCTCCAGGACTCCACCAGCTTTAAGTACCCCCATCCCTCCCCAGGCTCACCCGAACTAGCCCTCAGCCCCATCCTGGGAGTCTGCCCGGGTCACCGTGGAGGGGGAGGCGGCATCTGTGATGACAATCGTTCCTAGTGACTCACCTGCGTCAAACAATCAAGCTGGTGGAAAAGCTCTTGGTGACGAAAGCTTTCATGTGGACAGTATTTTCAGTCATGAGGTCTGCACTGGGTCTCCCTCCAGTGAAGTAAGTGTGTGTGTGTGTGTGTGAGAGAGAGAGAGAGAGAGAAAGAAAGAAAGAAAGAAACAAAGAAAGACAGAAAGAAAGAAAGAAAGAAAGCAAGAAAGAAAGAAAGAAAGAAAGAAAGAAAGAAAGAAAGAAAGAAAGAAAGAAAGAAAGAAAGAAAGAAAGAAAGAAAGAAAAAGAAGCATTTGGCTTCATACCAACAGTATTTTCCCAGCAGCACCCTCCCTCCAAAGCTGTACATTGGTGACTCATTCTCTCTCTCGCTCTCTCGTGTGTTTGTACGTGTTTGTTTGTGACTGGAGACTCGAGACGAATCAAAACACTCATCTGGCAAAACATCAGTCTGACAAATCACACACTCACACACTCACACACTCACACTCACACGTGTAGTAGCTGGTTCACAGTGAGCCAGACGTTCAAAGGAACCAGATCGTGTTTAAGTGATGCCGCATGAATGCGTGTTGGGGAGTAGCGTGTGCATACATGTACATACGTGTACATACATGTACAGAGTCCTGGTGTTTGGACCGCCGCCCTCAGCAGCGTTAGTGCCAAGCTCATGGACTCAGCCCATCCATCCTCCACGTTCAGGTGTAAACTGCTGATTGAACAAAAGAATCACACATCTGGACAGGTGTCAGCCCAGAGAAAGCCCAGGTTCTGGTCGGGTTCACACAGCAGTGCTGTGAAGCTGTTTGGGGATCACACGGAACCTTTCTCCAAAAACCGGCCCCGTAACTTATCGTCTGAGGTGGTGCTCATAAGGAACCCTAACCAGGGTGCGTCAACGAACATCGCAACAGGACATGCAGGAGAAGTGTGGTTTTCTGTCTACTTGGACTAGCCAGAGTCCAGGTGGACTAGCCAGAGTCCAGGTGGACTAGCCAGAGTCCAGGTGGACTAGCCAGAGTCCAGTTATACTAGTCAGTCATGTTGGACTAGCCAGAGTCCAGGTGGACTAGCCAGAGTCCAGGTGGACTAGCCAGTCCAGTTGGACTAGCCAGAGTCCAGTTATACTAGTCAGTCATGTTGGACTAGCCAGAGTCCAGGTGGACTAGCCAGAGTCCAGTTATACTAGTCAGTCATGTTGGACTAGCCAGAGTTCAGGTGGACTAGTCAGAGTCCAGGTGGGATAGCCAGTCCAAGTGGACTAGTCAGAGTCCAGTTAAACTAGTCAGCCTAGTTGGGCTAGTCAGAGTCCAGGTGGACTAGCTACAGTCCAGTTGGACTAGCCAGTCTAGTTGGACTAGTCAGAGTCCAGGTAAACTAGTCAGTCTAGTTGAACTAGTCAAGAGTCCAGTTGGACTAGTCAGAGTCCAGTTGGACTAGCCAGAGTCCAGTTATACTAGTCAGTCCAGTTGGACTCGCCAGTCCAGTTGGACTAGCCAGTCTAGTTGGACTAGTCAGAGTCCAGTTGGACTAGCCAGAGTCCAGTTATACTAGTCAGTCCAGTTGGACTCGCCAGTCTAGTTGGACTAGTCAGAGTCCAGTTGGACTAGCCAGTCCAGTTGGACTAGCCAGTCTAGGTGGACTAGCCAGTCCAGTTGGACTAGTCAGAGTCCAGTTGGACTAGTCAGAGTCCAGTTGGACTAGTCAGAGTCCAGTTGGACTAGCCAGTCCAGTTGGACTAGTCAGTCTAGGTGGACTAGCCAGTCCAGTTGGACTAGTCAGCGTCCAGGTGGGCTAGCTACAGTCCAGTTGGACTAGTCAAGAGTCCAGTTGGACTAGTCAGAGTCCAGTTGGACTAGTCAGAGTCCAGTTAAACTAGTCAGTCTAGTTGGACTAGTCAGAGTCCAGGTGGACTAGCTACAGTCCAGTTGGACTAGCCAGTCTAGTTGGACTAGCCAGAGTCCAGGTAAACTAGCCAGTCTAGTTGGACTAGTCAGAGTCCAGGTAAACTAGTCAGTCTAGTTGGACTAGTCAGAGTCCAGGTGGACTAGCTACAGTCCAGTTGGACTAGCCAGTCTAGTTGGACTAGCCAGAGTCCAGGTGGACTAGTCAGAGTCCAGGTAAACTAGTCAGTCTAGTTGGACTAGCCAGAGTCCAGGTGGACTAGCTACAGTCCAGTTGGACTAGCCAGTCTAGTTGGACTAGTCAGAGTCCAGGTAAACTAGTCAGTCTAGTTGAACTAGTCAAGAGTCTAGTTGGACTAGTCAGAGTCCAGGTAAACTAGTCAGTCTAGTTGGACTAGTCAAGAGTCCAGTTGCCAGAGTCCAGTTATACTAGTCAGTCCAGTTGGACTCGCCAGTCCAGTTGGACTAGTCAGTCTAGTTGGACTAGTCAGAGTCCAGTTGGACGTGTCACTAACCCATACATCTGTTATCCTTCACAGCTGCTCTCTATAACGATTGTAGGTCACTCAGTTAAGATCAAAAGACGTCAGAGGGGATGATTGAAGAATACAGCTTTTACACGCCGGTTTGGTTCATTCCCTTTTGTTCCTTGAAGGTCAGCGAGACCTTTTTGAAGCGCTGTGAAGTAACCAGAGGACAAATATTCAATAGTTCCTGCATCAGTACGTTTTGTCCATGAAGACGAGCTCTCTTAGAGCTGACGCTGGGTCTTGTCCTGTTTTGGTGAATATTTACAATGAGGTGTGTAATCCAGAGACTGCTGTGTAAAACGCTGCTCAGATGGACGCCATCACCGAGCCAGCAGGAACAAACTGGACGGTTCCATGTTGGGCAGCTCAGACCGCCGCTTGGACATGAAACACGCTATGATCCTTGTTCACATCGCCGAGTCATCTGAACAAGCTGGGTTGAATTGGGAAGGTTATTTCAGTGTTTCTGTTATATCTTCCATTAATAAGAGGATTCCTGTGTCCTGTAGTGTTTGTATGAGCACCACTTCCAATGAAGTTGCACAGATGATTCCCAGCAGAAGGCAACTGGACTGTGGTGACGTGAAGCAGAGGGTGAGGAACGTTCAGGCCAGTCACGGCCCGTCTGCAGCTGATGTCTTTGACATACATTCACTTGCAGGTGTAGCTGCTTCAACGCAGCCGCATCTCCACCAGCCAGGTTCAGATCTGCGTGTCCTTTGGATCTGTGGCCACGTCTCACCCTCACAACACAGTTATGGACCCATTACTGCTCCATTACTGTAACCGATCCAGCACATGAGCTTTGCTCCACTCTGGCTCACATAACGTCTGCTGGTGTGTGTGTGTGTGTGTGTGTGTGTGTGTGTGTGTGTGTGTGTGTGTGTGTGTGTGTGTGTGTGTGTGTGTGTGTGTGTGCAGCCAGTTGCTGTGCAAAGCTTTCAAAGGGACATCTTCTCTGTACTTAAGAGCAAGAAGCCATGAAACGAGACGAGGACAATCAGCCAGCTACTCCCTGCAGGGTGGAGAAGATGTCCTCAGTAGGCCTTGATAAAGTGTCTTATATGAAGTATTCATGAAAATGCAATAATTTTATATTTGTTTAAAACAAATTATCTCTATATTTGATATGGATTGAAATAATGATCACATATGTGCCATTTTTTAAACAGTTGTACTTTTTTATTGCATGATGACATGAAGTATTTTTATTCTAGAATGTATTTGTGTGTGTGTGTGTGTGTGTGTGTGTGTGCGTGCGTGCGTGCGTGCGTGTGTGTGTGTGCGTGTGTGTGTGCGTGCGTGCGTGTGTGTGTGTGTGTGTGAAGCACAATGTGGCCTCCAACAGTATTAAGGTGCAGGGAAGCCCCCAACACCGCCCAGCCATTAATATTATTATTGTTATTATTGTTATTATTGATGGTATGTATTGATGTATGTTGTCTGGAGCATATAATGATTTGGATCATATTTGTTCAATAAATTTTACTCTACATAAACACAAAAAAGGAATGGAGTTCAAACCTTCGCTGTTTGACAGAAACGTATTTTTTCTGGATGAATTCAGTGGGAATTAGTTCAACTCATGAACCCGGATTGATCCGCATGAATCCGAGTCTGGACCCTCTGTATGTCTAAGCTTTAATGCTCGTATCGTATCATGGTTTAAGCTTCTTAAGAAAAGTGGCCTGATGGAGCCGTCATGTTGACAGAGGAAAGCTTGTTCATCTGTTGGTTAAACGTCTGGCTGAAGTTCAGCTTTTACAGTTTCAGGTTGTCCATACAGGTCTGTGACGTCTCAACTCTCAGGAGGGCGATGATGCAAATGCCCAACAACAACTTACCATTTCCTCATCAACATCTTATCATTTCAACATCTCAACAACATCTCAAACATATCAACATCTCATCGACATTTCATTAACGTAGTATCAAATCAACATCTTATCAACATCTCCAGAGAGTCCACAGACTAGTTAAGGTATTCTGAGTCCAGTTAGACTAGTAAAAACTAGTTATGATATTCTATGTCCAGTTAAGCTAGTCAGAGACTAGTTAAGGTATTCTGAGCTCAGTTAAACTAGTCAGACTAGGTAAATCAGTCCGAGTCCATTTAGACTAGTCAGAGACTAGTTAAACCAGTCCGAGTCAAGTTGGACTAGTCAGAGGCTAGTTATGATATTCTGTGTCCAGTTAAGCTAGTCAGAGACTAGTTAAGGTATTCTGAGCTCAGTTAAACTAGTCAGACTAGGTAAATCAGTCCGAGTCCATTTAGACTAGTCAGAGACTAGTTAAACCAGTCCGAGTCAAGTTGGACTAGTCAGAGACTAGTTATGGTATTATGTGTCCAGTTAACTCAACTCAACTTTATTTATAAAGCACTTTAAACAAAACAAGGTTCACCAAAGTGCTGAACAAAGCATAAAATTAGTAAGAGAGCATGGCAATTATCAGACATAAGACAATTAAAATACAATACAGTCAAGATTCCAACTCAATTAAAAGCCAAAGTAAAAAAATATGTTTCAAGAGCAGATTCAAAAGTGGAAAATGGGTCCATCTGTCTGAGGGCCAGGGGCAACTCATTCCAGATCACTTAAGCTAGTGAGAGACTAGTTATGGTATTCTTAGTCCAGTTAGACTAGTCAGAGACTAGTTAAACCAGTCCGAGTCCATTTAGAATGGTCAGAGGCTAGTTATGGTATTCCAAGTTCAATTAGACTAGTAAAAAACTAGTTAAGGTATTCTGAGTCCAGTTAGACTAGTCAGAGACTAGTTAAACCAGTCCGAGTCCATTTAGAATGGTCAGAGGCTAGTTATGGTATTCCAAGTTCAATTAGACTAGTAAAAAACTAGTTAAGGTGTTCTGAGTCCAGTTAGACTAGTCAGAGACTAGTTAAACCAGTCTGAGTCCAGTTGGACTAGTCAAAGGCTAGTTATCATATTCTGTGTCCAGTTAAGCCAGTCAGAGACTAGTTAAGGTATTCTGAGTACAGTTAGACTAGTCAGATACTAGTTAAACGAGTCTGAGTCCAGTTGGACTAGTCAGAGACTAGTTATGGTATTATGTGTCCAGTTAACTCAACTCAACTTTATTTATAAAGCACTTTAAACAAAACAAGGTTCACCAAAGTGCTGAACAAAGCATAAAATTAGTAAGAGAGCATGGCAATTATCAGACATAAGACAATTAAAATACAATACAGTCTCCAGATTCCAACTCAATTAAAAGCCAAAGTAAAAAAAAAAATGTTTTAAGAGCAGATTCAAAAGTGGAAAATGGGTCCATCTGTCTGAGGGCCAGGGGCAACTCATTCCAGATCACTTAAGCTAGTGAGAGACTAGTTATGGTATTCTTAGTCCAGTTAGACTAGTCGGAGACTAGTTAAGGTTTTCTGATACCAGAGACTAGTTATGGTATTCCTAGTCTAATTAGAATAGTCAGAGGCTAGTTAAGGTATTCTGAGTCCAGTTAGACTAATCAGAGACTAGTTAAACCAGTCTGAGTATAGTTGGACTAGTCAGAAACTAGTTAAGGTATTCTGAGTCTATAGACTAGTCAAGTTTTCCCTAGTCCAGTTAGAATAGTCAGAGGCTAGTTAAGGTATTCTGAGTCCAGTTAGACTAGTCAGAGACTAGTTAAACCAGTCTGAGTCCAGTTGGACTAGTCAAAGGCTAGTTATCATATTCTGTGTCCAGTTAAGCCAGTCAGAGACTAGTTAAGGTATTCTGAGTCCAGTTAGACTAGTCAGAGACTAGTTAAACCAGTCTGAGTCCAGTTGGACTAGTCAAAGGCTAGTTATCATATTCTGTGTCCAGTTAAGCCAGTCAGAGACTAGTTAAGGTATTCTGAGTACAGTTAGACTAGTCAGATACTAGTTAAACGAGTCTGAGTCCAGTTGGACTAGTCAGAGGCTAGTTATGATATTCTGTGTCGAGTTAACTCAACTCAACTTTATTTATAAAGCACTTTAAACAAAACAAGATTCACCAAAGTGCTGAACAAAGCATAAAATTAGTAAGAGAGCATGGCAATAATCAGACATAAGACAATTAAAATACAATACAGTCAAGATTCCAACTCAATTAAAAGCCAAAGTAAAAAAATATGTTTTAAGAGCAGATTTAAAAGTGGAAAATGGGTCCATCTGTCTGAGGTCCAGGGGCAACTCATTCCAGATCACTTAAGCTAGTGAGAGACTAGTTATGGTATTCTTAGTCCAGTTAGACTAGTCGGAGACTAGTTAAGGTTTTCTGATACCAGAGACTAGTTATGGTATTCCTAGTCCAATTAGAATAGTCAGAGGCTAGTTAAGGTATTCTGAGTATAGTTGGACTAGTGAGAAACTAGTTAAGGTATTCTGAGTCTATAGACTAGTCAAGGTTTCCCTAGTCCAGTTAGAATAGTCAGAGGCTAGTTAAGGTATTCTGAGTCCAGTTAGACTAGTCAGAGACTAGTTAAACCAGTCCGAGTCCATTTAGAATGGTCAGAGGCTAGTTATGGTATTCCAAGGTCAATTAGATTATTAAAAAACTAGTTAAGGTGTTCTGAGTCCAGTTAGACTAGTCAGAGACTAGTTAAATCACTCCAAGTCCAGTTGGACTAGTCAGAGACTAGTTATGGTATTATGTGTCCAGTTAAGTTAGTCAGAGACTAGTTAAACCAGTCTGAGTCCAGTTGGACTAGTCAAAGGCTAATTATCATATTCTGTGTCCAGTTAAGCCAGTCAGAGACTAGTTAAGGTATTCTGAGTCCAGTTGGACTAGTCAGAGGCTAGTTATGATACTCTGTGTCCAGTTAACTCAACTCAACTTTATTTATAAAGCACTTTAATCAAAACAAGGTTCACCAAAGTGCTGAACAAAGCATAAAATTAGTAAGAGAGCATGGCAATTATCAGACATAAGACAATTAAAATACAATACAGTCAAGATTCCAACTCAATTAAAAGCCAAAGTAAAAAAATATGTTTTAAGAGCAGATTCAAAAGTGGAAAATGGGTCCATCTGTCTGAGGGCCAGGGGCAACTCATTCCAGATCACTTAAGCTAGTGAGAGACTAGTTATGGTATTCTTAGTCTAATTAGAATAGTCAGAGGCTAGTTAAGGTATTCTGAGTCCAGTTAGACTAATCAGAGACTAGTTAAACTAGTCTGAGTATAGTTGGACTAGTCAGAAACTAGTTAAGGTATTCCGAGTCTATAGACTAGTCAAGGTTTCCCTAGTCTAGTTAGAATGGTCAGAGGCTAGTTAAGGTATTCTGAGTCCAGTTAGACTAGTCAGAGACTAGTTAAACCAGTCCGAGTCCATTTAGAATGGTCAGAGGCTAGTTATGGTATTCCAAGTTCAATTAGACTAGTAAAAAACTATTTAAGGTATTCTGAGTCCAGTTAGACTAGTCAGAGACTAGTTAAATCAGTCCAAGTCCATTTAGAATGGTCAGAGGCTAGTTATGGTATTCCAAGTTCAATTAGACTAGTAAAAAACTAGTTAAGGTATTCTGAGTCCAGTTAGACTAGTCAGAGACTAGTTAAACCAGACCGAGTCCATTTAGAATGGTCAGAGGCTAGTTATGGTATTCCAAGTTCAATTAGACTAGTAAAAAACTAGTTAAGGTGTTCTGAGTCCAGTTAGACTAGTCAGAGACTAGTTAAATCAGTCCAAGTCCAGTTGGACTAGTCAGAGACTAGTTATGGTATTATGTGTCCAGTTAAGCTAGTCAGAGACTAGTTAAGGTATTCTGAGTCCAGTTAGACTAGTCAGAGACTAGTTAAACCAGTCTGAGTCCAGTTGGACTAGTCAGAGGCTAGTTATCATATTCTGTGTCCAGTTAAGCCAGTCAGAGACTAGTTAAGGTATTCTGAGTACAGTTAGACTAGTCAGATACTAGTTAAGCGACTCTGAGTCCAGTTGGACTAGTCAGAGGCTAGTTATGATATTCTGTGTCCAGTTAACTCAACTCAACTTTATTTATAAAGCACTTTAATCAAAACAAGGTTCACCAAAGTGCTGAACAAAGCATAAAATTAGTAAGAGAGCATGGCAATTATCAGACATAAGACAATTAAAATACAATACAGTCAAGATTCCAACTCAATTAAAAGCCAAAGTAAAAAAAAAAATGTTTTAAGAGCAGATTCAAAAGTGGAAAATGGGTCCATCTGTCTGAGGGCCAGGGGCAACTCATTCCAGAACCACTCATCATAGCGGATCCACTCATCACAACAAATCCACTCATCACAACAGATCCACTCATCACAACAAATCCACTCATCACAACAGAACCACTCATCACAACAGAACCACTCATCACAACAGAACCACTCATCATAGCGGATCCACTCATCACAACAGATCCACTCATCACAACAAATCCACTCATCACAACAAATCCACTCATCACAACAGAACCACTCATCACAACAGAACCACTCATCACAACAGAACCACTCATCCTAGCGGATCCACTCATCACAACGGATCCACTCATCACAACAGAACCACTCATCACAGCGGATCCACTCATCACAACAGAATCACTCATCACAACAGATCCACTCATCACAACAGAACCACTCACCATAGCGGATCCACTCATCACAACAGAATCACTCATCACAACAGAATCACTCATCACAACGGATCCACTCATCACAACAGATCCACTCATCACAACAGAATCACTCGTCACAATGGATCCACTCATCACAACAGATCCACTCATCACAACAGAACCACTCATCACAGCGGATCCACTCATCACAACAGATCCACTCATCACAACAAATCCACTCATCACAACAAATCCACTCATCACAACAGAACCACTCATCACAACAGAACCACTCATCATAGCGGATCCACTCATCACAACAAATCCACTCATCACAACAGATCCACTCATCACAACAGAACCACTCATCACAGCGGATCCACTCATCACAACAGAATCACTCATCACAACGGATCCACTCATCACAACAGATCCACTAATCACAACAGAATCACTCATCACAACAGAATCACTCATCACAACAGAACCACTCATCATAGCGGATCCACTTATCACAACAGAATCACTCATCACAACAGAACCACTCATCATAGCGGATCCACTCATCACAACAGAACCACTCATCACAACAGAATCACTCATCACAACAGATCCACTCATCACAACAGATCCACTCATCACAATGGATCCACTCATCACAACAGATCCACTCATCACAACAGAACCACTCATCACAACGGATCCACTCATCACAACAGATCCACTCATCACAACAGATCCACTCATCGCAGCAGATCCACTCATCACAATGGATCCACTCATCACAACAGATCCACTCATCACAACAGAACCACTCATCACAACGGATCCACTCATCACAACAGAACCACTCATCACAACAGATCCACTCATCACAACAGAACCACTCATCACAACAGAACCACTCATCATAGCGGATCCACTCATCACAACAGAATCACTCATCACAACAAATCCACTCATCACAACAGATCCACTCATCACAACAGAACCACTCATCACAACAGAACCACTCATCACAACAAATCCACTCATCACAACAGATCCACTCATCGCAGCAGATCTGTGAGTAGTGGATCTGCTGTTTAGCAGGCTGAAGCTTAGTTAACATTATGTAGCAATCACAAGTGTGGGTTGAAGTTCAAAACCAAACCAGCTACATCCGTGCTGCACCAAGCAGCTCGGTTTAGTGCAGGTTTTGTCTTATTAACCTAATCCTGACTTCTGCTCTGTGTAAAACACAACAATATGAGAAATAAATCCACATTCTCTTGATTTACAGTTGATCTACCGATTTACAGTTGAAGAGGCTTCAGCTGGCCGGAGTCGGGGCCCGTTACAGATCGCTGTCATACAGGCAGTGCAGGTTCCAGCCCTCTAGGGTTGCCTCTTCCCCTAGCTCTACACTTAATTCCTGTCCACCTACTTCAGTGGCACAACACCTTTCTGGTGTTTATCTGATCATTTACGAGTGCTTCTCCAGTCACCTGTTTGCTTTTACATCTGCAGTTTCACTCTGTCTCTGTGCTTTGAATTAAAAGACCAAGGATGGACTCAAACTTTTCATTGCCAGAGTGAAAAGGTTTGTTTCCAAGGTGTGACGGGTGAGACTTTATTATTATTATTGTCTGCTTGCAGTTTTTTGAGTAAATAAGTCTTTGCTGGCAGGTTGGAGGACAGGGATCTTAGTCATTCCTCATCTGTACGAGTCCTCTCTAACATGTGTGTTCAGCTCCAGGTTCTGGCAGCTCCAAAGCTCCAGCAGCTCACCTTCCAGTTTATATCCAAACACGGAGGCCTCTTGAGAGAGCAGAGTCGTAGTGGTCTGAGAGTTGTAGAGCAGGACAGTTGGGTCATTGGATGTGCAGTCATTGGTGCAGAAGGAGACGTGCAGGGGAGAGAACACACATCCCTGTGGAGCCCCAGTGCTAATGGACCGAATGCCGTCCTCGGGTGCGGTTCCTTTCCCATCAGGAGCTGCTCCATTATGACAGATGGCGGGAGAGAGGATTGTAGAATGACAGTGTTGAACACTGGCGACTTCTATGAACATGATCCTGGTGCAGTCAAGGTGTTTCAGGATGTAAAACATCCTCAGCGACAATGGTTCCTCCTATAAGAGACGTAACGCTGAACCGCCCTTCGTGGCAAGAGCGTAGAACCAAGAACCCAGCTACTGCTGCAGCAGCTTTTTAGAATCATTATCTTTTTTAATTAAGAAACATTTCATTATATTTCATTATAATGAAGTGATAAAATGATCTGTGACACAATGTGTTTTTTGTATAAATTGTTTAAACCGCTGTTGTTTCACTGCAGAGCCTCGTTGTAGTTTAACATAAGTGCGGTTGGATTCTCACTGCAGTCAGATTTTCTGTGCAAAGTCATTACAAATTCCTCCTTCTTCCCAGATACTAAAGAAGTCAGCATCCGACACAACGTTCCTGAACATGACCTCTGGCTGCGACCAGGTCAAACTCTTTTCAACGTGTCATGGGCGTGTTGGTGCAACACCAGAACGTTTCGTCGTCTCAGGCCAACCGGGTTTCCACTGTTCTCACTTTGATAAAGATCACATCAATGTTTTTGGCAAATTAAAGCAGAAAAGTTTCAATTACCTGTTGTTTTTTTAAAGGTTCACATTATTTTCTTGACATTTTAGATTCTGTTCTGTTCTGTCCTTGTCATTTCAAGGATTTTGTATGCATTAGAGTGACTGCGGCGATAAAGGAAACTGCTCTTCACGTAACGCTCTTAAATGTCTTTATATCAGCTTGGAGGCTCGTGTCTGTTTTCCGACATCCAGTTTTCTGTCACATTTCTGACATGGATGAATCTCGGACTCAAACAGAACCAGACACGTTTCATTTTGAGCAGAAACCTGGTCAGAGCAGACAGAGTGACGCTCACTAATGTGTCCTGGTGGATGTAAAAGGTCTCCATTAACATGTCGGGCCCCTCATTAAACCGAGATGTTTTAGCCTGTTTGTCTCCTCTTAATTAGGAATGTCTGCAAGCTCAGGTCAGATGAAGCATGCTCAGAATCCACTGATTTGATGAATAATAAGTAACAAAACTGATGTACATTTGCTTAATAAAGTGAGAACACTGGGAGCAACTGGTCCTCAGCCCCAGCCGGACAAAGCTTTTCTATAATAAGCCTTTTCTATTCTATTAATGTCTTATTCCTACTGTCAGTTGATTGTTTGGTTCTAACATTGCTCATATTCTTTTTGCCTCTGCACTGTTTCTTATTTTCCTGCATAGATGATCCATCTACACTCTCCAGCCACATTATTAGGTACACCTGGTATATTTATACTAACATGGACCCTGGAGGACCCTGGAGGACCCTGAATGACCCTGGAGGACCCTGGAGGATCCTGGAGGAGCCTGGAGGACCCTGGATGACCCTGGGGGACCCTGGGGGACCCTGGAGAACCCTGGGGGACCTTGGAGGACCCTGGAGGATCCTGGGGGACCCTGGGGGACCCTGGAGAACCCTGGAGGACCCTGGATGACCCTGAAGAATCCCAGAGGACCCTGGAGGACTCTGGAGGACCCTGGAGGACTCTGAAGAATCCTGGAGGACCCTGGGGGATCCTGGAGAACCCTGGAGGACCCTGAAGGACCCTGGAGGACTCTGAAGAATCCTGGAGGACCCTGGGGGATCCTGGAGAACCCTGGAGGACCCTGAAGAATTCCAGAGGACCCTGGAGGACTCTGAAGGACCTTGGTGGAGCCTGGAGGATCCTGGAGGACCTGTGACCTGCGACTGAGACCCAGCTGTCTGACTCTGGGCAGCACATTTGTCTTCAGAAGGTCTTGAGGTTTCACTGTAGCTGCACAGATTCAAGACCGCCCTCTACCAGACGCAGTGAAGCGGCCCCAGGACAGACCGGAACCTCCTCCATGCTCCACAGTAGACTGATCTTCTGAAGGCTTCATTTTTGCATCTATGAACACGGAGTTGATGTGACTTGTAAAAAGCTCCAGTTTTGGCTCATCTTTTCTCCCAGAATTCACAGAACTCCAAATTCCTGGTGGTTATTTTCAACAGTCTATGGTCCACTTTGGCTCCAACAGTGATGGATGGTGTGATCTAACACTGCTGCACCTTGAATCTCAATGCTTTTGTTTACATTCACATTTGTTTTTATTGTTTGACAAACTAAAACCCAGAGAAAACCCGTTGACTTGAATGGTTCTAACTTCATTTTAACATAAAAGTACATGTATGTTTGACCAATGAAGATGTTGGTCAGAGCCATCCTAATGGGGTCACAGAGATGTCAGCTCTCCTCACATTCATTCTTAGGAACTTTAATGAGGTAAGAAGCTGATAAAATCAGCTGTTTAGTGTAGGACGCCGCGGTGTTTGTTCTCTTGGCTGTTTGTAAGAAGGGATGACACTTCGCTTCATGATGAAACGTAACTGTGGAATTCACGACTCCACGTTGAACCTGTGTGAGTCGTATTGTTGCTCATTTATTTTACTTTTGTCCATTAAAGTTCAACTTTATCTCCAGCACGCACTGACCCAGAACCTCAGGCTTCCTGTGTGTGATCACAGGCCTCATACCGCCCCCTTGTGGTGAAAGGAAGTGATTGTCTGGACGTTTGGATTCGCTGTGGCTCTCAGAATGATCACAGAAAGTACTTCTCTGTAGTACTTGGGCTCTGGTGCCCCCAGTGGTCATAATTACCATTGCAAGGAAAAATACAGTTCCTTCTCTGAGAGCAGCTCTGCTCTTTACTGTCCAATCTGCCTCAGTTTCTCTCACAATTCATGTAACATGAATACAATTAAGAATTCTGCAGTTAGAAGAAGAAATTCACTAAATTGTTGGGTTAAATAAACAAGTCGTCATGTACATGTACTAATGTCATTGGTTAATTTTGCCGCCCATGTGGTCAGGAGGGCGTGCATTGCAAGGCGAGGTGATGCTGGTCTAACGGTGGAGCTCAGTGTTGTGAGGGTCTCATACCTGGGTTTAGGGGTCAGGGGTCAGGGTTAACTGCCTGCAGCTGTAAGCTTTTCATTTAAATTACAGTTGAAAATAGATCAACAAGTCTAGTCCATGTTCCGTTTGGTCCATGTTCTGTTCAGTTCATGTTCCATTCAGTCCATGTTCAATTTGGTCCATATTTTGTTCGGTCCATATTCAGTTTGGTCTATGTCCTCTTTAGTCCATATTCTTTTCAGTCCATGTTTTTTTCGGTCCATGTTCTGTTCAGTCCATGTCCACTTTACTCCATGTTTCGTTCAGTCCATGTTCCGTTTGGTCCATGTTCAGTTTAGTCCATTTTCTGTTCAGTCCATGTTCCGTTCAGTCCATGTTCCGTTCAGTCCATGTTTTGTTCGGTCCATGTTCCATTTGGTCCATGTTCCTTTCGGTTCATGTTCTGTTCAGTCCATGTTTTATTTAATCCATGTTCTGTTTAGTCCATGTTCCATTTGGTCCATGTTCTGTTCAATCTATGTTCTATTTAGTCCATGTTTTGTTTGGCTCTGTTTCCGTTTGGTCCACATTTTGTTTGGTCCATGTTCCGTTTGGTCCATGTTTTGTTCAGTCCATGTTTTTTTCGATCCATGTTCTGTTCAGTCCATGTTCAATTTACTCCATGTTTCGTTCAGTCCATGTTCCATTTGGTCCATGTTTTGTTCGGTCCATGTTCCATTTGGTCCATGTTCCTTTCGGTTCATGTTCTGTTTAGTCCATGTTTTATTTAATCCATGTTCTGTTCAGCCCATGTTCTGTTTGGTCCATGTTCTGTTCAGTCCATGTTTTATTTAATCCATGTTCTGTTCAGCCCATGTTCTGTTTGGTCCATGTTCTGTTCAGTCCATGATCTGTTCGGTCCATGTTCTGTTTAGTCCATGTTCCATTTACTCTGTTTCATTCTGTCCATTTTCTGTTTGGTCAACATTTTGTTTGGTCCATGTTCTTTTCAGTCCATGTTCTGTTTGGTCCATGTTCTGTTCAGTCCATGTTCTGTTTAGTCCATGTTCTGTTTAGTCCATGTTCCATGTGGTCCATGTTTCATTTGATCCCTGTTTTGTTCAGTCCATGTTCTGTTTAGTCCATCTTCCGTTCTGTCCATGTTCTGTTCAATCTATGTTCTATTTAGTCCATGTTTTGTTTGGCTCATGTTCCGTTTGGTCCATGTTTTGTTCAGTCCATGTTCTGTTCGGTCAATGTTCCATTTAGTCCATGTCTTGTTTGTTCCATGATCTATTTGGTCCATGTTTTGTTCGGTCCATGTTCTGTTCGGTCCATGTTTTGTTCAGTCTATGTTCTGTTCAGTTCATGTTCTTTTTGGTCCATGTTCTGTTCAGTCCATGTTCTGTTTGGTCCATGTTCTGTTCGGTCCACGTTTCATTTGGTCTATGTTCCTTTTGGTGCATGTTCTGTTTAGTCCATGTTCCATTTACTCTGTTTCATTCTGTCCATGTTCTGTTTGGTCCATGTTTCGTTTGGTCCATTTTCTGTTTGGTCAACATTTTGTTTGGTCCATGTTCTTTTCAGTCCATGTTCTGTTTAGTCCATGTTCAGTTTAGTCCATTTTCTGTTCAGTCCATGTTCCGTTCAGTCCATGTTCCGTTCAGTCCATATTTTCTTCGGTCCATGTTCCATTTGGTCCATGTTCCTTTCGGTTCATGTTCTGTTCAGTCCATGTTTTATTTAATCCATGTTCTGTTCGGTCCATGTTCTGTTTAGTCCATGTTCTGTTTAGTCCATGTTCCATTTGGTCCATGTTCTGTTCAATCTATGTTCTATTTAGTCCATGTTTTGTTTGGCTCTGTTTCCGTTTGGTCCACATTTTGTTTGGTCCATGTTCCGTTTGGTCCATGTTTTGTTCAGTCCATGTTTTTTTCGGTCCATGTTCTGTCCAGTCCATGTTCAATTTACTCCATGTTTCGTTCAGTCCATGTTCCGTTTGGTCCATGTTTTCTTCGGTCCATGTTCCATTTGGTCCATGTTCCTTTAGGTTCATGTTCTGTTCAGTCCATGTTTTATTTAATCCATGTTCTGTTCGGCCCATGTTCTGTTTGGTCCATGTTCTGTTCAGTCCTTGATCTGTTCGGTACATGTTCTGTTCGGTCCATGTTCTGTTTAGTCCATGTTCTGTTTAGTCCATGTTCCATTTAGTCCATGTTCTGTTCAATCTATGTTCTATTTAGTCCATGTTTTGTTTGGCTCATGTTCCGTTTGGTCCATGTTTTGTTCAGTCCATGTTCTGTTCGGTCAATGTTCCATTTAGTCCATGTCTCGTTTGTTCCATGATCTATTTGGTCCATGTTCTGTTCGGTCCATGTTTTTTTTTGTCCATGTTTCATTTGGTCCATGTTTGTTTTCGGTCTGTTCAGTCCATGTTCTATTTACTCTATGTTCTGTTCGGTCCATGTTCTGTTCAGTCTATGTTCTGTTCAGTTCATGTTCGCTTTGGTCCATGTTCTGTTCAGTCCATGTTCTGTTTGGTCCATGTTCTGTTCGGTCCAGGTTTCATTTGGTCCATGTTCCTTTTGGTGCATGTTCTGTTTAGTCCATGTTCCATTTACTCTGTTTCATTCTGTCCATGTTCTGTTTGGTCCGTGTTTCGTTTGGTCCATTTTCTGTTTGGTCAACATTTTGTTTGGTCCATGTTCTTTTCAGTCCATGTTCTGTTTAGTCCATCTTCCGTACTGTCCATGTTCTGTTCAATCTATGTTCTATTTAGTCCATGTTTGGTTTGGTCCATGTTCTGTTCAGTCCATGTTTTGTTCAGTCCATGTTCAGTTTAGTCCATGTTCCGTTTTGTCCTTGTTCTGTTTAGTCCATGTTCCATTTACTCTATGTTTCATTTGGTCCATGTTCTGTTCAGTCCATGTCGGGGTTCGGTCAGTCATGAAGTCTATGACCTTTTGTTCAACTGAATACACCATAGTTGGTGCAGAACTGTTTAATTTGTACACAAATGTTTTGTTCTTCACATGTTGGGATCTGTCAGTACTGGTTTGCAGGTGAGGGACGGCCGTCCTGCCGGTGTAGAAACGAGCTTTAATTGGCACGGTTCTCCATTTTAACTAGCATTTTCATGTTTTTAATCCTGATGCGACACCTGCTGCAGAGGTGAAAGGGTGAACACAGCAACAAGGTGGAAGTGCAGAAAAGGAAGGGACACCTCTTAATTATGGAGGGTGTGTTTTAGGGTCAGAGGTATTTCTGCTAGAAAGTGTGTTTGTGTATTTTTGTGTAAACGGCTTGTGTTTTAGACTCCAACGAGCGTCTGTGTGTCAGGGTTTAAGGCCGAGACGGCTGCTCTCCGCTGCTGTTGGACCAAACCGCCCAAATAAATCAAAATAAATCCAAATGAATCCAAATAAATCCAAATAAATCCAAATAAATCCAAATAAATCCAGAGTTGGGCTTCACTGCAAACAAAAAGTCATCATTTGATAGTTATACTAACATTTTAAGCTTTTTAAACTCAGTTTAATTCGACTAAAATCATTTCCAGTCTTCAAAGATAAGTTGTTGGTTTTTATAATAAATGGTTGTGTTTAGGGACGTTTTCTGTCCAAACATCTAAATAAAGCTTCTGTCAGAAGTAAAAAAAAAAACAAAAAGACCAAAATGACTGATGAAAATGATGAAAAAGTGAATTAGTTGAAATTTAATTATCCTTATTTTACCGTTAATTAACAAGTCATGAATGTGAGTCATTCTTCCACAATTTATCAGACATCACACTGATGTCCAAACTTCCTTCACACAGCAGCATCACTGACAAAACTCACAAATCTAGTTGCTGTCTGATGCCACACACACAGGGATTTATCTCAGAACTAGAAGAACAGAACGAAGACCAGGGCCAGGGCCAGGACCAGGACCAGGGCCAGGACCAGGGCCAGGACCAGGGCCAGGACCAGGGCCAGGACCAGGGCCAGGACCAGGGCCAGGGCCAGGGTCAGGGCCAGGGCCAGGACCAGGACCAGGGCCAGGACCAGGACCAGGGCCAGGGCCAGGACCAGGACCAGGACCAGGACCAGGACCAGGACCAGGACCAGGACCAGGACGGTTGACCTTCCAACGATACAGCCGGAGAGAACTCTGAACACGGACACCTTTGTTCCACATGATCAGATGTAAAATAAAGTTGTGGTTCCTTTGTGGATCAATAAAGGTCAAGCCTGACCAGTCAAATGTCCTAAACATTAATTTGAAATATTTATCCAGTTGACCAAGAGTTTGGCTGAACTTCAGAAGAGCAAACAGAGCATAGTTCACGTTTACGAGGACCCACATCCGCTCGGATCACTGTTTGCTGACAAAGTCTGGCTGGAAAAACCAGAGATCCACGTTCTGCTCAAGGGTTGAACTTAACCAGCCGGCTGTGTCAGTGTTCTGGGGAGAGCGGATCTTTTAAACAAACTGGGACGAGGAGCTGCGACTCTTTATCAACGTATTTACTGTCATATAAACGAAGGAAAAAACAATCATCTGTGAGTGATGCGGGAGTATATGGAAGTCCAGAGTTCTTCTTTCTTCATGCTCCTCCTTTCAGCGCTTCAGAAGGTGATTTACTGTCTGTGTGACGGTTCCAATCATCCCAGTGCACAGCTGAAACTGGTCTTAGACAACTTCAGCACCCGTTATCCATTATTTTACACCACTACGACTGGAGAGGACGGACTGGCTCAAGTCATTCTGTACAACGAGACGTGTGGAGCAGAAGGCAGCTCCAGCCGGACGTCCTCGCCCCGTCTCAGCGTCGCTGCGAGCTGTGTGAGCGAGTCACAGGATTCCTGTCCTTTCAGCACTGAGACCGTTCGTAGTTCCAGGTGTGTCCCGGAATCAGAACGTGTAAAAGTGACCAAACTTCTCTTCTTGTCTTCTCACGCTGGCGAGAGTGTTCTTCCAACACCATCACACCCCTTCAAAGCACCACCCAACACTTTAAAACTAGACTTTACATTTCCATCGGCTGGTGTTTCTGTCCATACGAGAGGCTCATACATTATATACTTATACGCTGCTCTTGGACCTTTATCACACACGACTGTCACCAAAACCCGGTTACCGGCCCGATGAGGACGAGGAGACACAGTGAAGGTGGTTTGGACCTTGGGTATTGGAGGAAGTTCTCCTTCTCTGCGTCCACTGCAGCCCGTTGTGGTGCGTAACTGTGCTGTGATTGGTTCAGGTGACGTTGATGGACAGGGCCTGATTGGACATACAAATTCAAGACCGGGACCGCCACCGGGACCGCTACCGGGACCGCTACCAGGGCCGGCACCGGGACCGCCACCGGGACCGCCACCGGGACCGCTACCGGGACCGCTACCAGGGCCGGCACCGGGACCGCTACCGGGACCGCCGTTTCAAAAAAAACTTTTCAAATTCAGTACACTGGCTGTTACATCCCCTCACGGTTCCTGAACGCCACCCGTCGTCTGCCTCATGAACGTATCTGATAACCATGTGACACCGCCGCCCTGTCAGGACGGTGCATGGTAGTCAAGGTTGTCCCGCGTGGTGGATCCAGATGTGTGGGAGCACGTTCCTCTTTTTGGTTCGACTTGGATGCGTGCGGACTGATGTGTGATGGTTCGGAGCATCTCGAGTCGAGGCTCGGCTCTGCAGCTGCCAGGACCGACCCGCCACGTCCGCTCCATTTATTTGTTTTGCCAAGCCATTTGCTGTTTTGATCGGAAGTACGTCAGTCTGCAGATTAGTTGACGGGGAACACCGCGCTGCCAGTTGCACCAGAAGCATACTTTTACATTCCAGCTGCGATTTTGATCATGTTGCTGTTTTCCAGAAATAACAGATATATTTAAAAACCAGACGATGCTTATATGATGTAATCACCAGAAGTACAACTATGTACACTAATGTTTCATTGCTGCTGCTCCACATCAAATCAGTGCAATTTAATATATGACAGTAACCATGGTAACCAGTGTCCGGTTGTACCACCTTAGAAAATGAATCAAGTCAACTCATTACTCTTCAGGATTTAAACGATGTATCGTGAGATGACTGAGACACTCGTAAGTGGTTTCATTAGAGCTTCTGAGGTAACGGATATGTCTGGGTTTCCTCTGAACCCTCTGATGTTCCTTAGACTCGATAATTAAACTTTAATCATATGGACACAAATGAGAGCGTTTTTTACGCTCAGTGTGGGCGCCGTACATTTGCTCACAACCCTCACAGGACCCTTCCCTCTTGGGTCCGAATGTGCTTTATGAATATAGAGTTCAGAACCACAAGACCAATATCTCACAACAAATCAATAATAAATCACAGAATAAATGTAAAAATCTGCAGACTCGAAGGCCACTGTGAGCTGCAGCACCACTTCAAACAGGACCAGTTAAAAACAGCTTTGCATGAAACTGCATTCAGGAAATCTTTGTTTTCAAAGTGTAGTGAGGCCGGGAACAGCGGCGCTCGTCTGCAGCGCGGCGGCAGCCTCGGCGCCGACCTTGACTGCCGCTTCGTTACACTCTGATCTCCTAATCTGTAAGATGAACGCAGGCAGACGTAAACCGTCTCACCGTGTATCTGCTTCGTGTGCAGCCCCCCTTCAGAACTTCAACTTCTTTTCAGACTTTGCTGTGTGAAGGTCAGAAGTTTCCTTTTATTCGCCTGTTTTCTGAATCTGCTTCACTCTGTTTGAGGCCGCGGGGAGCTGGAGCGAATCCAACAAGTCAGGGAGTGAAATGGGGGGGCGATGGGCGAGGGGCAAGGGGTGATGGGGTGAGGGGGCGAGGGCAAAGGTGAGAGGGCGAGGGCGAT
>CM026216.1:2885280-3102780 GCA_014839995.1 Xenentodon cancila | reverse complement strand
CATATACAAGAACAGACAGCTAAGTTGTAAATTTGAGATATTTGCATTCTGGCTTATTTTCTTTATTATTAAATGTGGTGAGTGTGTGACCGACCGTCCTCCGACAAACACCCAACTGGAGACAAGATTTGGTTAAGACGAAATATACAATTTATTTAACAACCTTAAAAGTTCGACCGCAATCCGGCACTAGGTGAGGATGGCTGTCTCCAAAGACCCCCCCTCACAGCTCTCCCACATCTGTAGTTGGACCACCACCCATCTCCAAGGGACCCACGTCCAGTCCTCCCACTAGGAACACCTGCTCAGGGCCCCCTACACACAACCAAAACCACCCCACACAGTGACCAAAAGTAAAAGCACACAAAACAAGGGGGGGGGTATACCCGAGCAGGACACCCAGTACTGGGCCGGGGCTGAAGCCCTCCTACCCTTAAAACGCCAAGTGGCTCAAAGCTACAGGAATACAGGGGAGGAAAGCCACCTCAGCCAGGTCCAACACTCTCAGAGAAGAGTACCACTGGTTAAACAGACATTAAAAGATGGTCGAGCGCCAACAAAGTAAAAATTCACTAAAAACACTACTAATAAAAAACAAGATAAAACCGCAAAAAAAACCAGTACAACAAAACCCACGTAACACAGGAAACAACAAAACAAAACAAAACAGCAGTGGCAACTCTGCAAATAAAAAAAAAAATAAATAAGTTAGTTAGTTTGTTTTCCCTGGGACATACACATCATTACAGATTCATTTTACCTCTCATGTCCCAGGGTCATGCCCAAACCAGGAAACCAAAGTCAAATTGGGATTCTCACAGCTGCTATTTATTAGCCTCATGAGCCAATCCCAACTCATGGGCCAGCTGTGGCCATCAAGGGTAGACTACCACATCCCATAAGGGACAATCTACCTCCCACAGTCCTACCTGTCACATTCTACCCCCCCTTTCGTTATCCGTGACCCACGGATAAAACTAACAAATCCTTCCTACTCAACACCATGGCCGAAAAACTGCAGTCATACACCCCTCTAAGCCCGCTACCTGGGAGTTCATAGCCCCATTTGCCCGCTCCAGCACCGACGCTGGGAGATGACGCACATTTCCATGTTGTCCTGCTGTGGTGCGCGTAGACCTCCTCGGACCTTCTACATCAGGCCCAGTTGGCCTCGCTGGGGCTTGGACCGGCGATGTAGGGTGGGCCCTGCGTTTCTGAGGTGCAGCATTGCCCAGACAGTCAATTTGAGTGGGGGTTTGTACCCGAGATGGTTCAGGTTGGCCTCCTATGGGTTCAAGCATGACCCATGCACCCTGGTCCTCACCACCACTAGATGGCCTTCTGGTTGCTTGGGGAACTTCCTGCATGTGAGGCAGCTCCGAGGCTGGGTCCACATTGGCAGCCTTAATCATAGTTCGGTGCACTTGACGAGTCTTGCCCAGATCTTGAACAGGTGCAACTGAATACACAACTCCATCTGGTGCAGGGGCCCGTATTACTTTATATACCATAGGACTCCAGGCATCCTGGATCTTTGTACGACCCCGCATGGAACAGTCTCTCAGGTATACCAACTGCCCCTCTGCCAATGGATCACAGAGAGTTCGTTGGTCATGTCGGTCTTTGCGTCTTAGAGCGGCTGCCTGCAGACGTTCTCTGGCACCATGGAAGGCCACTGCAAGGCGCCGCTGATGTTCTCGCACCCAGTTGGTTACTTGCCCCTGTTCTGGCTCTTCTACCCTGCCCAAAAGAAAAATCGACAGGCAGTTGAGGTTCTTGACCAAACATCAAGTAATGTGGTGACTCACTTGTAGACTGATGAATAGTTGTGTTGTAGCAGAACACCAACTGTGGTAAGTATTCTGGCCAGTGGCTTTTCCTCTCTGCTGGCAACAAGCGCAACAGGTCATGCATTGTCCGATTGAACTGCTCACACTGGCCATTTCCCTGAGGGTGGTATGGCGTGGTCCGGGATTTCTGGACTCCATACAGGTGGCACAGCTGGCTGACCACAGCATTTTCAAAGCTTCGTCCCTGATCTGAGTGGAGACGAGCAGGAACCCCAAAACGGAAGAACCACTCCCGGACAAGGATGCTGGCCACAGTTGCTGCTTTCTGGTCCCTGGTAGGCACCGCCTGCGTGAACTTAGAAAACACATCTGTCATTATCAGGACCTGATCAGTAGCTGGCTCCAGTAAGGTAAAGTCCACCGCCAGTATCTGGTTTGGGCGAGATGCCAACAAATGCCCCATAGGTGCACCAAGCTTTGGCTGACAGGTCTTGGCCAGGGTACATCGTATACAGTCTCTGCACCATTGTTTAATATCATTGTTCATTCCCGGCCAATAACACCTCTGCCTTACTAGCTCAGTTGTACGTTCGATACCCTGGTGGCCATGGTCATCATGTAGCTGCTGCAAGACTTCTCCTTTGAGGCAGACAGGCAGCAGCAGTTGTAGGACATCCTCCCCTCCATCTGGCTGGTGGATCCTACGAAAAACTAAGCCATCCTTACTTATAATCTTGTCCCACTGTCGTAACAGTACCCGAACTGGTCCTGACAGCTCGTCCCGGGCACTGGAACTTGGGGGCTTCTGTGCCTTCCAGAATGCAAGAAACGCACCAATAGTCTTGTCTCCTTCCTGCAACGCTCGGAGGTCCGTTACCGAATGGGAGGGAAAGGCCGAGATGGACACCTGCGTTACCTGCGGCTCTTGTCGGACAGCGCGATGTACGGCGACCGGAATGGCTACTCCTTCCAACGTTGGTCCAGTACTCATCCTTTCCATTACTTTGGGCGGCTGCCTGGACAGAGCATCTGCATTCTTGTTGGACCGCCCCGGTCGATATTTTATGTCGTAGCTGAATGCAGACAGCTCTGCCACCCAACGATGCTCAGTTGCCCCCAACTTGGCTGTTTCCAAGTGACTCAAAGGGTTGTTATCAGTCCATACGGTGCAATGTTGGCCCCACAAATACTCCCGAAACTTTTCAGTCATAGCCCACTTCATTCCAAGAAACTCTAATTTCATGGAACTATAGTTTTTCTCAGCCAGGCTGAGGCTACGACTGGCATAGGCAATTGGCCTTACCTTGCCATCCTGCTCCTGGGACAAGACTGCTCCAAGGCCCGTATGGCTAGCATCCACCTCCAAAATAAACAGAAGGTTAAAATTGGCAAATGCCAGGGTAGGTGCACTCACCAGTCTCCTCCTAAGCTCATTGAAGGCTGCCTCACATGCAGTACTCCAGGCACTGTCCAGTGATGGTCTTTTCCCTTTTCTGCCTGCCAAGTCAGCAACCAGGCGATGTAAAGGTGCAGCCAGCTTCGAGAATCCCTCCACGAACCGCCTGTAGTAACTAGCAAACCCCAGGAATGACCGCAGCTCTGAAACAGTTGTGGGGTGTGGCCAGTTGGCCACGACTGACACCTTGGATGGATCTGTTGACACTCCTTCGAGGGAGACCAGATGGCCAAGGTAACGAACCTCCTTAAAAAGACAACACTTTTCTAACTTAACTTTTAACCCTTCTTTCTGAAGACGGCTCAGCACCCGGTCTAGACGATTTAAGTGGTCCTCCACACTTGAAGAAAACACGATAATGTCATCCAGGTATAGTAGGAGAGATTGACAATGCTCGGCCCCAAACATCCTCTCCATCAGCCGCTGAAAGGTACCTGGTGCGTTGCACAAGCCAAAAGGCATCCGGTTGAACTCAAACAGTCCAAATGGAGTACAAAATGCCGTCTTTGGGCGATCATTCTCTGTCACCGACACTTGATTGTATCCGCTAGCCAGATCAAGCGTCTGGCACCAAAAAGTGCATCCAAAGATTCCTCGATACGGGGAAGAGGGAAAGCATCCCTCCTAGTCTTGCGGTTAAGCTGCCGGTAATCGACGCACATCCGGAGGGACCCATCCTTCTTTCTCACCAGCACGATCGGAGAGGCATAGGGGCTACTACTTTCCCGGATAACCTGGCTATCCAACAACTGTCTCAGATGGGCCTTAACTTCCTCATAATCAGAGGGGGGCAAGCGCCTATATCGCTGCCTAACCGGCTTATCATCGAGCAGTGGAATGTCATGCGAAATCAGGTTAGTACAACCAATATCACCTTCTGATGCAGAGAAAACTGTCTCGTGCCTTAACAGAAATGCCCTCACTTGTTCCTGTTCGGCCTCTGACAGCTCAGACAGGACAAGATCTCGCAACTGCTGGCCAATACTATTCCCCTGATCACCATGGGCTTCAATAGAGGCAGTAAGCCCAGTCTCCTCTGGAACCTGGGAAATCTCTGCTGGAAGCCCCTGAACGGTAGCTGAGAATAGGCGACCTATAATACTGTGGGGGTACAGTTTAGCCTGGGTAAGTGCCACGTTAACAACTGGAATAAAAGCTGTCCCATTCTCCACATTAACCAAACAAGGTGAAACCAGGAGACCATCTGGTAATGGGTTATCAGCGGGTTCCAGCAAAACAGCCGAGACCTTGGCAAGGTGTGACGTGCAAGTGGCTGCTACTAGTTTAACAGTGCCTCCCGGTATTAGGATGGGCCTGCGGCCTCTGACTTTAGCCAGCCCTGTTTTGGTTGGGTGACGCCGGGCTTGGTGACAATATTGTAAGGCTTGCTGCCATGGGGGTGAAGCATGCACTACTGGTGGGAGGTCAAACAAAGAAGGACCATGCTGACCAAAGAGCACATCATAGCACTGATTAATTATATTCATCCCCAAAACACCAGGCACCGCAGAAGAAGGCTGGCCTGGGGGATCTTTGACCACCAGCCACCCACGCTGAGGGATTACCTTACCCAGTACCTCAACTGTAAACTCTGCGTAGCCTGTATAGGGAATGTCTAATCCATTAGCTGCACGCAGGTGCAACCAATGACAGTGCTGAAGATCATTCTTAAAATACTTTAAGAAGAAGCTCTCCACCATAGTAGACACCATCGAACCTGTATCTAGCAAACAAGTAACAATTACCCCTCCCACTCTAACAGCTACCTTAGGGCACTGTGCAACAAGAGAGGTCGGATTAGGGTCAACCAAGTTCTCACTCTCAGAGCCAGTAAGGTCCCGATCCAACATGTGGCTCTGCATGCTGGAGGGAACTAGTTTCCCGCAACCTGGGAATTAGAACCACTATCCACCTGCTGTGGGGATAGGGTAGGAGGGCTCTGAGCATGCACACGTTCATTATCACATTCCCTGGCGTAGTGACCCGATTGCTGGCATCTCCTACAAATGATGGCTGCACGGCCAGGCCGTGGTACTCTGTAATGTCGCCATAGCATCAGTCAGCTTACTAATCTGATCTTGTTGCTTTAAGACCATGGCACGCAACTCCACCAGCTCAGGGCCACTGACGCTGACTACAGGGGGAGAGGGGCTAGGCTTCATCTTCGACCCTTGGATAGCACAAATAGAAGGGAGTGGATAACTGCTATGTCGACCCTCCCTTGGCCTACCTTCACGCTCCCACTGAGTCGCTACAGTCCGTGCCTCCCACATAGACATTTGAGGAGTTAGACGTGTCAGCCTTTTTAACTCTCTACGAAGGTCTGAATCCAACACATGTTCAATGAACTGGTCACGCAGTAACTTGTCTGATTGTGGCACAGACTCAGGAGAGATCTGCATAATCTTATCAATTCAATTCAATTTTATTTATATAGCGTCTATTACAACACAAGTTGTCTCTAGGCGCTTTCCAGAGACCCAGAACATGACCCCCGAGCAATTATTACATAAACAGCGGCAGGTAAAAACTCCCCTAGTGGAAGAAAAACCTTAAGCCAAACAGTGGCAAGGAAAAACTCCCCTTTAAGAGGGAAGAAACCTTGAGCAGGACCTGGCTCATGAGGGGGGACCCTCCTGCCGAAGGCCAGCCGGGTAGAGCAAGAAATAAGAAAGAATAGAGACATAGAGACACCGTCAAAGGTACAAGATAGGATACATTAGTAACTGTCCTTGGTAGTCCAATTAGACTTCTGTGAATATGGGTGATATATGGATAAACGGTGATACAAGGGGATGAGGACTGCATGTCGGGGTGTCAGCAAGCATCCAACAGACATCCACACAGACAGGTTAAGGCAGACACTGGGATGGTCAGAGGTGGAACTGCAGGTCAGCAAGCAGCTCCTGAGGTTCTGGTCCGCAGGACATGCAAAGAAGAGGAAAAGAAGGGCCAGACAAGCACAAAAAACTACAAGAACAATGGACCACAATTAAGTTTATGGGATATTGTTAATAAATGAGGGTTGAGGTGAAGAAGAGACAGAGAAGGCAAAGAGAAACAGAGAAGGTGAAAGGCACCACTCAGTGGATCATGTTGGTGCCCCCCTGCAGCATAGGCCTATAACAGCATATCTACACCGAAGCTATGTTTAAAATGAGCTGCTCTAATCTGGTCCTGTAGCTGCAGCTTTGACTACTGGCCCTGACACATTAAGGTACTAAATATACACTAACTATATGCTTTATTAAACAGAAATGTTTTAAGTTTAGTTTTAAAGGTGGAGGTGGTATCAGCCTCCTTAACCCAAACTGGAAGTTGGTTCCAGAGTGATGGTGCCTGATAACAGAAAGCCCGTCCTCCAAATCTACATTTCGATACTCTAGGAACTACGAGTAAACCTGCACCCTGAGAACGGAGAGCTCTATTAGGAACGTACGGTACTATCAGGTCTTGCAAATATCGCGGCGCTAGGCCATTTTGGACTTTATATGCCAGTAATAAAATTTTGAATTGGATTCTAAATTTTACAGGGAGCCAATGGAGGGAAGCTAAAACTGGAGAGACGTGGTCTCTCTTGTTGGTTCCTGTCAGCACTTGCGCTGCTGCATTTTGGATCAGCTGGAGGCTGTTAAGAGAATTACTTGGACATCCAGCCAACAACACGTTACAGTAATCTAGTCTAGAAGATACGAACGCATGAATTAGTTTTTCGGCATCACTCTGCGAGAGGATGCTCCTAATCTTTGCGATATTACGGAGGTGGAAAAACGCAGTTTTACAAACCTGATTAATATGCTGTTTAAATGACAAATCCTGATCGAATATAACGCCAAGGTTTCGCACAGTTTTACTGGAGGCCATCGCAAGACCATCTAATCCCTTCCTAAGCTGTTTGGGACCACAAACAACAACTTCTGTTTTATCAGAATTTAGTAGCAAAAAATTTCTGGACATCCAGTCCTTGATGTCCTTAATACACATCTGAAGTTTGTCTAATGGTTCCGTTTCATCTGGCTTCATAGACAGATACAGCTGCGTATCATCAGCATAACAATGAAAATTAATGCCGTGGTTCCGGATAATACTTCCCAAGGGCTGCATGTATAAACTGAACAGGATTGGCCCTAGCACTGAACCCTGCGGGACACCATAGCAGACCCTCGTCTGTACGGAAGAAACCTCATGAACATGAACAAACTGGAATCTATCAGACAGATATGATTTAAACCAAGAGCACTAGAGCTGTCCCTTTAATCCCAACAACATACTCTAGCCTCTGCAGTAAAATGCTGTGATCTATAGTATCAAAAGCAGCGCTGAGGTCCAGCAGAACCAGTAGGGACACTAACCCATTATCTGAGGCCATAAGAAGGTCATTCGAGACTCGAACCAGTGCTGTTTCTGTGCTATGATGCATTCTAAACCCTGACTGAAAAATTTCAAATAGATCATTTCTATACAAATGCTCACACAGCTGGCTTGCAACTACCCTTTCCAGAATTTTAGAGATAAATGGAAGGTTGGAAATTGGTCTATAGTTAGCTAAAATGTCTGGGTCAAGAGAGGGTTTTTTAAGTAATGGTTTGATTACTGCGACTTTAAAAGCCTGTGGTACATATCCTAAGACTAGGGACAAGTTGATCTGTTTCAGTATTGTCGGTCCAATAAGAGAGAAAACATTTTTGAGTAGTCGAGTTGGGATTGGGTCTAACAGACACGTGGATGATTTAGATCCATTGACGACTGAGGTCAGCTCAGAGAGGTCAACAGGAACAAAACAGTCTAGAGTCAGGTCGGAGCATAAGGGAGTCGCTGAGGTTGAAGAAATTCCCACAGCCACTGCCGGGAGGGCCTGGCCGATTTCCTCTCTAATTCTGACAATTTTATTGCTAAAGAAGCTCATAAAGTCTTCACTACTGAGAGCTGCAGGGATGCACGGCTCAACAGAGTTGTGGCTCTTTGTCAGCCTGGCTACAGTGCTGAACAGAAAACGTGGGTTATTTTTATTATCCTCTATTAACACTGAATAATAGGCTGTTCTAGCTTTGCGAAGCGCTTTTTTATACACTATTAGACTATCTTTCCATGCATAATAAATATCTACAGACCTACTAGAGTACCACTTTCTTTCCATTTTACGCACTTTCTGTTTTAACATACGAATATGTGAGTTAAACCAGGGAGTTAAGCTCCTATGGTTAGAGACCCTCTTTCTCAAAGGAGCAACTACATCTAAAGCTGTATGCAACACATCTGCAGTGCTACCAACAAGGAAATCAACGTCTGCAGAGGTAGAACCGAGGTCACAGCCCTCAACTGCTTCACTATGTTCCTCTGTAAGAAGATGAAGAGCAACGGCCTCCCTAAATTTAGTGATAGCTTTATCGGATAGACACCTGCTAAAGTAATTCCTCCTTTTATGCGTAACGTTGACAATGTTGAATTCAAACGTTATTAAATAGTGGTCGGATAGGAGGGAGTTTACATGTGACACTAACAGATTATCAAGTTCTACACCGTAGACGAGGACCAGATCAAGAGTATGATTAAGACGATGCGTCGGTTCGTTAACTTTTTGTAAAATCCCCATCGATTCTAGAAGAGAATCAAAAGCCATCCATGACAGAAAATAGGGCATGGAAATACTCTTGGAGGGATTCACCCTCCTGTTGTGTCCTAGAAAAAAAGCGTTCCTGCAAAGCTACATAGGAACTTGAACACCCATATAGCTCCTTCAGGATATTTATGACCTTTTCTGGATCCTCTCTCTCAATTCGGGGCCTATACCGCATCTCTTCTTTAGCCTCACCGTCTAAATGGTCATAGATAAAATACGCCTTATCAAGAGCACCTAGGCGTCTAGCACGTACACAAGCCTCAACTTCCTCCACCCAGTCATCAATACCCACACCCACTGTCCCCCGGAACACAGGACACTTTCGCTCCCTTGGGAGATACATCAATCTGTCCAACAGAGCCGGGGCCGCTGGGTCAGAGTCTCTGGGGTTAGCAGAACCGGCAGGAGCGTGCTGCTGCAGCAGGCGATCATTGGCCGCTTGAAGCTGTCGAACCTGGTCTCTTAACTGCTCCACTTCGTCGGCCATTACTGCAATGAGACGTCTGAGCTGACGATATAGCACCCTCTTCAGGTCCTTTGGTGTGCCCACTGCTGTTTTGCTTTATAAAAAAACAAGATAAAAATAAAAGCCAAATACAAGTCTCCAATTAAATAGAGGTGACCCTGCCAGCAACGCCACTTTGTGACCGACCGTCCTCTGACAAACACCCAACTGGAGACAAGATTTGGTTAAGACGAAATATACAATTTATTAAACAACCTTAACAAAAGTTTGACCGCAATCCGGCACTAGGTGAGGATGGCTGTGTCCAAAGACCCCCCCTCACAGCTCTCCCACATCTGTAGTTGGACCACCACCCATCTCCAAGGGACCCACGTCCAGTCCTCCCACTAGGAACACCTGCTCAGGGCCCCCTACACACAACCAAAACCACCCCACACAGTGACCAAAAGTAAAAGCACACAAAACAAGGGGGGGGGTATACCCGAGCAGGACACCCAGTACTGGGCCGGGGCTGAGGCCCTCCTACCCTTAAACGCCAAGTGGCTCAAAGCTACAGGAATACAGGGGAGGAAAGAGGAGGACAGCCACCTCAGCCAGGTCCAACACTCTCAGAGAAGAGTACCACCGGTTAAACAGACATTAAAAGATGGTCGAGCTCCAACAAAGTAAAAATTCACTAAAAACACTACTAATAAAAACAAGATAAAACCGCAAAAAAAACCAGTACAACAAAACCCACGTAACACAGGAAACAACAAAACAAAAGAAAACAAAAACAAAACAAAACAGCAGTGGCAACTCTGCAAATAAAAAAAAATAAATAAGTTAGTTTTCCCTGGGACATACACATCATTACAGATTCATTTTACCTCTCATGTCCCAGGGTCATGCCCAAACCAGGAAACCAAAGTCAAATTGGGATTCTCACAGCTGCTATTTATTAGCCTCATGAGCCAATCCCAACTCATGGGCCAGCTGTGGCCATCAAGGGTAGACTACCACATCCCATAAGGGACAATCTACCTCCCACAGTCCTACCTGTCACAAGTGCAACCATAAAAGAGGAAATTTTAATCAGTGTTTCTTCTGAGAACAAATATGCTGCAGAACATGTTGATGTTCCTCATGACCTCCTTTAGAAATATCTGCAGCAGTGACAGAAGGAGCCGCGACATATTGAGTTCATTCAGCCCACCTGCTGCCAGCATCAGACTTAAAGAAACACGCTGTCAACCATATAAATAACCATTATCTTTTTACATTAAACTTATTGAGTCTGTGTCACAAAGAGCTCTGATTGTGCACCCACAGCAAGGTCACATGTGACTTCAGCGTCGCCACGGTGAGCCGGTGAACGTGGTTGAACCGCTGCAGACTCACAAACACGCTGCTGTCATCAGATTCATGGTCAGAAGTACATTTGTGAACATGTACAGCGCATTAAATTCACTTTATGTCCGTTAGTTGCATATTTTGATTGAAAAGAATATATATATATATATATATATATATATATATATATATATATATAAAATAGAGGTTTATTTGACCCCACAAGCGTAGTTATTTTCATAAGTCACTGCTGTGGAGTTTTCAGTAGATGTAAAAAAAAACAACCAAAAAACTAATTTTTTACTTTTGAGATCCAATGCAATCAACCAAACTTTGATATAAAAAGTGAAATATGAAATATCAGTTCTGCATTGATTATTCTGCGTTGAAGATTTTGAAGGTTCTTTTTCCATAAAAGCAAAAAATGTGTTTTGCTTCAATACTGAACTCACTGACTTAAAACTTTCCGGCAGAACTGATGTAAAGGCTGTGAGGAAAATGGACCATACATTGCAACTTTAATTTATTATTTCAAGGCTCTGTTTAGACCTGGTATTAACACCTGTCCTGACTTGTCTGATCGCCAGTGGACCGCTCCAGGGCATATGTTTACTCCTGGAATTAACATGCATCTCCACACGTGTCTGGAGTGGTAACTTTGATCTGATCTGTATATTAGGAAAAAAAACTAACAAGAGGTATCTTTGCATCATACAGTCTGCAGTTAAACAAAAAACAGCACTGAGGTAAGAAGTGTTGTGATTATAATTTTGTTTGCATTTTAAAAATTGTCCAGGTTTTATTTGGCGTTGTGCAGTAAGACTGACACACAGGACTGAACAACGGCCAGATCATTCCTGAACAAGCCCCTTTTGGTCGGCATATTTGCTCCTGCTCCTGCAGCTGTACTTTAATTAATTGTTTAATAATAGATCTCCGAGAGCCATCCATAATCTAAATGAACATATCCTCCACTGTAGGCAGGGTGCTTACTCCAGCCTCAGACTCATCAGTTAAAAGGGCTGTTCAGCGTGACGCAGCACCTTCAGCCACACTTTACTCTGCCTCCTTCCTCTGTGTTTCCAGCCCTCTGCCCAGAGACTTGTGATATCCATCTTCAAAATCACCACAGACATTCCTCAGTGTGTTATTTAGGAAAGACTTTTCCACAGCCAACAGGCTTCAAAGGTTTTTTTGAGCTCCCGCCTTAAAGTAAGGTCATTAGTCATGAAAAATTATGGAACATGAATTCATTTATCAGAGGCTCCTCCAAGCGAGGAACTGTTCAGGCAGCACACCAGGAACACGATCTGATCAGCAAGAGCCCTGCCAGGGCATTGCTGCTGCGCAATAAAAAGGTGTTAATGCCCTGCACGAAGTCTACTTCGGTACAGGAACCCTTTGCAGCTGGTAGCAGATTACACAGCCGTAAGTTTAGCCACAGTTGCTGCGACCAGTCAGGGATTTGGTTTAAAAAAACAAGATAATCATCCCGATGGGTCCAGTACAGCAGCAAGCCTTATTTTTATTTGTAGGTTGTTGTTTTTTTTAATTTCCAAATCTTTGAATCCGGGAGTGAAAAATCTTAAGAAAATGTTTGTGTTCTTGGAGTGTTGAACAGGACAACCATGACGGCACCGTGGCGGTTCCACCACCCCGGTCACAGCTGTCCATCACAGCCCACCTCAGGACTCTGACTGACATGCAGTCATTTATGTTGAAGCCACGCCCCCTCCCTCTGACTTGGTAATTTGACGACACCAACTGCTGTCAACTTCTAGCTGTCAACATGAGTGAGTCAGATGTTATTAGAGACGCTCCCCTCAGGGAGGAGATCGGGGTGCTTACAAACAAAGGTACTCCAACACTGAAGAATGTGGCTCACTTTCTATTTTCACTTGACTGCGCTGGAGCACATCATTAAACCAGACGTTGGTTTGCAGATGTCTTTACACTTCCCCTCTGAGTACTTTAATTCTTAAATAGTTTGTGGTCATTACTGTTCCACTAGATCAGACGAGCAGAGGCATTGACAGTAGGTTGGAGCTTAAAGTGTTAAAGGATTTGAGCCTAATCCAGATGCGAGTGTGAAAATTCAAACGTTATCAGTCTCAGTTTGTGTGATTTCCTGACTTGTTGCTTTTGTTACTTTGCCTTGCCTTTCTATTATTTGAATTTCTACTGTTATACATTCAGTTTCAGTTTCAAAGCTCATCGTAAAGGGGAATTGAAGTTACTTTATATGTGATTTCAATTAACCCCTGAGTTATGACGTTGAAATGGAAGCAGCGGAGAAGAGGGACTGGCAGAACTCCATCCAGACCAGCAGATATCAGGACTCTTGGGCTGAGTCCAGGAGTCCTGGAGAGGGCACAGCCTGTTCCCTGAGTTAAACTGTGTGTTTCTGTTACATCACTGGGGCCTTTTTTAGTTTAATCACTGTTTGCTGTGAGCTGTCGTCCCCATTCAGCACTAATGAGGCAGAATCTCATATCTGGGGTCCCAGTTAGGGTTGGAGCATAGGCGGGCATTGAAATGAAGCTGAGGTTAGGGTGCGCTTTAGTGATTAGGAACTTATGCTGATTTACGTGAAAGTCAGCAGGGTGTCAATGCATCTCCAGCCTTCCCTCCCGAACAGGACAAAACTACACGGCAGAATCCGTGAGACCTGCTCCTGAACCTGAATCTGACAAAATAAAGTACATCAGACGCGGGTCATCAAAGTCTTTAACCTTAGAAAGTTTGACAAATCAAGTCCTAAGAACATCAAAAGTGATAAAAACACAGCGAAAAGGATAAAAACATGCATAATCAAAAACAGCAGAACTCAAAATTTAGACAGTTCGATAAAATAAAAAACAACAAGAACAATTTTTAGTAGAAATATGAAATAAACGTATTTTAACTTTTGCATTTGCACAAATGTTTTATCTTTATTAAGTGCAGTGAGGAAAACTGGAAAACTGTTCTGTGTCAGAATGTGTCAACATTTATAATTATTTTTGGAAACCAGGGACGACGTGTCCTGCAGACGACAGAGGAGACGAACCATCGAAAGCGTCTCTGATGGTCTGGGTTGAGTGTCTGTGGCGTGAGCAGCTGGAACATCTGGAAAGACTCCATCAATGCTGGGAAGTACAGAAGGTTTTAGAGCCACATCTGCTCCCATCCAGAGGATGGAGATGCTACACAATGGTAAATGACACATTTTGTGACAGGTGTTGCTGACATCAAATTCAAAATAAGTTAAGATTTTTCATGAAATTGCAACATGTCTCTGTTTTCATATCTGACCTGTAACAACCTCATTGGACTCGAGGTTGTACAATTCATAGCACTGCTGATAACAGACTACATGCCATTTTGGTAGACTCAGAAAGAGCTGCTCCTGTGGTGGGCTTCTCCCATCACAGGGTTGAATATAAAAGTGAAGGTCAAGTAATGAACGTGTTGAGGACCCAACACAATCACCTACAGAACTTCAATTTTAGTTTGCTTTCTCTTGACCCCTGCGTGATGATGTCATCTAAGACTCACATTTAGTTCCGAGTCCCATAATGATCCCCTTCACCATTAGAGGAAATTTATCATCAAACAAAAAGTTGTTATGAGTAGGGAATTGCAAATGAGTTTTCATCTGGTCTGGTTGGATCTGGTTGAATCTGTGAAAGACAGTCTGGATGGTTGGGAGACCTGCTTGTACTTAAGGGGACTATCAAAGGACTGATCATATCAATAACATGAAAGGTATGACCTGTGCCACACTGTGCCACACAGCTGCAGTTGAATACAATCTCTGCCCAATGAGATCTGGAAAGGGACCGTCCATGTACTTCTTGAATGCATTTTGTATAAAATGTGGCATGAAGGCATGAGGAGCATCTAAACCCAGAGGAAACTCCTCTGTTTGGTGGAAGTTGCTGGGTTTTAATTTTAATTTAAGTTCCAATAAAGCTTTGATCTTGATCCTGAAACTTCTAGATGTCTAGGTTCGTAATAGTTTCGAAACCAAAAGACGTCCGTGGGTGGTTTGAACAGTTAGATGTCAGGGTTCGGGTAAAGGTGTACACAGTAAGTGGAAGGCAATGCAATGTCCTAATATGTTTGAGCATCTGAATTCACTTCCAGCTCAAAAATTCACGGCCTCATATCCCCACGTCTTTATGTCTTTATATCTTAATAAATGCTTTAATTCTGTCAGGACTGTCTGCTCTCTCTGAGTAACAACGCTCCAGCTGCAGATCGATACGAGAAGAAACACTGCAAAAGCTTTATTATAAATGTCCACCTATGAACAAGCAACAAGGTCAGAAGAAGTCTGGAGGTGTTTGATCTGTAACGTTGCGGTGAAAAGATGGTCTTTCAAACAGATGATTCACAAACCTTTTATTGAACACACAGTAAGAGCTGCAAAATGTTCACAATAAAAATATAATAAGTAACACAAACAGCATGTTGCATTTAACCTTTTACATTATTTATTGAGCATACATGAACTCTTTACATTAAAGTATTACATTTTATCCTTGACAATCTTTACCTTGAGTGCTATCACCATGCATTTATCATGTGTATTTATAAAACACCTTTTAACATTGCCTTTTATACCTTTCCTGTATTGTGAAAATAAAAAACATAGACCATATTGTAACTATCTGTGACCTTTCATAACAAATAACATTGAATCATGTAAACCTTTGCCTTTACATTACTGACTAACCGGTAATTTACTAAAATGCATTAGCACCCCTCTAATGGGCAAAAAAGTAACTGCTACCCGTGAAATATAACTAAATTACACTATGAAATGCTACGGCAAACCGTGTTCCTTCATCAATCAGGTGCTAAGGAACCTTTTTCAGCTAAGAATTACAACTCATAAGATTAGTTTATATGCTGATGATATCCTGTACTTACAAACTTCATCAACGTCACTTCTTCAAACTATCAACCTTATTAATTCTTTCTCTGATATCTCAGATTACACTATTAACTGGTCTATGTCCACCATACTACCACTAAGCTCTAACTGCTGGGATGTGGCAACTGACACTGCATCCTTCTCAATCAATACAGGCAACATCAAATACCTGGGAATCAACATCGAAACTGTCAGAGTTAATTGGCCTTACTTACAACCCACTTTTGAAAACAATGGTAACTATCTACAAAAATCTGTACATTCAGTCATCCCACCGTCCCCCTCACTCACCCACCCTCACTGGGATATTTTTCTACAATAACTCTGGATAACAGCTCCAGTAGAATCCTTTCTATCCCCCTAATCGTTGCGAGGAAAACAATCCTCACAAACTGGAAAACCGGGATCCTCTTGTGTAACCTTAAAACAATGATTTACAATCAGTTTCTGTTAAGAATATTTAGAACATTCTTTTAAAATAATCTGGTTTATCATGTCACATCCTAAAAGGAATGAGACAATTGACTTTAAAGCCACAGTCTGGAACCTTTTCAACTTAAAATGATCATGGATGAATGGATCCAGGATGTCTTACTGCCTTTTGCTCCAAAACAGTTGGGACAGCTGCCAGCTACAAGAGAGCGACTCAGCCGGGGAGAGGACAAGGGTAAACCTTGGACCGGCTTCTACCTGTTGGAAGGAGCTAAAAGAAGAAACGGGAAGTTGAAATGCCATCTTCTTTCTGGACCAATGTAACAACCTTCCCAGCTCTCTTGCTGTGAGAGTGTACATGGAAGCAGCTTATTATGTTGTTAAGTTAATCTACTGGTGTATTAATAAAAGAATGAAGCACACAGCAGCCTCTGGTCCATTATTGCCCCCTTTTGTATAGTCAAATGCCAATATATACAAATACTGACATTAACTTTGCTAGTACTTACACCAAACCAAAACTACCAAGCCCTTCTGAAGCAGGGAACATCTTTTTCACCATCAATAGGTTTTCCAACACTGGAATTACAAGCAGCTCACCGGCTGAACCTGAAACATATAAATCATTGTAGTACGTTTCCATGAGAGGATCAAACTGACTGAGGTCCAGGTAGTGACTTTATTATTTTTGGCCAGGCAGTCTGAAGTTGTGCTGTCAATTCTATTCAATTCAATTCAATTCATTTGAATTCAATTCAATTCAATTCAATTCAATTCAATTCAATTCAATTCAATTCCATCCATCCATCCATTATCTATACCCGCTTTATCCGTTTCCGGGTCACGGGGGTCTGTCGGAGCCTATCCCGACGCATATCAGGCGAAAGGCAGGGGTACACCCTGGACAGGTCGCCAGTCTATCCAGGGCCACATACAAACAACCAATCACACTCACATTCACACCTAGGGAGAATTTATAAAGATCAATTAACCTACACTGCATGTTTTTGGACTGTGGGAGGAAGCCGGAGTACCCGGAGGAAACCCACGCAAGCACGGGGAGAACATGCAAACTCCACACAGAAAGACCCACCGGGCCGGGAATTGAACCGGGAACCTTCTTGCTGTGAGGCAACAGTGCTAACCACTAAGCCACCGTGCTGCCTCAATTCAATTCAATTCAATTCAATTCAGTTCAATTCAATTTTATTTATATAGCGTCTATTACAATAAAAGTTGTCTCCAGGATCTTTCCAGAGACCAGAACATGACCCCCGATCAATTATTACATAAACAACGGCAGGTAAAAACTCCCCTTTAAGAGGGAAAAAACCTGGATCAGGACATGGATCATAAGGGGGGACCCTCCTGCTGAAGACCAGCCGGGTAGAACAGAGAGAAGAGAGACAGTCAATGACACACTGTCCTATTAATGGATTTTGTGGTAGTTCTATTAAATTAAATGTTATTTCCATTGTACAAAAATAATGTATGTAATCCCAGATGTATATTAATACAACCTTTCTTCTCCAATTTATTTTTTGTGTGTTTTGAAGAAATTGCTGTCACATTTTTTAAAATAGAGAAAAACCAAGAAGCTTCATGGGTATGTAGTTAAGCAGTATAAAACAAACATTTTCATAATAATTGCTTGAACCTGAGTGTTTGATGTCATGATTTATCAAGTTGCATTGCCATAATGAATGTAAAATAAACATTGGCATGTTAAAAAATACATAATAAATAACAAAAATAGAGCTATCAGAATTTAGTAATTACACTAACTCATTATTTAGTAGTGAACTGCATATATTATTTATGTTGATATTGTTATTTAAGTTAAATTCTAAATACTTGTGCAGTCACATTGTTTTTATCATCTTTAAATGATCAGAATTATTGGTGCTTTGGCTTACCATAAACAACACAGTAAACTTTCATCTATTATTTACTATTAATAGTTATTTGCTATTACCTGCCTCAGTGACATGTGTAAAACATGCTCCATCCATCATTTACATATTTTATATCTTATTTGCATTTAAAGGGAAATACGTTACTAGTATGTAATATGTAGTAATGTTTTACTACTACTTTCTTTTCTTTAGTTCTCTCAATAACTGTTCATTTCCTTAGATAAAGTACCTGGGAGCTGCAAACGACACCCCTCAGACCCTACCTTGGCCTTCTTCGGTCATGCTGTGGAAGAATGTAGGTATCCACTTAGGTGAAAGCTTTTTGCCATCAGTTGTTTTATTTAAATAGCTGCACAAACCACTAATGAGTCATACTTTGGTATAATCTGTACATTTTAGATAGTGTTTTTAAAGGCTACTACTGTGGGGTTTTGTCAGTAATAAACATGAATACTTTCAGGGTGCGAGTGGATCATGGTGGAGGGAATGTTGGAGCACACGTCTGATTGACTGTGCGAGGTCCTGACGATGGAAGCTTCATTACTGGGAAAAGTGTGCACAACCAAAGCTTTGTGAGCCCATCAAACATCTCCTACCTATGTCAACTTGGAAACAACCTGACATATATGCAAGCTATATACTGTAACTAACATTTTATATACGCTTCTACCCAGGACAGAGGCTCTGGCGTGATCTATGGATGGAGGTCACATGTGTTTTCTACAATGTTTTGCACTCGCTGGAGGAACATGACCTCCTAGATCTCAGCAACCCTCTGCACTTGTTTTGCTGTCTTGCTTGGCTTGCACTTAACCTTGACATATTTCAACATGATCCGCCGCCAGACAGGGAAAGAGGGGGGATGGTGGAGAGAAAGAGGACGGAGAACCCGGGGCAACAACAAACCCCAGAAGGACCAGGATGGCCACCACCCCCACTACCTGCACACATCCCAACAGCAACACAAGGGGAGGGACAGCCGACACCCGGAAGCGGCACAGGGTCAGCCACATGGAACATCATCACATCATCCAGACAGCTATTAGCTGTTCAGCTGTCAAGGCTGTTAGTATTTTCTATTGGTATGTTCAAAAAATGTACACATATTTTTATATTTCTGGAAGTATATGTTTATTAACTGGGTAAAATTGTGTCAAATAGTCTTACGTACATTAATCAACTTGTAGTCAATGTATAGACAAAGGTGAGGTCACCCTGATGTTGGACCAGAAGGTCCGGTTCTCAGTCTCCACTCTAATTCATCCCAAAGGTGTTCTGTCAGGTTGAGGTCAGGACTCTGTGCAGGCCAGTCAGGTTCATCCACACCAGACTCTGTCATCCAGGTCTTCGTGGACCTGCTTTGTGCACTGGTGCACAGTCATGTTGAATCTGATAAAATTCATTTTATGGGAGTGGTGGCCTAGTGGTGGGCTTGAGCGTGGAGGACCCAGGTTCAAGGCCGGTCACAATGGCAAATCACTAGTGGTCACTGCTTTGTGCACAGTCATGTTGCTCCTGTCTTGGGTGGGCTTGCAGTCGACTAGTTGATGTCCCAAACACTTTCATTGATTAGATACAACCATTCAGTTATATCGAAGGGCTGTTTGGCATTTATAAATAAAATTGTTGTAACTTCAGTATTAGATTTTTCAAAAATGATGTTACTACTGCTACTAGTACTATACTTATATTTAAAAAACTGATGGCTGGGAATGAAACCGCTTTGATATGGATTAAATTTGAGGTGTAACAATGTACTCTTTTGCCAAGTGCTTTTATCCGTATCTTTGTGTCAGAATTAATTAGGCTTACTGGCCTTTATGATGACTATTGATGGATTATCTGGTTTCAAAATTAGTGTTATCAAGGCAAGCCTTAAAGCTGGAGGGATCCCATTCTCATATAATCCAGTGTACATTTACCACTATTGATGCTGTCTTCTTCAGTTAACAATGAACTTGTTCATTGTTCTGAACACAGGTGACGGAAAACTAAATGGCATTTGCTCACATTTTATAGTTACTCAAGGCATCTTTGCCTCTCTCACTCTCTTATAAATCAGTGACTGGCAATGTAATTGTTCTAAATATATATATATATATATATATATATATAATATATATATATATATATATATATATATATAAATATATATATATATATATATATATATATATAATATATATATATATATATATATATATATATATTTATAACCAGACCATAATAGAGATATTTATATTATATTTATAAATATATATATATTATATATCTCTTTACTCTTCTCTTTCTCTCTCTTCTCTCTCTCTCTCTCTCTCTCTCTCTCTCTCCTCTCTCTCTCTCTCCTCTCTCTCTCTCTCTCTCTCTCTCATCTCGCTATCTATAGCTATATCTACTATATAAACCCCACAACAAATGCGTATAACACAAAAAATGCAGCATGGGACTCAGCTGAATGTTAAACAATATGCCACCATCCATCCCTGTCATAGTCTCTGGAGGGTGTGTACTGTATATGTGGTGTGTTGTGTTGTTTACGGGTAGATAAGACCAGGAACCTAACCCCCAGATGACAGCTAGGACCGGCACCAGCCCCATGATAGTGTGATGGATGGATGGATGGATGGATGGATGGATGGATGGATGGATGGATGGATGGATGGATGGATGGATGGAATTTGTATCAGACCAGGTTTGTGTGTGTCTGCATCCTTAAAAGGTGGTGTAAATGCTGAAGAGACTAAATAAATGTTAGATGATGACGAGGAATAAAGGGATGTGTTTGTATATGCGTTTGCTGATGTGATTGTATAACTGCAGTTCTACAAAAAAACAAATAAACTGGGATGCGGTGTGCAAGTTAAATCCAAACATAATGCAACAACTTGCAAAGGTAATAATTCTGCATCTTAGTTATAATAGAAAATAGGAAACATCAAAAGTTGAAATTTAGACATTATATTATTTCACGTAAAATATTACATCAATTTGAATTTGATTGAAACAACAAGTCTCAAAAAAGTTGGAGCACAGGCAGCAAAACCCTGGAAAAGTGAGAGGCAACTCAAAAGGTGTTTCCTTGCTTCATCTCTCCCGGATACAAAGGACTGTGTCATTATCAGATTTGTGCAGACCTGGATGAGCTGATGATGACCTTTATCCGGTGTGTGAATGTAGGGAGAAATCTAAAGCACGCAGGACCACAGCTCATTAGACCAGGGTTGTGAACCCCTGATCTAAATATTCTGAGAATCTGGATAAATCTGTGAGCACATAAGATGGCAAACAAATGGTTTCTGACAAGGACTTGCATTTTTCAGTAAGGCAATGCTAAAGCTTCTTACTGCGTCCATTAGAAAAGCATCTCTTCATAGTAGACGAGCCTGGATGTTGAACTAACCTGCCTGCTGCTCAGACTTTTTACCAATTAAACACAGTTGATGCATCGTAAAATACAAAATATAACAAAGAACTGCTGAGCAGTTCTGTTGAGACTGAAATGGGACATCATCCAAAAATCTAGGTAATGTTTTCTCAGCTACCAGGTGTACATGGACTATTGTTGAACGAAGGAGGTGCTACAGGGGTAAACATGGCAATTTCTACATTTCAATCTGTTGTTGCCATTTCATACATTGTTTTATTGTAAATAAAATAAACATTTAAACATTTTGCAAATCAGTGCATTCTGTTTTTATTTACAATTTTACATCATTACTTTTTTTTAAAACTTGGAATTGTGTGTAAAACATATTTACAAGTGTAAAACACTAGAATGAGTGTGGCTCATGGGTCTAGCTACAGCACGGGAGGAACCTTTTTATTTGTGATTTTATCATTATGACATGCCGGCTGTGTGAGGATCACTGTTCTGCCTGTCTAGGCTCATTTGTCGTCCAGTTATAGTTTGTAGAAGTTTCATTTAAATCTCATTTGCTAATTGAAAGATTTACCAAGATACACAAACACATTCCGTGTGTTTCGCTCTTCATCATTACAACGCCTAAGCCCCTGCGGGGTTCCGTGGTTCGTTTTCCCGTCCCTTGATCCGGTCATTTCGCGTCACGACGACAACTCGGTTTTCCAGATCACTGCAGAAAAGAACTTCGTACAGCCGAGTGTTTGTTTACAGGGGTGGTGGAGTCACTCCTGGGGGCGGGGCCTGGCCAGGCCCTCGCCCCAATCACGTTTTGTTTTCACATGACCAGCCGCTGTACAGGCGGGGCTTGTTGCTCTGTCAGCCAATCAGCGCTTGGCCTTCTTTGAGCAGAGCGCAGCTCGCACTCCGGTGCCAGTCTGGTCCGCGGCCACGATGGATGCGCTGGCGTACCTCCTGCTGGTCCTGGTCCTCGGGACAAGCGTACAAGAAAATACCGGTGAGACCAATGTGGAAGTGTGTTTTGTGGAAGCCCGCGTGTTTCTCGGAAGTTAGGCTCTCGGCTCCGGTCTGGTCCGCGAGGAAACGCTCTTTGTTCGAGAAGCCCCAAAAGAGTGTTGTAACTAAGATGGCGCAGGGTCCGCGGCCAGCTCGCTCCTGTCTGTGAGGAATGTTTATTGTCTGAGGGGGAAGCGGGGAAGCGGCGAGCCGGGGTCCCGTCGCAGCGGAGCGTGCCTGTTGACTGTGACCTGGCTTGCAGACTGGCCAGGGTTCCGTTGCAGGCTTCGAGCCCGCTCTGCCGCCGAGCCACGGCGGGTCCGTGTGAGTGGAAGTCCCGTTAGTTGTGCTAAGTTGGCCGCGTGTCGGTAAATGTTTGCGTTTCGTCAGTAACCAGTCCTCGGTCACCCGAGAAGGGCGTCTTCCCCGGCACGGGTCTGGACGCCCGTCTGCTTCCTGCTGAAGCGGCTGTTTGTGACTCGGAGGCTGTTTTGGATGACTGACGGTGGCTGTTAACGGCTGAAGTCCCGGCCGCCCGTTTTGTTAGTGTAGTTTATTTAATTAACACGCGTTTACTGGTGTCAAGTACCAGTTAAACTCGCTGTGTGATTGTGGATGTCTGTTTTCACGTCGGCGCCGTGGGCTTCAGGTAGTTTCAGCGGAGCTCAAACTTAAACAAACAGTTATTTACAGGTTTTTCTGCTTGTATCGATCATCTTTGTGTTGGCTGTTCGGGCACGCGGCTCGGGTGGATTTCATTCAGTTTTATTCACCACACGAAAATCACAAGATCTTAACGATGAAGGACCGCGTCTTGTCCTTCACAGTCCCCGGTTATTAGACAAAAGAGAGGATTTAAAAAGAAGAAACTGCGAGTCCGCTGTGCTCAACGGCGCTGAAGCGGCGCAGAAACCCATCAGCCGGAGTCGCGCACGTCTGGTTCCCTTGTGATTTTAACGGAGCTGTGATGCATTTCTACGCTGAGCTGTGAATGGGTTTGTGCTTTTCTGGCTCCTCTTGAATACGGCTCTGAGCCGTGAGCCACCAGCTGTCTCCACGCGTGTTCTCCGTTTTTATGTCCGTTTTCCAGATGAATTAATGCCCTTTTTTAAATCTACTAAAACTGGCACGCGGTCGCTGCGGGAGGAGGCTTATCTCATATCAGCAAACTGCCGATAGTGTGGTTTTATTTTCATAGGTTCGCACACTCACGCGTTTTCTTTGTGTGTCATTCCTTTGTGTTCAGGGAGAGAGAGAGAGCGAGCATCATCTTGAATGGAGGAGCAGGTTGTTTTTGTTTAACAGGACCCCCCCCCCCCCCCCCCCCCCCCACCACACACACACACACACACACGCACGCACACAAAAACATCCCAAACGCATGGTTGTCCTCACATACCCCATCACTGCTTCAGATGCAACCTGGATGCTGAATTAACATGTTTGCTGGTGAACACACAAGGAGGGAGGGAATTCCGCTTCCTTTGTCCAGCAATGGGATTGTCATGGTGGGGGTCCACGCTCAGAGCTGCAACATTTACATCTGAAAGGAGCCAATATTCTCGATAAAGATAATCTCACCCCGAGACCAGCAGAAAAAAGACCCACTGCATCCGTAATGTAATATTAATGGGTGGTTAGTGGATTAGATTTTACACCTCCACAAAAGGACGGATGCGATTGGACCAGAAAACCTCGTCACAGATACTTCTGCCCGTCACGTCGCTGTCAGCACCACACCCCTCCAACTCACATGTTACCGTGGCGCCTCTGCGCACACACATACCCCCCCCCCCCCCCCCCCCCCCCAGACCTTGTGTTTTTGATGTTTCTGATCTGCTCTTTTGTGTGAACAGACTAAAATATCCAGCCTTCTAAGAAGTGTGGCTTTAGTAATGTTTATATCTGAACAGTTTAGGAGCAGTGACAATACTGCAGATCCAGTTCTAGTTTGTGAACGCTGGTTTTTTTTTAGTTTGGGTGGAGAGACACTGTTGGAAATGTTGATGCAGAGAATTTGTTTTAGGGTTTATTAGTCACCTAACCCATTGTTTTTTTGCAAGCCGCTTTCTAAAGAAACATTTTTTTATTGTCTGAATCTGAGCCTCCTGCTACCTGCATGTGCAGAACATTAGACAAGCTCTTTGCCACGACTCCTGTCCACTGACGTCACCAGTGAGTAGTCATATGGGAGCGCAGAAATGGAGGGCAGTTATTTTTGAGACTGTCTTGACATTTATTTGATCTGAGAACTTTGTTTGAAAAAATCCAGTGACTTAAATGCAGCGTTTGTCCCGTGCTTCTCCTCTTGCCATTAGACCTTGTTGTAGATATTCACGTATGGCTGCTCTGAAGGATGATGTTTGTGTCAGTCAGCTGTCGAGGTGGACTTCAAACCCCAGGAGCCAGCACAATTCAAGAATAGATTAAATTAGTGGGAAATGAAACAAAGTTACTGACAGATGTGTCAGCAACATCCGTGTCAGAAAAGTACACGGTTGGTACATGTTCTCCTTTCCAATTAAACTGCTCAGTTCAGCTTTTTGGGTCATTTTGACTTTTTAGCTGGGTGTTGGGAGCTGTTGTTGGTGGTGCATTACCTCGGTTGACCGGCTACGTTCGCATCAGTCCTTTTTAGTTATGAAGACAACTTCAGCTTGTGTTTGTGTTAATAGTTCAACCCAGTGTCAGGAAAGATCCCGTCCCTGTTTGCTGTGGATGTGTTCGCGCGTGACAACTGGTGGAAATAACATTTGTTTAATGTATGTCCTCTTCATCTAGGTAGTGTCATTATTGGTAAATGCAGACTTTGGCTGTACGACTGCTGATACTAATAGGTGATTTGCATGAAAGATGACATGTGTCCACCAGTGCCGTGAACCCTGTGTTGTGACCTCTACCGCGGCTTCGCAGGCACCTTCTCAGAAATGTTACTGTGCATCGGGTTGAGACGGACCGCAGCAGACGTTGTTACTCCACTTGGTAGCTTTGGATTTCTGTCTACGCATTTCCTACTACAACTGCTAGTAAAAATTCCTGCCATCTTGTGAAAATTACAGCTTTTTATTATTAGCTCCTACTCGCATGAGGCATGCCCAATTCTTTTCCATTACTTTGTCTGAGCTACATAATGAAAGTAAACAACAAGAAGCTTAGTGTGTAGAAAGGAACCCACATCCCCACCTAGTGTTCGGTGGTGTAACTCCAGATGACCGGCTGAAGCAGGTTGCACTGGGTCAGAATTTTTCCATCTTCAATGACAAGTTTGTAAGGCCGAAGTTTTCTTTTGGATTGAAAGAGTATTCTTGTTTTTTCAGCAGCTCCTCTGTTCACTAGTCTCCAAATTAAGACTTTCATTGTGTGTTTCTCACAATCTGCAATGTTGCATCACTGTGTTACAACAGTAACCCCAGAGATGAGTGAAATACTTCCCCAGAGCAGCTGTGTGGAAGTTGTTGGCACTTTTTAAGGCTGTAATAGATTTCACTGCACTTTGGAAGGGGAGTTTGAGGTGTGTGTGTGTGTGTGTGTGTGTGTGTGTGTGTGTGTGTGTGTGTGTGTGTGTGTGTGTGTTTTTTTATATATATATATATATATATATATATATAATGTATGTACGCACAATTAGTCAGCAACTCTTACTTCTACTTGCCCCTCCCCCTCCGCGTGCATCTGTTGTTTGTCCACAGTGCTTGTGCAGCGCTGTTTTCCGGGTCCTGGTGGTACTGGAGGAATGCCAGGCATGTGTGTGACCCTGGATGTCTGTTGTCTGTATGTAAGCAACCACGACTAATTTGAGAGGATTTCGCCATGTCAGTGGCCACTGGATTCGAAGCTACCTAAGTGTTAATGAAAAAAAAATTGATTCTCTATTTTTAAAGATTAGGTTATTAACTCTTTTTCAGGGCTGAATGAACAGATTTATACTTGCACAGAATGGTGATACACTGTACAACTTGGATTCTCTATAAATATTTGCCATACTATTATTGATAAAAACAGCACTACAGTAGGTATTTGCATTCAACCAATAGAAACCAGGCTTTTCAACTGTAAATGAACACTATATTTATAGTAATGAGAGACACGGCTGCAGCTGTCCCTCCTCCAGGTCTTCTCCGTATCAGGAGCTTTCCTGCAGGGAAACGATGCTGCTCCTGTCAGACGGGTCTTTTAAAGGTCCTGCTGTCTTGAGCAGCTCGCAGTGAGAATGATTCACTTCTACCACCGTCGACAGTGAACATAGATTCGGTCGGTCATGTGACGCGCCCACCACATGTCAATCAAAGTTAGCTTTGCTCTGAAATATCTTCAGAGCTGCTGGCAGACATTTACAGCAGGATAAACGGTTTCATATGTTGACTTGATGGCAAAATAAAAAATTATTGTCGCGTTTAGCCGACGCTGGATTCAGACAAACGGATGGTTGATTCGGGAAGGGATGTAGCATTATGAATATAAATAAAAAAGCGATAACGGCTAACATTGGTTGCCAACTGCCAATCAAATCTTTTTAAATGTGAATTTAATGCTTGATATAAACTCCTGGCGTGGTACAAAAAAATCACCCCGTCAGAATTGTCATGGAAGTGAAATCAAAAGATTGATACCAACCTGTTGTTTTGAATCAGGCTGTAAATATGTTTGTTTCTGCTCTAAAGTTGGACTTTTGGAGCTTCTAGCGGCCAGTCGAGAAACAAAATTTGGTCCTGTTTGAGCTTCAATGTGGACGTGAGATGGTCGGCGTTTGAGAGTAACGCCTGTACAATAGAGAACGGCGCCAAGAAAACGGTAGCCGATGCAACAGCAACATCTTCCTTATCTGACTCCTCACTCTCAGGTTGGACCACCAGTCAGTTATAAACCTGTTTCATGGTATTAAAACCTCGTTCACGTTCTGCCATGGAGGAGGGCAAGAACACAACCAGGTTGAAGTGGTCCACCAGGAGTGCCAGTTCACGCTCACCACAATCTAGATTAGAATAATTGTGTTTGTTACATTAGAAATGGATCCCTAAACTGGCATCCTGGAGCCCGTCATACTCAACTAGGGTGGATGACTTTCCTTGCCGTGCTGGCGACACACCGATCAGCTGACCACCAGTGACATCTGCGAAGTGCCATACAGCTTACCAGGGCATGAAGCGCCTCTGATTGGTTGGTGGTTGTTGCTCGTCAATGTGTCGTATGTGTGTGTCTGTTTAGGGGAGAGAAGCGTCCCAAGATGCAGTTTTATGTACCATTGATAGAAACGTTTACCTGCCAGTGTGGCAGATAACTTCTGCAATGTTCTCACCAAACTGAAGTTTTACCTGCCATTGGCTCCTGGGCTGGTTTTTAGTTCTGGATCTTCTTTACTAGTTTTGTAAATAAATGGACACATGCCAATTATCTTAAAATGTAATTTATGCAGTCTTTTTCCACATAAGCATGAGAAGTTAATTCAGTTCAACGCTTCATGCCTTGGTAACTGTATGGCACTTTGCAGTCTCCCAACCATCTGTCAACAGCACAAGTCTGAGAAACGAATGTGGAGCAGAGCTTGGGAAGAATAAAAACCTCCCAGGACCATCACATTCACTACTTTGTAACTGGAATCAAACAAAGAGTTTATTGTAAAAACCAAAAACGCGTACCTGGATTGAAAAATAATTTTATTTATATGTTGTTTTGCACAGACGTTCTCTACTTTGAGTAGAAAACAGTCTTAACAGTAAAAAACACTTTCTATACGTTCCCAGATCTACCTATGAGAAAAAAATGGTCCTTACTCAGTTTAAGAAAGTAAATACAAGTTAAGATAAACAAATGTACAAAGCAGTGGGTGCCCTGTCATCATTTATTGGGCGTAAACAAAACCAAGCTGCTGACTGCTCCAATTAAAACTGAGAGTATACGGAGCAGCCAGATGCTTCTCAGTGCAACTACGTTTGAAAAAACAAACAGAAAATATCGCTTCAGACACCTGATCTCAATTATCAAGCATTTTTGGGATGGATGATGACTGAGGCTTTTTTTTTTAATACACATATCTGGAGAGCTCACTGTCATTGAACGAACTTTTCTCTAACACTCTAAAAAGTCTTATGGAGTCAGATGTAAAGTCACATATGTGTGCTGGCTAAAGCTTGATTGGGATTGGGTCACATAACAGGACATGGATCTTTAAACACAGCAGAAACCCCACAAAAGATTGGATAAAAAAAGAAAATAATCAGGCTGTTGCAATGACCCAAAGTCCAGACCTCAACCTGATTAAAAGCTGCGCAGAGACGTTTCGAGAGCTGCGCATAAACAAGTGTCCCCAAACCCCAATGAACTGAAGGGAACGAAGAGCTTCATCTGAAGGTTACAAAAACCGTTTGAGATTTGATTTTGTGAAGGGGCTGGGGGCTTCGTGTGGGGGTTCAGTCTCCTCGTTCAGTGTGGCTCGTGACACTAAAGTGCACGAGCGAGCGAGCGCAGGGTACATGTACACACGTGATAGAGCATGTCGGGCCAGACCATGAATGTGGTATTAGGTGGATGGGTATTCAGGTGCAAACATAGGCCAGATTTATTTATTTTTTATAATTATGCCCTGATCTATGTTGATCACCTAAATGCATACGTACTATGTACAAACTGTAACATATGCTTGTAGTCGTATTGTAGCAACAAAAGTCCAGTAGAAGGCAGGTGAAACGCAGAAGACGGATCAGTAACATTATAAGACGGAAGAGGCTTTAAAGAATGTTGTTGGTGACCATTTAGTTGGATTTTGTCCCTACAGCTCTGTTAAAATGCATAAGTGTCTGGTTGTGTGGGCATTGTGTCTGAGCCGAGGCAGCTGTCTGGATCCTGACTATCCTTTTATATCGAGCTTCTGCATATTAAGACGAGACAGATGTACTGCCTTGTCCTCCCACCCTTAATCTGTTCGGCTGTCCATATCTTCCTCTGTGTGGGAACGAGGCAGCCTCAGCGACACGCGTGCATGTTTGTTTTTTGTTTTTTTTTTAAGGATTCGTTGTAATAACTGAAGCTGTCAGCAAATTATTTGTCCATATTGTCATTAAATACAATCAGGACGAATAACCAACAGCCAATGCTTTATTATTAGTGACTTATTTGAGTGTGAATGAGTGTGCGATACATTCATAAATATTTATATAAAGAACATTCAATCATATTTGTGTAGCTGTGTCTCTTAAACCTCTTGATGGAGGTTATAATCGAGCAGCTGCGTGCTGTGCCTCTCCGGCTTTTTACTCCACCTCTGAACCCTTCAGTCTACCTCTGGACTCTTAAAATGGTGTTTCTGTCCAGCAGCGGTGATCGTTGTCCAGTTTGGGGGTTAAGGAAGGTGGGCTGGAGCCAATATTGTGAGGCACCGCTAGATTTCCCCCTGGAGCTTTAGGCTCCAGCTCTGACCTTTTGAGGGTAAAGAAGTGAGTAGCCTGTGAGGGGGACGTTTATGTGGTCTGAGTGGTGGGCCCCATTTCCCAACACACATACAGAGACCACATCTGGTATGGACAAAAGGCTGGTCATAAAGGAGATGACTGGGGGTGTGGGGGTGGGGTGGCGGGGCCGGTTGGGCCACGACCTATGGAAATGACTGTGGGAGCTGAAAAGGAGGACGTTCACACACGAAGAATGACCTGAGAAACGAGTGGGGGCCGAGCAGTCTCTTGACGTGAACATGTAGTGCTTTTAGGGCTGTGTGGGTATTTATTTGTTTCAGTGTTGTGGACATACTTTAGTGAGAATGAGTCAAACCACAGGTGCAATTTCCTGTAATTGAGCTGTGAACTGTTTATTGTTTTTTTTTTTTTTTTTTGTGGCCCAGACCTTTTTTCATTTGGCCACACTTCCAGTTGACTGGACTCAGCTGAGTTGGTGATCTGGAAATCAGAAGTTATCTAGAAAGGGCTCCGTGAGACTTGGTGTGTTTACGTTTGTCCTGATCGGTTTGATCAAAGCGAGCTCTGGTGCGACTACTGCTGAATGCCAAACGAACCTTACTGCTTTGGTGAGAACCCCCATCCATTTTCTATACCCGTTTGATCTTAGACAGGGTCACGGGGGTCTGCTGGAGCCTATCCCAGCCCATTACAGGCGAGAGGCAGGGGTCCGCCCTGGACGAGTCCTGGTGGGAACCTGACGTACCAAACTGCAAGTGTGAATGAATGGGTAATTAGGACCCCGCTGTCTGTTCCCACTATTACGACAAGCAGCTGTCACATAATTTTGTCTCATGTTCACAGGATAATGCACTTCATTTATGTAAAAACGCCATTATTGTTAGAGATGCACCAATTGACTGGAATCAGGGACTGGAATTTGCAGATTTTCAGCTTGACCGGCCTGACCGGTGACCAGCAGGTCACCCTCACTTTTTTACCGCATGCACCACATAATGTACACAGCACATTAACTGCGTTGCAAATGCGCGTAGCAACACAGTAATGTGGAAATCTTTATGGACCACAGCTTAAATGTGGGACAGATTCCTCATTGAAAGGGCATGCATTTTCTGTGTTTATATAAAGATGATTACCCGTTGTTTTCAGTTTGAATTTGGTTTACTTGGACTTTAAGGACCACACAGGTGCGAGGAGTTGCATTATTTATGAATGAACTGGTTTAAATCCGCCCAACATGGCTTTATTACTTCCTGTTAGAGTAGTTGTGTTTGCTGCTGAGGACATTCACCGACCTGTTCAATCTGCTGCGGTCTTAAATTCCAGAGGTTGTAGACCTCATTATCATCACCAGATCTCCTGAAGTGGACCGGTGGGTGTAAAGTGCAGCAGAAGGACACTGAAATCAATTTCTCCCCCGTGTTTAAATATTCTAGATCCAAGACAGAATCCACCGGGGGAAAAAAGAAAAAAAAATGATTTTAATTATTTACCACCAACTTTGATCCAGCAGACTAACTTTGCTCAAACAGCTTGTTAAAATGTTTCAGCCTCTGCCTTTCATACATCTTTCATATATGAATCGAGGACTGAACGTTCAGCAAGATGTGATGACCATTAAAGCTGTTCAAGTGTCCACATAAAACAAACAGAAAGAGGAGGAGAAGAAACGTCACTCTTATGGTTGTACCACTGATAATGTATTTGTGTCTGTCCTCTCTCTTTCCGATCTCCCTTTTTCCTGCGCTACCCGGCTGGTCAGGAGGGCCCCCCTTATGATCCAGGTTTTTTTTTTTTGGTTAGGCGGTCCAGAAATAACACTAACAATAGTTTCAGTTTGTAAAGAAGTGGAGTTTGGAGTTGGACAACGACAGATGTGGCAAGGACCCCTGGGTCCCACTGGCACAGAAAATCTGTTTCTGCCTGGTCCTTGGTGTGACCTCCGTTCCCACCAGGAGTATTTCAGTAGCTGAACACTTCCAAGCGCTGTCCATTTGGTTGTATTCACGAGATTATGAGTTAACCGAAGCTTCAGGATCATTTAAGAATCACAAGATCACACTGAAATCTGCCTGTTGTATGCAACTATGAGGCAGGTCTCACCTTCTGGTTATCTCTGGCTGTGCTGTGTCCTTTCAACTATCATCTTAAATCCAGGTTGATGCTTCAGCTTACAGTTGGTCCCATACAGGTACCAGTATCAGAAATACTACTGCTGAACAAAGCTAAGTATCTAGGATTGACATTATTTTGATGGAATGATGCTTTTTTAGGGTGACATGTTAATTATGCAAAGCTGCAATTTCTAGGTAGAATGTTTTTAAATGTAATATGAGCTAATTGATTAAGTTTTTTTCATATGACGGCCTTCTACAAAATGTATAAAGACTTAATCAAGTCAGAGAGAAAGAGGGAGCAAATCCACAGCACAGATCCTTGTTAAAAATGGGTACATTTTCCAAAGGAGGACAGAAACTCTGAGCAACGGCGTTCATAACCGTAGAATTCATTGTCCTACATGACAGGCTTTGTCAGCATTTGCAAATGTTGGAGTTCCCTGTTTAATGAAACATCTGGAGATGATAGTTCCCAGGTTGGAAATGCATCCCTGAAGCTGCAGTCTCCAGATGGTGTGAGGCTGACTGATCATTTTCATGTTGGATAAAGTGTTGGTATTCACCCCAACATCGGACATTTGGACCCGCCATTTGTTCAAATGTCAAAATATAAGTGGCTTTTTATTTCATACATTCACGGCAGCACTTTAAGTTTAATTTCCGGTTATATTTATGTAAAAAAATATTCTCTATTTGATGCAAGTAAAAATAAGCTGCTACGCTGCATCATGACGTGCACCTCGGACAACCCGTGGTTGAAGTCAGGAAAAAAAGAAAATTGTGCTTTTTGACTTCCCAAAGGAACTTTTCCTATCCATGGTTGAGGTCTTTGACTTCCTTACCTGTGGCCTTCCTCGATGTGATGCTGTAACGTTGACGTACAAGTCAGTCAGCTTATGGTGTTTTATTTGAAGATTGATCTAATGTCTCTTGTCTTTTGTTGGCATGTCCCTCTTCTTTTTCTGCAACACATTTCACCACTAAGACGCATCACGCAAACATTACAGCCGTCACTACACCCATCACTGTCTTGTCTTTCTGTCAGCCTTGTCCTTTCATGTTCACTTTGGTGGTTTTAGTCGTCCCTGTCAGAATATGGAGTCCAGGTGTTAATAAAATATGTTTAGACTAGACTGTCTGAGAGGACCGGTGAAGGACATAAACATTCAAGCACTTTAACAAAACTAACATCTGCTGCAATATTAAAATGCATATGCATATCATGGATAAAGGTTTTTACTAATCATGGTACTAACCACTAATATATATGCAGACAGTTGTTAGAAAAATGTCCCGGATTTGATTATCTGTGCTGTCCTTGTGTATGAATTTATACCAGAATTGTAGCAAACCTGAGAAACTTGAAAGCCACACCACTGCTTTTATGCATTTTGATCTTACAACAGAGGGTTTTTTATTAATATTTTTGTGCGCACACCAGAGAAACAGAGTCCTTCAATGTTTGCAGCAAGATGTTGCACACCTTTTAACAATTGTTCTGAAATTGATTTTCCTGGAAGATCCTCCACATGTATCTGCAAACAAAGCGCCCAGCCCCTTTCCTTTCATTTAAATGAAGAGCCAGCTTGAGCACCTCTGACCGCAGCGGATCCCTTTAAAATGCACTTGTGGCCAGTCTGCCTGCAACAGTGTGCTTTCCACATTCTCCAGGGAATATTTATTGATTCTATCAAAAACTCATGTGTCAGCTGTTTTAGCAGATGTAGACAAACACTTTTGGTTAACTTTTCAGTGTGTTGTTCCAGCAACACCTCATTCTGCAGAAAAAATAATATAATTGTTTTTTGTTTTTTTAAATTTAATCTAGTTTACATTTTTTAGTTCCTCGGCTTTGAGAAGAACCAGATGATGTGGGTGGGGCATCTGGTCAGTATGTCTTCTGGACACCACCTTGGTGTGGTTTTCCAGGCAGGTCACACTGAGAGGAGACCTCAGGGAAGACCCAGGACACGCTGAGGGACCGTCTCTCAGCTGGCCTGGGAATACTAGTGTAGTCTGGCTACCCTGCTTAGACTACCGACCCCGCGACTTGACCTCAAATTTGTTCTTTTTGAGTGTAATTCTGAAACTAACACCCGCCCAAACACCAATGAAATTTCTGTTTGACGAGTAAATCCTGGAGGCTATCCACCACATTGGTGGGTAAACGTTTCTAGACATTTTTTAAAACCTGCTATTATCCATGGGTGAAGAAGGCATGTTTTCCACATTGGACAACGTGGGGCGTGTTATTGCCTTTCCAGCACCTGAAGCAGAGTTGATGACTCAGGAGGCATTACCCAGTCACACTACGTAACACGACTCCTGTTTGGTTGTCCTCGCTGACTTCAGCAACGTCACAAGAGCAGGATGAGGAAGGAGATGGAGCAGGTGGCGGATTCATGCTGAATGAAAATGGATTTGCGTGGCTACTTTGCCCAAATCGTGTTGCAAGGACATGACCAGCAGTCTGCCTCTGCCACTCCTGCTGTGGTGTTTATTGATGACAAATAACTTGTTTCTGAGGTTCTTCGGTTTGTTAAAGATCCGAGTTTTGTGTCTTCCAAAGCCGCAGCCTGCGATTTTTAGCGGCCAGCTGCTGATAACCCTCAGAGACGAGTTATGTGCTGAGCCAGCTCCGCACGCCGGGTATCCGCCAATGTCAAAGGGGCTAATGGTACATGAAACTGTCTTGGGGCGCTTGTTAGACTCACACACACAGACATTCATCAATATGTTAAAAATAATTCTGCTTTAAATGATGAGTCAAAAAGTTAATTTTGGACCCTGAGCATATCTCCGTTACACTCCAGGTCTCGTCCAGCAAGACTTCTCTCAAAACAAAAACAAAAAAGAAGAACGCGGATGAAAACATCTTTAGTTTTAGATAAATATTGCAGCTGCCACTGCTGCTGTTGCAAAAATAGTCGAGAGAAGCCGGAGGCAGCAGATGGTTATTCAGAGCTAAAGCTCTTATGGTAAACAGTAACGCTTAATGATTAGTTAGTGTTATCGCACAAGTACGTTGTATTAATGAGGCCAGAAACAGCTGGACACTCAATTCTGATGACTTTAGATCAGTCCTGGTCCTCAAAGGCCGGTGTCCTGCATGTTTTAGGTGTTGCTGTGCTTTACACACCTGATTCTAATTAATCGTCTTCATTAGTTTGTCATCAAGGTCTGCACAACTCTGTTAATGACACAGTCATTTGTCGGTGCATGAAGCAGGGCAACATCTAAAACATCCAGGACAGCGCGCCTTAAGGACCAGGAGTGCCCGCCCCTGCTTTAGATTGACTACTGAAAAGATGAGTCAACTTATTGGATTATGAGTCTCATAAATATTAAATGGCTCTAACTTGCTCCCAGCTTTTACATTTTGCACAAGGTTGTATAAATGATCTGCTAATTAAAAACAAAAGATGAAATAATAGATGGAAATAATGTCATAAATATATCTTGTAATGAATGTCGCTGCCATTGGGTGTGGTGTTGCATGGACTGCTACCACATTGTTTACCTGGCGCTGTTCTCTATTCATGTGCAACTGCAGCAGAGATGAGAACGGAGGGCGATGCCTCACTGTCAAAGAACACGTGTGACGATAATAGTGGCTGAACGCTATTGTGCATATGCAATCTAATCAGAGACGGGAAGGAAGGCGATACCTTACTGTTCACACCCCCTCTGCAGACATGCAAATGCACACTTTTGCGATAAACTGGATTATTGACACATCTGAAACACCACCTCAAACACGTAAATAAATGTTTTGAGATATTTATCTGTTTTTTGTTTTTTTTTTTTTTAATTATAGGTGTTTCTTTGTGATATTTAGGTTTTGTGCAAACTAGGGATAATGGAAACGTGACTACTATGAGAGATTGATATTGACATAATTTACTAATTGGATATCAGAATGACAATGAGAAGAATTCAGTTCAAATTCAAACCTTTAAGTTTTTACTGCTGAAATAGTTTTGCTTTATTTATTTTGTTCATGAAACATTGTTTAACTTATTAAATGGGTTGTATAAAGTAGTTTAACAGTTTTTGCAGTTTTATTGCAAATACTTCATTTAAGTAACTTAATTTCATTAAGGTGACAAGACGAAGGCGCCCCTGATCGACAAGTACAGGGGGGTCGTCTTTAGGGTCCTGTCATAATCAGGAGTGAAGCTGGTTCCTCCTCAAGTGCTGCCCAGTGGTGATCATGCCTCGCTCTCTTACCAGGATAAGAGCAGACTGAAGGTGGACTTCTGCCTAATCAGAGAGAAGAAGTGAGTGGGATTTAATGGGTGGCTCCACCGTCTCTGGTGTGCTCCACCTGACTCGCCCTCCTCTGGCTGTCGGGGCGTGGACTGCACCCACCAGGTTGTGGAATCAAACATGAACTTGAGGAGTTTGCAGAGTTATCAACACACTGGTCATGTCTTCTCCTGGAAGTCCTGAGTACGGAACAATGGTCTGAATCAAATTAAGAAAAGATGTCAAATTGACTTTTGCATAAATGCCAGGATCTGTGTTTGCTTGCAAAAAAGTGGCATTACAATGAATGAATTAATTTCAGTCACTTAATAGTGTGCTTAAATACTCCGCACACTAAATCAGGCCCCCTCGACAGTCATGTGAGCTCCAGCCCGCCCTTTTTTTAAATCCTTCAGACCCACTGTGCACTGAAAATAAAGAGTCCAAGCTTCCACTGTTGTGCCCCCTCAAAGCTTCAGTTCAGAGCCAGTGGGTCAACGCTGCTGACTTTTACAGGCAGCACCACTGGTTACCAGCTTCTTTTGATTCAGAGTGGGATAGCAGTGGGCGAGAGGTTAGACGATACGGTTAGATGCAGTTTCACACTAGCCAGGTCTTGCTGACTTCTGATCCCAATATAGTATTAGGACCGAAGAGATGGGTGACAGGAACCAGGCAGATCCAGAGAAAGAAGAGGACAGATGTTCTTGAAGTTGGCCTGTTGGCTGGTATTAATTTCATCCATCCCTTTTCTATATCCGTTTAACCCTGTACAGGGTCGCGGGGGTCTGCCGGAGCCTGTCCCAGCTCATTACAGGCGAGAGGCAGGGCCCACCCTGGACCGGAGAAGCAACAGTGCTGACCACTAAGCCACTGTGCTGCCCTTTATTAACTAATGAGATTTAAAGGTCTGTCTTAATGGTCACATTTTCTCCTTCCTGCTGTGTTGCTAAAGTGTTTCAGTAAAAGTGATTTGTGCCTGAAGTCGGAGCTGTTGTCTGGCAAATCAGTGTGCTTACTCAAATTTAGTTTTACTTTCAGTTTCCAGCAAGTCAAAAGGGTCTCAGTAGTGCTAAGTGATCCACAATGTCTTTATGGCAGTGATGAAATGAACAGTTGACACTCCAGGCACCTTTTCCTACTTTGTCTTGTAGGATGTTTATCCTTCATGTGAGCTTTTTATGAACAGTTGAACGTGGGTAGTGCTCTGCTGTCAGAACCAGCCATAATGATCTCTGACAACCCGGAAGGTGACCGCGACACGGACCAGAACAGCCTTTACTCTGCCTGAAGATGTGTGTTGTGTGTTTTGTCTGCCTGTCTGTCTGACACCGTTCTCAGAAGCATGAATCACTTACTTCCTGTCTGATGAAACTGTGTGTGACCTGATGCTCATTTTAGCACCAGCTGTCCTTTTTACAAGTCGCTGTTCTGAGGTAATAATATACCAGGATTGTAGGGCTGCAGCCTGTCCTCAATGCTGATACTCAAAACATCAAAATACACCAGAATACTCAGAGGCAGCAGGTCGACTGTCACTGATCGTGATGTAGGCTGATTTCACTCACACACACACACACACACACACACACACACACACACACACACACACACACACACACACACACACACACACACACACACACACACACACACACACACACACACACACACACACACACACACACACACACACACAGCCTGTCTAAACTAAAACTAAATGATTCCTGTAGTCGTTTTAATTGTCTTGTGTGACAGAGATTTATAACTGCTATGTTGATAATTTGGACAAAGAGTAGCAGCCTTTAAAGGATAACTCCTCACGTTTTTACAGATGAGACCAGTTCTGGTAGCTTTGTGCTTGTGGGCCATTACAGTTTTTGGGTTTCTGCGACGCCTCACCAATCCTGGCTTTAATCACTTAGGAGATGCACAGATCAGAGGCAGATGGATGTGATGGTTGGTTATGGACACGTGCTCTTATGTTGAATGACAGGAATGTAGAATCCAGTGGGGTTTTTTAAATTTCTTTTTTTGCATGCTGGGTTGAAGACGTCAAAACAAGTTAATCGCTTGTCATTTCAATTTTGACTACTTGCTCATAAACCTGTCCATCATCTTCAGCGATGTGCTCTCTTCAAAGTGCTTTCTGAAAAACAAGAGAAGCTGTGACAAATAAAAATGTTTGTAAAATATAAGTTTAATATGTAAAATGTCTCAACATCTTATAATATAAAATGTCTTAAACTTATTATTATTGTTATTGTTGTTATTGTGAAGTGAGTGGGTGAAGTCACCCGGAGCACGTCAACCAGCCGTGTCCTCAGTTTGACGGTGTCATACGGTGAAAGAAAAAGAGAAACGGATCAGAACTTGAAAATCATTTCAGGCCAAAATAAGTGGTGGTGGGGCGTTTAGGAGCTTTTTGTCCAATAAGCTTTTGCAAGTTATTTTTTAGATTGTGGCTATTTTAAATGTAAAAACAAAGCTGCATTTGAACATTTTTCAAATGCAGTCTCAGTTAATATAAAAAAATGTGGAGGTCATTTAGAAATGGGGCTGGGCCATATGGCCTTTAATATCCCAATATAATATTTTTTTACTTTATCATGATACACAATATACATGTCAGCGTTTTGAAATCTCCTGTAAAATACTGTGTAAATGTTGAATGAAGCATGATCAGATGTAGGGTGAAAGAAACGTTGGGACTCTGACGTACCTGTGAGCTGAGCTGAGGCTCACGTGTTCGGCTGGTCCACACATCAGTAGCTGCACAGATGTGGCTCATGTTTGTTGGCTTTTTTCTGTTAGCGCGTTTTCTGAAAAGAATTACCTACTCTTCCTCACGAAACCCGAACCACTGCCAGACGATGGATCCCTCATTCAGTTTCTGTCCTTTAACACAGTAAATTAGCTTGATGCCTTGAGTTACCTTCACTAACTGGAAGCTGCCTTTTTCCTCACGTGTCGTTGGTCGCCTATGCGCGCAGGCGTCTTCTGGATGGGCGGCGCGGCGCTCGATCGGCTGCTGTGAGCGTGGCCGTAGGACAGAGTGAGACAGCCAAACTACAAAGAAGGCTTAAAACACTGCCGTGACAATGTTCACCATATACTCGTTTTCTACATCTCCCATCAAACATGTTGCGACACATCGAGTGTATCCGACGTATCACCCACCCCTATGTAGAAGTGGTGGGATACTTTCTCCAGCAGAGCTCTAACATCATTGTTGACAATACCATTGGCAGTGTTTGCGCCACTGCCAGAGATAACCCCACGGCTCAGATCCAGAGTCAAGATGCTCCAATCCCACTGATATCTAAAACTACACGTCCCCTCCAACACATGCAGCGTTTCTTCCTTTCACACAGTTAAGAAGCCTAAAAAAAAACAATAAAACACATGGAATGTAGAAAATGGTTTTGTCTAGACATCCGAGACGTACCAGGCTAAAATGGTGTGTGTGTGTGTGTTTGTGTGTGTTTGTGTGTGTGTGTGTGTGTGTGTGTGTGTGTGTGTGTGTGTGTGTGTGTGTGTGAGACAGACTATGATGATCAGTGCTGAGGCTGAGTCACAGCAGACCAGTTAAACATGTCTGGTCTGTCACTAATCTGTCGCCCTTTCCCATCATGCCAAAACAAACAAACAAACATACGCAGTTGCACATTTTCCTTGTCATCTGTTCTTAGCGTTACGACATTTAAAAGTATTGTAACATTTTCAGACACTTGGTCATGTCATGGACACTGTTGAAAGCATCAAATTAAGTATTTTAACTTAAAATCTTCACATTAGTGCTGATATCTGGCAGTGTTTCTTACGTGGAGTCAAACGCAGCTGTTTGTGTGTTTGAGTCAGGTTTTCAGTGAATTAACACTGTGGTGTGTGTGTGTGTGTGTGTGTGTGTGTGTGTGTGTGTGTGTGTGTGTGTGTGTGTGTGTGTGTGTGTTATTGATAGCTCATATCTGGGGAGGTGTGTTGTTTTTTTTAACCTGGCCAGTGATGCACAATGAGCTGCATAATGATACCAGACACTTGGATCTGTGTGCCCTGTGGTTGGGAAGGGCACTGTTGAAACACACAGATATATAATTAGAGAGGAAGCGAGGCCTACTTTATTCATAGCACTCCATAACAGTGCTGCTAATAGCGAGAAGCCTCGGGGATTGCTCAGCAGACTTCTTTACTCTGTTGCCGTCTGACCTGCAGTTCCTCACTGTTCACGTTGATTAGAGATGCCCCGACCGGTCGCTCCGACCAAAATGTCCTGAACCTTGTGTGCCCATCCCAGTGACTTCACATTAAACTTCATACATAGATTGCGCCAGTTAACACAAACGTACGTATTATATTTATTATATTTCAGACTCTCCTTCGATCATTCACATTGTAATATGTGTCATACTGATTTTTGTGGTGGTATTTAATAAGCAAGAATTTGCAAGGAATTTTGCAATACTTTTTTTTTTTTTTAAAAAGAACCCATCCAAAATTTATATATTGAAGAGAAAATTGTTAAATAAAATATAAAAAGCAAAAAGATTGGATACACAAACGCATGTTCTCCTTACACAGACGTGGCCCATGTGGGGAATTCCCAGGGGGAATTCTGGATAATGTAGTCATTCAGGTAAGAATGACTACCATGATGTTTTGTGTTTTTATTTAATTGGCACATGAAATCTGAAATAAACTTAATTACGGTAATAGATAGTGATCACACCCTGACATCTTTGAGCTGTTAAAATGAAGGGGTACATTATACTGGGGGGGGTCTTCACACCAAACACAACGTCATCACTCGGGCTTGCTTGACTAACTGATGAATAAACGAGCATCGTCAGTGTTTGTAGAAACCTTCCACCTGACTTGCTGAAATGACAAGGAGGGCCTGGAATTTACTGCGAGATTCACATAAAATATAATCAGTTCCCATAAATCTAGCTCCTACAATGCGAGATATTCCCACATATAATTATGGAGACGTGTATTAATCAGTGGACGTTTGCATCGGACGAGAATGGAAACTCCGGTGACGCCGGTAATGACCCGACCCCACAGATCGTCAAACGGGTAGCGCCAGTAACGTCAGGAGGCCAGAGGCGGGTTTCAGGCGACCTGGCCCGGAATGTAGGTGGCCTCAGGCTCGGTGAAATGAGCTGCTCTGCTTCAAATGTACGGTGCTGTGCCTTTCACTAGGCGATGCTGTGAGATGTATATAGCTGCCAAGTCAGCAAAGACTGATGATGTGTAGGCATTTAGATTTTTATTATCATTTTTAGAGTTACTCCGGAGAGAGATGAAGCCAAGAGAGAGGACGGGCAAGTAGGAGAGGATGAAGACGAGAGGAGGAGGAGGCACTAAAAAGATTAAGGACATTAAGGACTTTATAGTCTACTGAGCGAGCGCGAGGCGAGCTGTTGTCACGTTGGCTTGCTCTCTCTTCACGTGTCCCAACAATGACGATTCTTTGTCATAAATATTAAAGTTTAATACTTGTGACAGTGGGCCCAGACCCGTTTCAGAGCCGTCCACCTACCTTCAGTCCACTAGTCCCACAAAGTCTGTAAAGAAGCAAACTCTCTTCAGAGTCGGCACTACTGCAGATGCCGTGCTGATCCCCTGCCAGCCTCCCGCTCCATTCTCCCCTCACCCGTGCACAAGACCCCGAGATACTGAAACTCCTCCGCCTGGAGCGGCACCTCATCCACCTCATCCCGGAGAGGGCGTTGGGGCATTCCACCCTTGTCCGACTGAGAACTACGGTCTCAGGTTTGGGGGTGCTGATTCTCATCCCAAGGAAAGCTGAAGAACATGGTTTGATGAAGCCAAAAGGACCACATCATCTGGAAAAAGCAGATCAAACCTTTGGTAGCAGTGAGCTTATAGGACCTTAAATTGGAGAGATCCGCCATGCACTCATGGATTCAACAATCATCTCTTCTGAAGGAACCTTGGATCCTTCAGTGTTTGTAGCAAGATGTTGTTGGTACACTCCACGTTTGTTTGCATTTTTAGGCATTTTCAGAGGGTCAGGAAATAAACTGTCAATGTCTGAAAAAACAGGCACAAAACTGGAAACTGAGAGGGTAAAAAACATGCCAGCAGGCTCCGCAGCTTGAGACTCACCAGTGTAAAGGGTGACTGGAGAATAAAGTCTTGTGCTCCCCGTTTGAGATTCTTCTGTCGTGAATTTAATTTCTATTGAGTAACTGTTGACTTTGGCCTAACTGCATGCCCGGGTTCCTGATGCATTTAAACTTAAACTTCATCCAAACTGTAATGTGGCTGCGGATGGGTTTCCTGGTGAAATGGCATCTTGAAACTAAACTGAAACATTTGTTTGCTGTGATTCTGTCGTAAAGAAGAAGTTTCAACTCTGTCTTCTCCTTTTCTTGCAGCCCTCCAGTGTTACTGTGACCGCTGCACTGCCAACAACAGCTGCATAACAGATGGCGTCTGCTACATTGCCATTCGGAAGTCAGGTAGCGAGCTGATCACTGAGCCACGCCAGTGCGTGCACGAAAATGAGTTGATCCCACTAGACCGGCCCTTCATCTGCGCGCCTTCCAACAAACAGGAGAGTGGAATTTTGCCAATATGCTGCCAATCGGATTTCTGCAACAAAGAGCCTCCGGATCCGCATTTCCCTGGTAAATATAAACACAAAGCAGGTTTTGGTTATGTTGAGTTTAGCCAGGATTCTGACTGCTTGATGTCCTTAAAACCAGACTGTCTCTGATCTGCGTGAACTACGCGGTAAAAAGCAGTTTCATCCCAGATGGTTCAGCAGGGCTCAAAGATGACAAGGCAATTCATTTTACCAGCCTCCAGAAAAGATGACGAAAACTGTATTCAGTATTCAGGTGGGGATCCCAGCCCTTTTCAAAGTTCAGGAGAAAACTGGATCCAGGCTGGGAAAAGGACAAAGATCGACTGCAGTGCTCACTTAAATCTAGGATTTGATGTTACAGTATTTGTTGTTTATTCCCTAACAGCATAATTATACGAGTATACGTGTATTATTACATGTATATGAGAGCATGCACTCACTCACGGCAATGTCATGCAAAATGATTTGTTGTCAGGAAAAGTGTTTGAGTCTTATAATATCCCAGCACATTTGATGATGTTTTCATTGGTTATCATGACGACTGAGCTGATGTCCGCTGTGTCTCACACACTGTGTACTGTTGATCCGAGGCATCATGTATAAGGAACACTGGTCCAACCGACAGCTTAGTATTAAATGAATAAATGAACTTAGTATTTACCACCATATTTTGGCATACTGGTCACATGACCACTAAGACCAGCTTCTGCTGGAATGCCCCGATGCATTATGGGTTGCAGTATGTGAGATAAACTGGTCCGTTGTTTTACTGAAAGTTGTACACCATCTGGGTATTTCTTGCATACTTCAGATTGTGCAGTAGTTTTGCAGCCTCCATACTGCATGGCATCAAAATCAGAGTGCACTAGTAATATGGGGGTTAAAAATAGCAGGTGTCTTTCATCAATAACATCAGGGGAGAAGAATAAAGTAAATGACACCACAACATGAGCAGCGGCAACATCTCCATCCATCTCCATCCTCCCTCTCCTCCTTCGTTCTCTAGTCTGAGACCAACACACTTAAACCCACTCACCTCTAATTTTTATACCCTGGAGGTAAATTCCTTTTTTATGCTTGTATCTAATGAGACTAAAGTCAAACTGTTCATTGTAGTTCATTGCTGGGTCCAATGATCATGAAATGAAATAGAAAAAGGATGAATCTCGCAGGACTCTGACCACGGTGGCAGCGCCGTGTTGACGGGCTGTTTTGCTACGGATTCATTGAAGCAGCATCTTACGACATCAAGCTGAAAGTTAAAGCTTGGCATCAATGGGTCTTTCAAATGGACAACTGTTGACCATAAAAGACACACAAGTTAAACGTTAACTTTAATTACAGCTGCAATGTTCACAACATCCGCATCCCCCTGACTTCTGCCCACTTAACAAAAGCACATATATGCAATGAAGCCCATGAAACGGGTGCAGATGTATTAACTAAAACACAATTACTGTATTTCAAACTTAACGTGGACACCAAGCATGCCTCCAGATTAGTAGCAGAATGGCCCTAGGACCACACAGTGAGGGAACTGGAGAGGAGACCTCACCACGCCGACCGGGCGCCTGTAGAAAGGGTAACTGGGTGGCACTGAAAGGCCCAACAAGGCCCACAAACTTGACTGCTCTACCAGTTCTGTCTGAATGGGCCAAAGTTCCAGCAAGATACTGGGAGAAGTTTGTAGAAGACTTCCCAAAATGTTCGGATCTTTGAAGTTACATGTGTTGATACTGAGGCAGTTCTGTTTTTTTTTTTTTTTATTTGGGTCTTGTAGAGCCTTCAGTCCCAAGTCCTACCTTGGGACCCGTGGCCCTTGCAGCTGTGATTGCTTGCCCAGTGTGCGTCTTCTGCCTGCTGCTGGTGTTGGCATTCTATATTTGCCACAGCCACAGGGGCCTTGGGGCTGGGGTTGCTGGGGCCCATCACCGCGTTCCCAACGAGGAGGACCCTTCCATGGACCACCCCTTCATCACTGTTGGAACGACACTGAAAGACCTCATCTACGACTTGACCACCTCAGGCTCTGGATCAGGTACGGTTCTGCATGCTGGGATCTAAACGGAAGCTTTTTCTTGTCGTTGCTGCTGATATTTGGTTCCACGGTTTGGGTCAGAAGGTCTGAGGACTAAGGTAACCTGCGGGACATGTTTGGTTGTTTTCACCTCAGATCAACCTGGGTTCTGCTTCATGACGACCAATTCATGTTTTTTCTTTGCTATTGTTAATTTCACATCAACTATATATATTTTTTTAATTTTTAATTGCACAAATTAATTTGCTGATTTTTGTAAAACAGAAAAAAACATTTTCAGCATTTTTTTCATTGGTTCTTTATTATAACATATATAAATCTCTCTTTTTTTTTCCAATATTTCTTCTTTTTATTCTTCTTTTACCAGTAGAATTAATTGTTGAACTCTAAATGCAGGGAGTTTGAAAGTTTCTTTTTAAATCTGTACAGAACTCATTTGGCCTCCTGCAGAGGATATGGGTGTGTTTTTATTTCTCTTCTAAGGTTCCCATTTACTGCTTTTAAAATTGATCATATAAATATATAAATGGATCTGGTATTTTTGCAACATTTTACTGTCTAAAAGCAGTTTTACAGAGATGGTTCTTGAGGCGTCTTTGTTCATGTTCATGGCTGCACGTCAGTAAAAGTGACATTGTGGGTTTTAGAAAGTGACGACAGATTGACACAGACATGTTAGATGAAGCTCTTAGTTTGTAGAAACGGTTCTGTGTGCGTGGCTGGACCTGATTCAGGCTGCATGTGCACAAGCCGTGCGCTGGCACCAATGGATCTTCAGAAAGAGGCCGGCGCCTCCAGCGTGCTGCAAGCGAAGGCGATGAATTCACACATGCGCACTGTTACATGGTGCGCTGGCAGAGCCGTTGGCTGTAGTAATTACAGGGCTGACTGGCGGGTTTTTGTTTTTTTATTTTGTTTGTAAAGCCATTTTACCCTGTTGCATTGACTCAGTAGATTTACCTTTTCTGTTCCCTCGTCAGCTTTTTTCCATTTTTCAGAATGGGAACCTTATCACGGGAACGAATTGGGAGTAAACTGGAAATTTGCAGAATAACTAGCAACATGGAGCTTGAATATAAATGAAGGAAGAAGATATTCATGTTTGTTTGTGCCAGTTCACTTCTTCATCCCCATTTAGTCAGTCGGATGATTGACACCTGAACAGAAACGTCACAGCCACCAGAATCAGCCGGAAGTTTGCAAAACTGTCACTGGAAGGCGTTACTCAATCAGAATGACCAAAATGACCGGAACTGGAAAGTGGTTGTTGTTCTGCTGGGGGACTTCAGTGTCCACAAGGGTAATGACAGCGTTCCCTGGAAGGGCATGAATGTCGTCCCTGATCTGAACCCCAGGGGTCCTCCACTAAAAACAAAGTGCCACACCTCTTCCATGATATGTTATTTATGTCTCATCAAATTCACGATGGTGCAGGGATCAAAGCGGAACACAGCTCCCTCCCCACAGACGGTTTGGATGAGGAAGGCTGTCCGACCTGCAGGCGTACGTTAGAGGCGCGTCTGCCAGAGGAAACGCTTCCAACGTGAATGCACATTTGCACGGGCATCGCCTACTATACTTTACCAAATTTAATTTAACGCCATCTTAAAATGTTTGTATGTAGTGCTTCTGCTGACATGACTTCACCCAGCTGGGATGAGCACAGAAGAGCTGATTGACTGTATCAATACTGAGCTGATCGCACGTCTGCACGTTTCCGTTCCACTGTTGTAGTAACCGTTTTAGCACATTGTGTCTTTATAAACAGCCTGCTGGCCCTCTGGTGAACCGCTGAAGTCCGGCGTCTGCGGCGCCGCGCCCAGCACATGTGCAGTGGCGGTGCTCCGAGTACTCATGGCGCGGAAATCCCAGAATCTCTATTACTCACAGTTAATAGAAAACATATTTATTAGAACTGCTCCGTGGTATTTTTGCTGGAGGTCGTTGTACCGTCAGATTCTCACACCAGCACGTTTGGTCTGAGATGCTTTGATTGCGTCAACATCTGCTCCTGACAGGGAATGACTGGGATTTGTATGATGGAAGCGATTCATCACATATAGTGGTCGCCATTTGTGCCAACTCTGACATCACGTGAACTCTCCTCCTCCTCATTTCCTCCTCTGTATTCCTAGCTGCCTTCTTTTGACAATGTGTCTCTGGTTTTCCATGTTCTTACTGTTTCTTTCTTTGCAGGTCTTCCACTGCTTGTCCAGAGGACCATTGCCAGAACCATCATCCTCCAGGAGAGCATTGGGAAGGGCCGTTTTGGTGAGGTGTGGCGGGGTAAATGGCGTGGCGAGGAGGTTGCAGTGAAGATTTTCTCCTCTCGAGAGGAGCGCTCCTGGTTCCGTGAGGCTGAGATCTACCAGACGGTGATGCTGAGGCATGAGAATATTCTGGGCTTCATCGCTGCTGATAACAAAGGTAAGAGATGATCAAAAATAGCTCTGCCAGGAAAGAAAGTTTCTTCAAAGTCCTGCATGAAACTCTGAAGAAACATGCTACTTATTTGTGAGTCAATATTTAAAGGACTAGAGTCAATTAATTTATAATGTCAGAATCAGATCCTCGTGGTGCAGAGCTTCTCGTCTGTCAACACGAGCGTGTGTGCTTCTAATTATCACTGATGTTGAGCTCTGCAGCCACGAAACAGCTCTGGCTGGCTCATAGTCGAGCGAGGAGACGGGCTGCTAGACAGTGTGGGGGAGTAACGGTTCATCGTAAAGATCAGACGCAACAACGCTGTGTGTGTGTGTGTGTGTGTGTGTGTGTGTGTGTGTGTGTGTGTGTGTGTGTGTGTGTGTGTGTGTGTGTGTGTGTGTGTGTGTGTGTGTGTGTGTGTGTGTGTGTGTATATGAGAGTGTGAGTGTAAGTGTGAAGGGAGTGCATGTGACAGTTAAGCAGCCCAAAGGAAACCAGATTTGACTAACGGCAGGTTTTGCATGGAGCTTGGAAATAACGCGGTCTGAGGCCACGTTCACACTGCAAAAATGATCTGCAAGCACACTTGAGTTTTGTTTCTGTCTGAAACAATATAATATAAATGCTTATACACGAGCATGTGGCCCGCCAGCCACAACGACGCAGCTGGAGCTTTTCTTTAAATAGAGAAGTGATGGCGTTTAATACAGACAACAAAGTCAGCAGCACCTGCTGTTCTGTCCCAACGCCGTTGTTTACGTGGTTGCTCAGCTTCATCTGAGCGGCTTCTTCAGGCGACTGCTGCAGGATGAAGGCTGCTTGAATCACGACGGAGAAACGAGTCATGCCGCGAATCAGTGCAGCTCTCATCGTTTACAAAGGCTTTTGGTTTTTTCCACCCTCATTACACCACTACGGCTATGTTTACAATTTACTGGGGTCTGTATTGGTCAGAAATGTTCTGTTTCAAGGGTCTAACCTGCCAGAATGGTGTGGACACCAGATGTCACCATAATCATGTCCTAAAGAGAAACTAGTGTGGACAAGACGGCGGATAGAAACGTGTCTGCTGTTGGAAATGTGACATGCTTCTGACCCAGCCCGTTGTACGTGCAGATAACGGGACGTGGACTCAGCTGTGGCTGGTGTCGGACTACCACGAGCACGGCTCTCTGTTTGACTACCTGAACCGCTACACCGTCACTGTGGAGGGCATGATCAAGCTGTCGCTGTCCACAGCCAGTGGACTCGCCCACCTCCACATGGAGATCGTAGGCACTCAAGGTGAGAAACACGTCATTGCGAAGCGTCGGGTCCCCCGAGTACTGAGCGGAGGATGCTACTCAGTGCTTCCTTCTCTAAAATCTTCTGTATTACTCAGAAACCTTTACCTTTGGGGAGCTGCGAAGCGCCATTGGAAACGCATCAGCTTTTCGTGAACAAGTTTTGGTCTGGAAGTGGACCAACACAGATTTATGTAACTTATTCTGACATTTTCAAGTCCTACAGGATGGACTGTATTTAATCAAGTCTTGTCTTCAACTTGTGTCTATTATCTGTAAATCCTCTCCAGCATGAATGAAATGCACTGACCTGACCTGAATTTTACAACCCTGTCTGCAGGAAAGCCTGCGATTGCACATCGAGACCTGAAGTCAAAGAACATTCTGGTCAAGAAGAACGGGACCTGCTGCATCGCCGACCTCGGGCTGGCTGTCCGCCACGACTCTGCCACAGACACCATAGACATTGCTCCAAACCACAGAGTGGGAACCAAAAGGTACATGCTGAGCAGCCTCCAGGGTGTTATCAGGTTTATTCTGTAGGACATCTAAGGGTCAGCCTGTACAGTTGTTCTGCTGTCTGCTGTATAATTATCATATACTTCTAGGGTATTGTCATCTGAGGTCTGTTAAATCTTTCAGCCAAGGCTCAGTTGGAAATTATGACACATATGTGTTCACATCAGGATGTAAGGATGTGTAGCTGTGTAATATTTGCTGTCATAGCCATTTGCAACTCAGTCATTTGAAAACAAGTGCAAAATAGACTTTGCAAACTTTGTAATGCAGAAGGTAGGGAGTAACTCCAACATACGCTATGTTGCCAAAAGTATTCGCTCACCCATCCAAAAAAATGGGAATCAGGCGTTCCAGTCACTCCCATCTTCTTCTCCATCTGGTGATCTGATGGACCAGTCTGGGTTTGGCGGTTGCCAGGACAACGGTACTTGTTCTCAGTACAGAGTCTGGTGTGGATGAACCTGACTGGCCTGCACAGAGTCCTGACCTCAACCCGACAGAACACCTTTGGGATGAATCAGTGGAGACTGAGAACCAGACCTTCTGGTCCAACATCTGTGTACCTCACAAATGAGCTTCTGGAAGAAAGGTCTGAAATTCCCATAAACACACCAAACCTGGTGGACAGTCTTCCCAGAAGAGTTGAAGCTGTTATAGCTGCAAAGGAGGGCCGACGTCATATTGAACCCTCTGGATCAGGAATGGCAGGTCACTGAAGTTCATATGTGAGTCGAGGCAGGTGAGGGAATACGTTTGGTCATCCAGTTTACCTCATGCAGCATAAAGGAGCATTTGCAGTTTTAGCTCAGATGTTCTCCACATACATGTGGTTAATTTGCTTCTGCAACTTCCTTTTCTTTCGGCCGTTCTCTTCAGGGGTGGCTATACTAGCCTTGTCCTGAGTTAGTCTGGTTTTTCTCATCTTTTTTTCCAGCGGCCCGTTTTGCTTGTCGATGAGGAGGATTGTTGATGTCCACTGCGGCTCTGTGAGATACTGTTGCTGGTGTTGTGTGGTAGCGTGGTCACAGGAGATGACCGGGACAGGCGTCCAGAGTTACATCATGTGGTTTGTGACGGTAGTTGGGGCTGGAGACCATCAGAGCTAGACGATGCTTCTTAAAAATATTAGTGATATTCCTTCAGATAAAATTAAAATGGACATTTCAACATAAAATAAGCTCCTTGTGTTGGCTAAAGGTGTACATCACCTTTTCACCTTGGATTCTGAGAAGTAAAATCTCACAGAGCCAAATAAATAACATTACAAGAAAGCTAGAAAACTGAGGTGAAACTTGGTGAAACTCACATTGTTGAGTCTGAAGAAATAATTTACAAACCGTTTCTGTGGCTTGCAGCAGCAGTACCACTGGTTCCTGCTCGCAGTATAAATCTTTCATACCTCTGTTCTGCCTTTTTGTTTTTTGCTTTTAGAAACTGCTCTGTGATTTCTGAAGTTGTTTGATCTGTTTGTGTCAAACTGGAGCAAAACAACAGAGAGTATTTGTTTGAGAACGTTGGAGCTGCAGCTGATGGTCCGGTTCCTGCTGCAGGACGCTTGTCTGCAGGGTGCTGATAAATACAGTAGTTTCACCGTCTTTGCTGCCCGGGACAGAAGGATCCTCATGACTTCTGACTTTCTGTCTTTGGTTCTGTTGTGCAGACTCGTCTAGCCGCAAGGGTGAAAAGTAAGCCTTGCAGTCCTCTCCTTCCTCCCACAGATGCACCAGCGTAGCTTTCATCCAGCGCTGTATTCTTCTCTCCCCTCCTGTTTTCACCTTACACGTGTCCTCTCCCATCTCTTTGTTTTTCTGCTGTGTTGATGCTGCAGGCACATTACAGCAGCACTAAATGATTCAGAGAGCCTCGGGTCAGTGGAGACGGATGCTCCCTCCTTAAGGCTCTTTACACTTCGTGACGTCCCATCTCAGCAGACTTAGGAGCTTAGGAGTTGTTGTAGTGATCACACTATATGACTGATGAGCACCTGGGGGTCACACGGTCTGACAGTGATATGTCACACATCACACTTAAGTAACTGACCAGAAAATATTTAAAACCATATGATAAACAGGAGCTGTTTGTTTGACGGTGCAGAGTGAATAAGCAACAAACAAGACGTTATTGTCTCTTTTGTTAAGTTGTACTGCATCTCCTCCTCGTTCTGCGGGTCACGCTTCCTTGCGGTGACCTTCCCTTCGACTCACTCCTCAAAGGTGTCCCTTTAATGTGCCAAACCTCCGTGGATGCGTCTTTGACGTGTTCAGACGTAAAGATTGAGGACTGACTGTTGATTCCAGGCGTTCGCTGATTTACCTCAGACCAGTTGATGAGTTCAGTAACTGGTAAATAGTGTAAGATTGGTGTAAGCGAAAACAGCGTTTGTAGAAAACTGTTGCATGTTAGTGATTAGCAATCTCAACAGTGTTGTTTAATCATAATAAAACAGAAATTCAAAATGGCAACAATTCATCCAAAAATGTACCTTTTTGTTGTAGTTGTATTTCTTACATCAAATGATCTGATTTGTATCTCCCTTCATTTAAAAGAAGAAAAAGACAGAGATGAATAATAAAAATCATCCATAGGCTCTTTCAAAAAGAGAGGTCATAAGTTTACACTTAAAAGCCATGAAAGACCGCGTTTTGTGTCCAGACTGGGAGCGGGTTCGCCAGGGTAGAGGCTTGAAAACTGAAACTCTGCCTCCCACTCTGGACACTCTGGGAACCGGGAGTAGACCAGCAGACTGAGACCGCATCGCTCCAAAACCATCTGCACTTCTATGTTCAGGAATTCATAAAACCACGAACAGAACCAAGATAACGCATACAGATCAGATAATAATTTGTGGATAATTTGTGACCTTGTTGATGTTCTTGTTCAGGTACATGGCTCCTGAGGTCCTGGACGACTCCATAAACATGAAACACTTTGAGTCTTTCAAGCGAGCCGACATCTACGCCATGGGCCTGGTCTTCTGGGAGATTGCCAGCCGCTGCTCTGTGGGAGGTGAGTCTCAAACGGGGAAAAGCAGCATGGGGTGAGTTATGTCAATGAATGGAATTAGACATCTAAGTAACAGAGGACAGGAAGGATGAGCAGTGACTGCAGATCTTCGCAGATGCATGCTCGTACAGACCAGTTGATGAGGGGGTTTCCTCTGTTTTTGTTGTCAGGCATTCACGAGGATTACCAGCTGCCCTACTACGACCTGGTTCAGTCAGATCCGTCAGTGGAGGAGATGAGAAAGGTGGTTTGTGAGCAGAAGCTTCGGCCCAATATTCCAAACCGCTGGCAGAGCTGCGAGGTGAGACGTCTGCGCCCGGGTCTCAATCACTACACGCTGGGGACTTTTGGGTCCAAAGACGAAAATGCTTGTTAGTCATTTAGTGTAAATGCCCAAAGGTGGATGTGTAGCGCTCACTGAGATCAGGATAAAGTCAAATAAGATAACAATCTGCAGGTTTTTGTCTGCTTGCATGTCATTATTAGTCTGTGAAACGTGAGGCTTTTCCTTATAGGATCATCAGAGGGATTCATGAGCAGCCCTCTCAAATGATCTACGTGGCCTGAAGTGGGGCATGTTCACGCTTCCTCCTCTGCTCCTACTCCACCCTAAATGCCAAACCCTTTTTTTACTGGCAGCTGGGTTCTGGTTTCACTGTTTCGTCTGGAAAGAGACAAAGGAATGTCTAGAAGAACAATAAAAGCCACAATTGTTCACGCATCAGCGATGCAGCATAAACAGACTGTCATCACAAAGTCCAGGCAGACAGGCAGACAGGCAGACAGGCAGACAGGCAGGCAGACAGGCAGACAGGCAGGCAGGCAGGCGGGCAGGCAGGCGGGCAGGCAGGCAGGCAGGCAGGCAGGCAGGCAGGCAGGCAGGCAGGCAGGCAGGCAGGCAGACAGACAGACAGGAACCAGAATGTCTGCAACCTGGTTGGAAGTCCAAGCCTGATCTGTTTATTTGTAGTTGCAGTGCAGCAGTTTCTTCATTTATTTCTACAACATACAGCCACAATCAATAACAGTCCTCAAAAAAAAAGTTTCCAAGAAAAGTATTGAATGAAAAATAAAAGTGTAACACTGAGGGCCTGGTGTTGTAATCTCTGCATACGCTCACACTACCTTCATGACTTTACTATGTCATCTTTCTGTTTGAGCCATCGATGCTTCTGTTTTTATTTGACAAATAATCTGACGACATGAGCTTTTTGCAGGATTTAGTACATAAGCAGCCAGATAGGATCAAAATGCGTTTTGTTACATTTTTTTTAACTCATAATATTGAGCAGTTGGATGTTACACTGGTGAACAGAGAAATTTGAAGATCTGAGGCAGTCACACATCAGTGCCTTCGTGAAGAATTTTGAATAATGTCATAAATGGTTCTCCACTGCAAACAGTTTAATGGCAGCGTCAGTAAATGAGTTTCCAGCCGCCACGCAGACGGACGTCGCTCTGTAGCTGCTGACGTTCTGCTCTGCAAGGATCCTGCGTCGGTTGTCCCCGAGAGCAGAATCAGAACTGCTGGCAGCCGGCTCTGAAGACCGTGACGGAGCCGTTTCCGTCCACTAGAGGGCAGCGTGGTGTTGAGGGGCCGTCAGAGGAGTGACCTCCACGGCAACGTGACTCTCAGCATACAACTTTGGTGATTCACCGTGAATAAATGAGCGTGTGTGTGGAAAATAATTGTCCACAGACGGCATTCTCTTACAGGATGGATCAACATGGAAATAAGAACTACAGCAATTTCCCGAATATATTTTGAAATCGGTTAAAGCACTTGAGCGGCCAAGTAAAGACGATGTTTGGTGAAATGGTGGAAACGGCATGTTCAGACCTCCTTCACACGCGTTTCCAACAATACCTGCTGCATACGAGCAGAGGAACAAACAGCGGCGTGCACACGGCCCCTCTACCAAGAGTTTCAGAGATCCTGCATCAGTCCACAAGAGTTATAAAATCATTTATCTAAAATGTGATGTTACAAAACTTGATCTGGAGCTCCACGATTGAAGAATCCATCTGAAAGGTCAAGTCTGGATCATGCTGTTATTCCCTGTTAATTATTGTTATCCAGACAAAAACGGTTGCATTCCCAGGAGGGATTTCCTTTCTTTCTCTTCATTTCTTTTAACCTGAAAATTCAGACGCCACGTAAAGTAAATGAAGCCGTGTCTACAAGAAAACCCTCAACTCGAGAGGCTTCAGCTGTGTGTCTGTGTGTGGATGCGTGTTTGTGGGGTTGTAGCTCTACTCCGCCTCATCGTTGGCAGACAGGAATGTCCCAGCAGTCTGAGAGCTGCAGGAAGTTCCTGGATCTACTGCGATCAGCCCGGCAGACAGACATGTCGGCTCAAACGCACCAGCTGCTGTTTACAGTCCTGCCGAGGCAGACGGCAAGCATTAGTCTGGAGGCCTTAAAACTTCTGCAGTATTTGTAATGTCTGGTCTGCAGGCGGGTGTCCAGACTTGAACTCTTCTTCTCTTTTAACGAGTGGATGAAAATGAAACCGTAATGACGTAACGTTTAGGTTTTTCTTGGATCTGGGATCAGAAGCATCAGGACACAACAGCTGGAATGAATTTACTTTGTCTGTGACGCACCAAAGCATTTAGTTTCAAATACTGAGATACACAGACATGTGAGGAAAAAAACTAAAAAGGAGGAATGAAGTGTGGCCACGTGATGGTTGGGACGGAAGAAATTCAGTATTAATACGTGCATGTTTAATAGGCAAATGTTAGGCAGTAAATGAAGTTCAGATGTCTGCATCACAGTCCAAACACGGTCATAATTTAGTGTTAAACTAATGTCAGACGCTGACAGCGTGTGATTGACAAATAAGTTAAAACATACCTTCCCCGAAAGGCAGAGTCCTCAAGGAGCAAAGATGAGCGCTGGATCTCCGCTTGGTCAACAAATGCGTACGTAGAACTTCCAAGAAATGTGAGAAGGAATGTTCATGTTTCTCCTTCTGCATTGGCCAATGTCATTGAACCGTTAAAGGAATCCATTCTTGATGTCAACTTCTGGTATTAAGTTAAAGTTAGTAATTCAGGCTCTAAGCCACAGGCTACAGTTTTACACCAAACTTTCACATGCCTGGACCTGGACACTCAGAAGCTCATCGTGGGAACGTCGGTTGTTGCCTTCAGGAGGTGACTCGATCCAGCCCCAGACGCAGAACAACAGGTGAAGCAAACGGGCCCAGCAGCTGGTTAACCGCCGTCGGCTGCCTCGTAGTGCCGTTCAAATCCGTCCATCGATCCCAGTGTCAGAACGCTTTGGTAGCAACGTCTGATCAGCCCTTCACACCCACATTCGAGTCCTTGATTATAGAAGGACCACAACAGGTCCACGCCGACCTCGCTGCAGGTTCATGTTCATCCTTAGACCCGACTAAACCTCAACCTTAACGTGTGGTTTACATTCAGCAGTTTAAACTAGGGAGGGGCGCTGCATCCGGCTGCACGTACACGCTCTTCTGCAGCACGGTCAAAGGACGTGGGTGGAGTTTGGAGCCGTCCCCTATGACTTTACGTGAATACGTTCCTGGAATGTTCACGCATTAACGTTTGCTCCGTCTCTCCTCTGCAGGCCTTGCGGGTGATGGCAAAAATCATGAGGGAGTGCTGGTATGCCAACGGCGCAGCCCGACTGACCGCCCTCCGAATCAAGAAGACTTTGTCTCAGCTCAGCCAACAGGAGGGCATCAAGATGTAGACACAACTACCCAACACACCCACCTCTCACAGACATCCATATCGTTAGCATTACCACATCGTTGTCTCCGTAGTTCATCAGCTCCTCCCCCTGGTCTTGACGGGAACTGAAGATGTTTTCCAATTTCATTCGTCAACTGAGAGACTGTGTGCTGCATGTGTGCCGACATACACACCTGACGGCCAATGGATGGCTCCGATGCAGGGTGGTTGTGCCTGAAGAGGATGGCGGAGGTATGAAGGGACGCCTGCTCTCACAGCTCCCAGTCATGTTCGCCTCCACTCGCTGCAGGAGGTCTCTCAGCTCCTGCCTCCACCACTCAGCACACATTCAGCAATGAGCTCAGATCTTTCCGGAGGGGCTAAACGCCAGACTGAGAGCTGCGAGTCACCAGGGAGGCCTCATCAGTTTCATTTTCGTTACCACCCCTTCCTGTACAGTCGCCTTTCATCTGTTCACACCGTAAAGCTGCTCTTCAGTAAGGCTGCAAGGTTTGAGTTTGTTTAATTATGGACATTCTGTGTAGACGCACAATATTCTGAGATTAGAGTGGCTGGTGGAGTCTCTGTGTGGTCCTGTGATGGACGAGGTCTGGCCGGGGCTCAGCCCCCTTCACGCCCTGTAACGTCAGGGGCGGGCCCCGCATGACCCTGAGGAGGGTGAAACGAAGGAATGGGTGTTGATGTCAGCTAAGTTGTGTGGTTACCGGGCTTTAGTAACCTTTAATTTTAAGTGATACCTTTGACATTAAACCTTCATAAACATGACCGCGACCTCATGAAAGGGCATTCCTGTCACTTTTAATGCCACCCTGCTGTTGAGCAGGCAGGACCTCGCATGGAGCATAAACCTGCCAGACACGTGACAGCCGGCTGAATATCGAACCTACACTATCCAGCTGTAACAGGCCGCAAACCTTATTAATGATGTCAGCATGAAAATTGTAAAAAAAAAAAAAAAGCAGCAGGGAGGAGCCGGCGGGCCGTTAGGTTTCATTAAACATGGCACAACCAGCTCCTAACTTGCATTATTGACAGTTGATCCGAAACGATTGGATTTGCCTTCAGTCTGAAAACACAACTAGATGTACTTGGAAAACGTGGCGGCACTTAGAAACTGTTAGGCTTGGTGAGCCGTGTTTGATGGTCGCGTCATCTTGGTTCATGCAAAGACTTAGCTGATGTATTTGTCTGCTTCAGGAAGGGAACAGCGGGAATTCTGCGCTGTTTTCCGTGCGTGAGGTTGCTTGCAGCCCTACTGTTGAGCTGTGCTGCGTTACGCGTGGACGTGTAGGACGGTCCACGGATCCACTCAAATGATCCACTCAGGATCCCTCATCTCTGCAACACGTTTCCGTCCTTCCTGCTCTGAGCCGGAAGGGTAAACTTAAATTATCCTGCTTTTTTTGTTTCTTGTGGCAGGGGTTTTATCTTCCTCCTCTTTTTTCTTTGGCTTTTTGGCTAAACTGGACATGGCAACCTCTTTTGTTTTTGGCAAACATGCTGCAACATATGCAATATAAAACGTAGATAAATGTGTATTTTCTATACTGTTGCTCTGCTAAACCACAAACAGAGCAACAGCGGTCAGCTGCCACCATGCCTTCCAAGCCAGCCCGAACCGGAAAGTGCCAGTGCTTTAAAACCCAACTCCTCTCATGTCGGCTGTCGTGGAGCGCGCTCGTTCTCGTGCATGCAGCTGTGCATGCCTGTCTGTGCGCACATGTATGAGGGGACACCTGTTGAGAAATGGCAAGCTTGTACTATGCACACCCAAGATGTGGGGACATTTAGCAAAAGGAAACCCACGCCACAGAGTCCCAGCATCCACGGCGCAGCCGACACTGGTGCCATTTTATCAGGATCCTCAAAGAAACGCAACAAAATCCACTGGATCACCTCAGCAACCGCTCTTCATCCTGCTTCTCCTCCCGGTGGACCGCGTCTGGAGGCGGCGGAGCCTCCGCGGGTGTAGATGGACAACGTCCCCGTCGAACCTTCACGGTGGATTTCAGACAGACTTTGAAGCATTACAGACTTTACCCTATAACTGTACATTTTTGGATTTCAGATTTTTGCTTATTCTTGTGTGTGTGCTGCAAATCAACCTTGCAAGCAATTCTGTAGGATAATCAAAAAAAAAAAAAAAAGAAAAAAAGCAGTGAGGTACATTACTTTAAATATAGCAAATGGATATTTACTAAGCCATAGGTTTTCCAGTTGTTTTGTTTGCTGTCAGAATGTACATTTGGGATAAACGGAAGATCGGCGTCTGTCGGTTTGTCACTTCAGTTTAGCAAGCCTTAAGGGACCAACACATAAGAGTCAGGATCTGCTCTTATATTTTCTTTGTTTTTATGAAAAAGAATAGTATATATATGTATAATGGATTACTATGATAAAGGTAGTGTCATTATTTTATGTAAAGGACAAAAAAAAGATGTGTATATATATATATATATATATATATATATATATATATATATGTGTGTAGCTTCTGGTCTATGGGTTTGTCTCAGTCCCGCGTTCGTCCTGTTGCCACACATCTGAACTGATTCTCTTTGCTCGTGTCTCGGTTTCATCAAACGCACTTGGCTTTAATATACAGGTGTAAAGCAGGTCGGAGTCCCAATTAGTACAAGTGATGCAGAGATGAATGCATCAGGACATTACGTTTGCGAGGGGGACACCTGTCCCAGGATGTAAATATCTTCAGATCACCTGAAAAAGTGTCTCTTCAAACTGCCCCTCGGTCCTTCCATCGCTATTATCAAATATTAACATCGACAGTTCTCATCGATTTGGTTAAATTATGCAGTTTTTTAAAGTTTCCTCTTCCCAAGAAAATGAAGTAGCAGCATCGATGCTCCTGAGTTATTCAAAACCTGTTGTCTAAAAGAGACAGCAAGTCACGGTTGTGCTCTTGGACGTAGACGTAGACGCGTTCATGTTCGCTGTTTTGGTCGTGGACGTAGACTCGTTCATGTTCGCGGTCGTGGACTCGTTCATGTTCGCGGTTGTGGACTCGTTCATGTTCGCTGTTTTGGTCGTGGACATAGACGCGTTCATGTTCGCGGTCGTGGACTCGTTCATGTTCGCGGTCGTGGACTCGTTCATGTTCGCGGTCGTGGACTCGTTCATGTTCGCGGTCGTGGACTCGTTCATGTTCGCGGTCGTGGACTCGTTCATGTTCGCGGTCGTGGACTCGTTCATGTTCGCTGTTTTGGTCGTGGACGTAGACTCGTTCATGTTCGCGGTCGTGGACTCGTTCATGTTCGCGGTCGTGGACTCGTTCATGTTCGCTGTTTTGGTCGTGGACGTAGACTCGTTCATGTTCGCGGTCGTGGACTCGTTCATGTTCGCTGTTTTGGTCGTGGACGTAGACTCGTTCATGTTCGCGGTCGTGGACTCGTTCATGTTCGCGGTCGTGGACTCGTTCATGTTCGCGGTCGTGGACTCGTTCATGTTCGCTGTTTTGGTCGTGGACGTAGACTCGTTCATGTTCGCGGTCGTGGACTCGTTCATGTTCGCGGTCGTGGACTCGTTCATGTTCGCTGTTTTGGTCGTGGACATAGACGCGTTCATGTTTTCTGTGGTGGTCTCGGTTGAGGTCGCGTCCTTCGTGGTTTTCTGTCAGTTTCTGCTCCAGTAGATTGAATGTCTGGTCCAAATCGAAGCAGAGAAAGAAGACCATCCGTGTTGTTGAGACTTGGATGTGAACAAGACGTCCAACAACTTGTTAGATTTCATGGGGAAAAAGAAGTCGGCACTAAAGATCGACTAAAACCAACATCTCAGTTTATAAGTTCTACACAGTTGTGAATTCAGTGATGCCATTATTAACCTTTTTAGAAAGTTCTCACGGCCCGGCGGTGCTGATTCATCCCTGTAAATCAAACATTAAGCAGCATGTGTGTCTGGGTAACGTCTGATGGAGTAAACGAAGAGCAGCTCTCCTGGTATTTGTCCAGATATCGCTGCTCTATTAAATCCAAGAAGTGGGACAGTTGAGTTGAATGTGTATGATGGGAACAAACTCACCCACTGGGGCACAACAGAAAGGCCCTCCGGGACTCGTGGCTTCAGGACCGAAGGACTGAACGTGGTGATGAGGGAACGTCTAAACCTTTCAGTGTCCCTGTCGTGGTCTGCCTGGCTCCAACGTTGGACTGGGACTTAGCAAAGTCATTCTCTGGGACAACAGCAACAAGCTCAACACCGGTGGTATGCCTCTACTCAGACAACTGTCATTCTGTCTTAAGTCACCAGCAGCCTTCAGCTTTTTCTTTTCAAACCCAAGATGACTTAACTGTAAAAAAAAGAAAAAAAGAAAACATGTTTGCTCGTCTGTGGTCTTTATACAGGACACTTTTTGTCCTTGATTCTATCTTGCCTTTCTATCTTGTCATTCCATGTTCTCAATCTGACTAACATGTGCCAGCTACGGGCGCCACGCCTCACAGCGGCCCTGCCGTCACGGCGCGCCGCGGCCCTGCCGTCGGCTCGTCAAACCTCGCCGCGGCTCCGCATTGGCTCGTCACACCTCGCCGCGGCCCCGATGCTGTGGCTCCATCGCGCCTCGCCGTGGCCCTGCCGTTGTGGCTCGTCACGCCGTGACGCCGCCGCTCCGTCACGCCTCGCTGTGGCCTTGACACCATGGTCATGACTTCGTCACACCTCGCTGCGGCACATCCCTGCTCTGACGAGAGCTTTATTTGAACTCTTGGGGTTTTATTACAGTTTATTTTCATACAAAATGTTGTTTTTTATCTCGTGATTATCATGCAGGCTTGAATGTTTGTAAGACCCTTGAGCAGCGTTTTAGTCGTCCTTGGACGTCTACCCCGTCTTTGATTTAGTTGTGTAGCCTATTGTTTTTCCTTTTATTTAGATCAGTAATACTTCAAAACTCGCCAGAGCAGCCCTGCTGTAGCCGCTTTTTTTACAGAAATCAGATGAAGTGTGACGAGGAAGTACGTGGCTGAGCCATCATGTGTCTCAGACCACGTAAAGGTCACGCAGCCACACGTGCACTGATGGAGGGTCTGAAGGGGCGACATGTTCTACACCAGCAGCTCTGCAGCTCCAAACAACGCACTGACTCAATCCAGCAGTTGTGAATGTATCCTCAGCCCTCTCGGTCAACGAGCAGTGTGACCTGCGAGCATGTGTGCGTGCACAAATCTGCCACACGGGTCTAATTGTTGTTATGCAAAGTACGGCTGAGCATCACCCCTCTGAATTACCCAGGTTCCACCACCTATCTATGCCAACACGATCCACGCACTGTGACGAGGAGTGCGCTTTGTTCTGCTTGTCAGGACTGCCCTCCGTCATCATCATCATCGATGGTGTGAGATAAGTCAGGGAGCGTGTCTGCTGCCGTAGTGCACGGCATGGCTGCGGCGAGGGCTGCGGCAAGGGCTGCCGGGGTCTCCGCAGGGCTGCGGCGATGGCTGCCGGGGTCTCCGCAGTGCTGGGGCGAGGGCTGCGGCGAGGGCTGCCGGGGTCTCTGCATGGCTGCGGCGAGGGCTGCCGGGGTCTCCGCAGGGCTGCGGCGAGGGCTGCCGTGGCAACCATCGTAGCAGAAAGCTTTATCATATTTTATTTGGTGCCTAAGTTTGACAAGACCTCTTTTACTTTTCACCTCGAATGACAAGACTACACGTGATTGTCTGTTTCCTGCTTTATAGATGTCATCCAAAAGCTGAGAAGTCTCTTAAAAAACATTCAGTTATTAACGTATTAAAAAGGTCACTTAATTAAAAAAAGAAGATACCTCCTATTAAAGACCAATGTGTTTTACCTCACTGTATATATTCTTAATTTGTTTACTCCAGGTTTGCAGTTTGTCTTTTCTCTTTTGTTTCTGTGAAATGCTTAAACGTTCTTTTGGTGGTACTATTTGTCAGACGACATGTTCTGTGTTTGTGCTGTGCCTGACAGTGTACCGTTCCGCTGCTCATGCTCTGTATAAGACCTGTTAGATGTGTTTCTGCGTGAGTTGTACAGTCGACGCGCTTTACAAATGCCCCCCACCCCCGCCTGAGCTCCGGTTCAAATGCCTTGTTCACTATGTACTTTTGTTTAAAAAGAGACATGAAAAAAGAAGGGTGGAGGAGGCTGTAAATGAGGGACTGAAGCAGAAGCCTCGGCTGTCGAACCCTCCTCACCTCAACACTTGTGCATTTCTTAACATTATAATCTTGACTTGTTTTTTTTATATAGCTTGTACAGATGAATGAAAGATCGACATAGGAACTAGAAGATTGACACGTACGTTAACTTCTAACATAGCTGGAGTAGAAACTGATGTGAATAAAGGTTTCACAAGATGACCTCGTCTTTGGTTGTTTTATTTATCCTCTACATGCTTGAAGTCCACAGACAAACGAGGTATGACGACTAAAGAGATGGACTGAAAGCAATCAGTCTAAGCACATGGGCGGTGATACATGGATCACACAGGAGCAGCTGAAAAACGAGTAAATGCACAAATAAGCCATTATTCTTGCATTTTATTTAACATTTCTTTGCAGCCAGTGTGAACCTTAGACATGCCAACTTATTTTAAAATACAGAATGGAGAATTTGCTCCATCTTGAATCAATGTGGAGTCTGCAGATCGATTCAGCGTCTGCGGTGATGTCTTCAGATGGATGCAGCGTCTGCGGTGATGCGTCTGCAGATCGAGTCTGCGGTGATGCGTCTGCAGATCGAGTCTGCGGAGATGCGTCTGCAGATCGAGTCTGCGGAGATGCGTCTGCAGATCGAGTCTGCGGTGATGCGTCTGCAGATCGAGTCTGCGGAGATGCGTCTGCAGATCGAGTCTGCGGAGATGCGTCTGCAGATCGAGTCTGCGGAGATGCGTCTGCAGATCGAGTCTGCGGAGATGCGTCTGCAGATCGAGTCTGCGGTGATGCGTCTGGCCTGGACCCTGGATTGTCAGGGGGAGGATCTAATAATATCAGCCAGATTTCTAGAGATAAGAGCTGCACCATCCCGGGTGGGATGAATCCCGTCTCTTCTAAGCAGACCAGGCTTTCCCCAAAACGTCTTCCAATTGTCAATAAAGGCCACGTCGTTTTCTGAACCACCGAGACAACCAGCGACGGAGCGACATGTCATCCCCGGTCAGATTGGGGAGGGGACCAGAGAAAACTACGGAGTCCCACATGGTTTTGGCGTAGTTACACACCGAGACAATATTAATTTTAGTGACCTCCGACTGGCGCAGCCGGGTGTCATTAGCGCCGACATGGATGATAACTTTACTGAATTTACGATGAATCTTTGCCACCAGCTTCAAGTTTGCTTCAACAACGCCCGCTCTGGCCCCCGGGATGCACCTAACTACGATATGAATTTTATTTGTGTGTGGCCAAACCATCCACTTCCTGTTTCATGGCAAATGGCACAGCCGCTGTTAGACGTACATCCACAAAAGGTTATGTGTTGCGTTACACCGGTTTAGAGTATATTCAGTGCAATCGGGCTGCTCTGGTGAAGGATGGGTGAATACAGGCCATCATGTCACTAAAGTGATTTCCTTTACCAGAAGGTAGCGCCGTGCAGTTCATCCAAGATTGTCCGATCCACTTGTTCATGTGGAAGCCTCATTAAACAAACATACTCTTTTTGAGTCAAACTGGACTGGGAACGTACGCTTTTGTATTCATGGTCTAGACATCGACCTTTGCCGCCCTCTTACGGCGACGCCCTCTGATAGAAAGTTGCGGTCTTTGTTGCCCATGTTGTGTTGGCGGGTTCTGTACGGCTGCCCCCGTGCCGCCTCCGGGTGTCAGTCCCTCCCTCTGTACCCCCACTGTCAGGATGTGTGCAAGTGGGCCAGGGGTGGTGGCCGTCCTGGTCCTTGTGGCGTTGGTCACGCTGTTCCGGTTTTCTCCATCATTCTCCGCTACTTCTTCACCACCGTCTCCTCCCTCTGGCCCAGTGGTGGCGGGAGTGGTGGTGTCGTTGCTGCAGCTGCCGGGCTGCATGGAGCGGGGGCTGGGTTGGTAGCCATTGATGGTGCTGTTGATTTAGATGAACTTGTGGGAGCTGGGGGTAGGGGGGCCTCATTGTGGTCCTTGTCTCTTGGGTTCCGCTGGGTCTCTGAGTGGCAGTGATGTGGCGCTGGCCCGTGGTCGTCGCGGCCAGAGTTCCTGTCACTGGAATTAAGGGGCCAAGTCCAGCTCCTGAAGAACAACCCCACACCATAATCCCCCCTCCACCAAACTTTACACTTGGGACAATGCAGTCAGACAAGTACCGTTGTCCTGGCAACCACCAAAACCAGACTCGTCCATGAGATTACCAGATGGAGAAGCGCCATTCGTCCCACCAACGTGTCTCCACTGCTCTGGTGATCAGTGGCGACCTCATGGGACTATGCGCCTCAGCATCCGGTGACCCCTCTCCGTCAGTTTACGTGACCAACCACTTGGTGGCTGAGATGATGTGGAGGAGCCAGGAAATTTCCGGACTGCATTTGTTGCAGTTGGCGTCCTATCACAGTTCCACGCTGGAATTCACTGAGCTCCTGAGAACGACCCGTTCTTTCACAAATAGTTGTAAAAACATGCAGAGGTGCTGGATTTTATACGTCTGTGCTTGACATGTATCGGCTGCTCCCACTTGGAGCAGCGATGCATCATAAAAAACATTTCCTGTTGCCAACAGGTGGGGCTACAACCGTGAATATTACACTGTGAATGTGTTCAGGCTCAGACTCCAATCATGCACATCAGTTTTGGACCAGATCAAACACCGTATGACTGACTTACAGCCAATTTCTCTCTTTTAATGTCTCTTTGATGGCGCGTCTTCGAAGTGACGTCAAACTTCGCCGCATCACCACGGTCACGCCTCTGGTAAAACGCTTAGCAGTTCAGACTCGGCCATGTGTCTAGACTAAGTCAATCTGATCAAGAGTTGGAGGCTCCAAGAGGCTTCTATGCAGGTCTTAGTCTGATTCATCAGTCGCATAAACTTCAGCACTGTAGGTGAACGTGTATGAGGTAGGTGGCGCTGTCGAGCTCCTTCTTGTACACCCATCCCCATTGGCAAATGTTTGGCAGGATGCCCTGCCGCCGACTGGGTGGTGGTGCCACTTTGAGGCTGGCTCATCCGTCAGCTTCTCTGAATTTAGAGACGGTTCGCACGACACTGACGAGCTGAACACGGCAGTACTAATGTCTCCTGACAGCACGTCGTCTGGATGAGGAGGATAACTTTAACTCTGTACAGCTGTTTTCACTTTGAAAACGTCCTGTTCGCTTGTTCTAATTTTACATTTTTACTCTCATTACTCTGGATCTATTTCTGTACCTCTTTCTGGTAGCGTTCTCTCAACCTGAGCGTAATGAACTGCGGTGTAATTAAAATCTACCAGATTAATATTGGAATAATGAAACACCAGACTGGACTGAAACCTGGCTCCTGGTGACAGCTGTCGACCAAACGGATAAATACTCCACGCTTCTGTCCCGCTCTGATTTAAAGCTTCACAGTTTGGCTCATTTTGGACTAAAGGCTGCTTTAATGTCCTGAACAAGCACGAGTGATGATCCACCACAGAAGGTGACCTTCTTACCTTTGCTTTGTTCACGGTATCCAGTGGAGTTATGGAGCGATAGTTTTGTTGATACTGGGTTATAAGATGCTGGTTTAGTCCTGCAGTCCCTTTAGTGGGTTTAGTTTTAGACATTTAGTTTCTAGACAGTATGTTAAAGGGGACATATGACTGGAAATTGTACTATTTCTGTGTTTGAGATATGTTTTGGTGTTAGAAGAGAACACCAGGTTAAAACTGATAAAACTATTGTGCCAATTAATTTTGACCAGTGTCTGATTTGCTGGGTATTATGACATCACAGACTCAGACCAGAATAATTACCCCCCCCCACCCCCCCCCCCCCCCCCCCCCCCCCCCAGGAACAGGTTCTCTTTGAGCACCTTTTCCAAGACTCCACCTGCTTCCTTTGCAGGAATAAGGAGCCAAAAAGACGTGCTCCGAATCTGACGGTCCTGAACCTCAAACCTCACTGGGAAGTCAACAAGGTACAAATCCAGCTTTTACACTCCTTCACAACAATCGAGGGGTTCCTGCAGCGATCAGACGCCTGCGCAGCGATCAGACGCCTGCGCAGCGATCAGACGCCTGCGCAGCGATCAGACGCCTGCGCAGCGATCAGACGCCTGCGCAGCGATCAGACGCCTGCGCAGCGATCAGACGCCTGCGCAGCGTTTGTTTTTGCTGTCTTCGTGTGGACTCGAAGGAAGCAGCAGGATCACAACTGATGAGGAGAAGATCATTTATATTATTATAAGGAAAAATGTACTTTTTAAATAACGTTTAGTACATGTTAAATGTTGATCATCTGAGATTCTCTCACCTCATTTGAACACATTGAAAGGACAGATGATTGATTGATTGATTGATTTTATTGTCCTAATATGACCTAATCCCAAATAGAAAAGTGCACTTTTTTTCAAACAAGAACAGCAAAGAAATGTCAATCACTCACTGAATCAACAGCATCACGTCATCAGCTGTATAGTTTATGGTTAAAATCCATAATCAATCAGCATTTAGAAGAGTGGTATTTCAGCAGATATGTGAGCTATTTCATCGTCTATAAAAACAGTTTTATTTTGTTTCTTTGCTTCACTCGGCTCCTCCAAAGACACAAAGGAATGTTTTCCTTGAAGTAAACAATTACCTTCCAGAAAATGACTTTGTGTTCCAGGACTTAAAAGGTTACAATGAAGCGAGATACACTTTCTAATGTTCCGAACCTCGCCGTCATCTCAGGTACATTGTGAGACTCTGAGAAGACCTCTGAAAGCCTCTTTGCTCCAGGTTACCTCTGATGACTGCTGAAAAGTCCTCCAAAAGAAGAAGTAGACAGACAGCTATGAGGCTGATCACAGATATATGACAACAGATGGATGATAACAGCTGGATGATGACAGCTGGATGATGACAGATGGATGATCACAGCTGGATGATCACAGCTGGATGATGACAGCTGGATGATAACAGCTGGATGATCACAGCTGGATGATCACAGCTGGATGATGACAGCTGGATGATAACAGCTGGATGATCACAGATGGATGATCACAGATGGATGATAACAGCTGGATGATCACAGATGGATGATCACAGATGGATGATCACAGATGGATGATAACAGCTGGATGATCACAGATGGATGATGACAGATGGATGATGACAGCTGGATGATGACAGATGGATGATCACAGCTGGATGATAACAGCTGGATGATAACAGCTGGATGATCGCAGATGGATGATAACAGCTGGATGATAATAGATGGATGATCACAGATGGATGATAACAGATGGATGATAACAGATGGATGATCACAGCTGGATGATAACAGCTGGATGATCACAGATGGATGATAACAGCTGGATGATTACAGATGGATGATAACAGATGGATGATAACAGCTGGATGATCACAGATGGATGATAACAGCTGGATGATAACAGCTGGATGATGACAGCTGGATGATGACAGCTGGATGATGACAGCTGGACGATCACAGATGGATGATAACAGCTGGATGATCACAGATGGATGATCACAGATGGATGATAACAGCTGGATGATAACAGATGGATGATCACAGCTGGATGATGACAGATGGATGATGACAGCTGGATGATAAAAGCTGGATGATCACAGATGGATGATCACAGATGGATGATCACAGATGGATGACAACAGCTGGATGACAACAGATGGATGATCACAGATGGATGATCACAGATGGATGATCACAGATGGATGATCACAGCTGGATGATGACAGCTGGATGATAACAGCTGGATGATCACAGATGGATGACAACAGCTGGATGATCACAGATGGATGATAACAGCTAGATGATCACAGATGGATGATCACAGATGGATGATCACAGATGGATGATAACAGCTGGATGATCACAGATGGATGATCACAGATGGATGATCACAGATGGATGATAACAGCTGGATGATCACAGATGGATGATAACAGATGGATGATGACAGCTGGATGATGACAGCTGGATGATGACAGATGGATGATCACAGCTGGATGATCACAGATGGATGATAACAGCTGGATGATGACAGCTGGATGATGACAGATGGATGATCACAGCTGGATGATCACAGCTGGATGATAACAGCTGGATGATCACAGATGGATGATAACAGCTGGATGATAACAGCTGGATGATCACAGCTGGATGATGAAAGCTGGATGATCACAGCTGGATGATAACAGCTGGATGATCACAGATGGATGATAACAGCTGGATGATTACAGATGGATGATAACAGCTGGATGATAACAGCTGGATGATCACAGATGGATGATAACAGCTGGATGATAACAGCTGGATGATAATAGATGGATGATCACAGATGGATGATCACAGATGGATGATAACAGATGGATGATCACAGCTGGATGATAACAGCTGGATGATCACAGATGGATGATAACAGCTGGATGATTACAGATGGATGATAACAGATGGATGATAACAGCTGGATGATCACAGATGGATGATAACAGCTGGATGATAACAGCTGGATGATGACAGCTGGATGATGACAGCTGGATGATGACAGCTGGACGATCACAGATGGATGATAACAGCTGGATGATCACAGATGGATGATCACAGATGGATGATAACAGCTGGATGATAACAGATGGATGATCACAGCTGGATGATGACAGATGGATGATGACAGCTGGATGATAAAAGCTGGATGATCACAGATGGATTATCACAGATGGATGATCACAGATGGATGACAACAGCTGGATGACAACAGATGGATGATCACAGATGGATGATCACAGATGGATGATCACAGATGGATGATCACAGCTGGATGATGACAGCTGGATGATAACAGCTGGATGATCACAGATGGATGACAACAGCTGGATGATCACAGATGGATGATAACAGCTGGATGATCACAGATGGATGATCACAGATGGATGATCACAGATGGATGATAACAGCTGGATGATCACAGATGGATGATCACAGATGGATGATCACAGATGGATGATAACAGCTGGATGATCACAGATGGATGATAACAGATGGATGATGACAGCTGGATGATGACAGCTGGATGATGACAGATGGATGATCACAGCTGGATGATCATAGCTGGATGATAACAGCTGGATGATCACAGCTGGATGATAACAGCTGGATGATAATAGATGGATGATCACAGATGGATGATAACAGATGGATGATAACAGCTGGATGATCACAGCTGGATGATGAAAGCTGGATGATCACAGCTGGATGATAACAGCTGGATGATCACAGATGGATGATAACAGCTGGATGATAACAGCTGGATGATGACAGCTGGATGATGACAACTGGATGATGACAGCTGGACGATCACAGATGGATGATAACAGCTGGATGATCACAGATGGATGATCACAGATGGATGATAACAGCTGGATGATAACAGATGGATGATCACAGCTGGATGATGACAGATGGATGATGACAGCTGGATGATCACAGATGGATGATCACAGATGGATGATCACAGATGGATGATCACAGATGGATGATCACAGCTGGATGATGACAGCTGGATGATGACAGCTGGATGATCACAGATGGATGATAACAGATGGATGATCACAGATGGATGACAACAGCTGGATGATCACAGATGGATGACAACAGCTGGATGACAACAGATGGATGATCACAGATGGATGATCACAGCTGGATGATAACGGCTGGATGATCACAGATGGATGACAACAGATGGATGATAACAGATGGATGATCACAGATGGATGATAACAGATGGATGATCACGGCTGGATGATAACAGATGGATGATAACAGCTGGATGATCACAGATGGATGACAACAGATGGATGATAACAGATGGATGACGACAGCTGGATGACAACAGCTGGATGACGACAGCTGGATGATAACAGCTGGATGATAACAGCTGGATGATAACAGCTGGATGATCACAGCTGGATGATAACGGCTGGATGATAACAGATGGATGACAACGGATGGATGATAACAGATGGATGATAACAGCTGGATGATCACAGCTGGATGATAACAGATGGATGACAACAGATGGATGATCACAGATGGATGATCACAGATGGATGATCACAGATGGATGATCACAGATGGATGATGACAGCTGGATGATCACAGATGGATGATGACAGCTGGATGACAACAGCTGGATGACAACAGCTGGATGACAACAGATGGATGATAACGGCTGGATGATCACAGATGGATGATAACAGATGGATGATAACAGATGGATGATCACAGCTGGATGATGACAGCTGGATGATAACAGCTGGATGATCACAGATGGATGACGACAGATGGATGATAACAGATGGATGACAACAGATGGATGATAACAGCTGGATGACAACAGATGGATGATAACAGCTGGATGATAACAGCTGGATGATAACAGATGGATGATCACAGCTGGATGATCACAGATGGATGACAACAGCTGGATGATCACAGATGGATGATAACAGATGGATGATAACAGCTGGATGATCACAGATGGATGACGACAGATGGATGATAACAGATGGATGACAACAGATGGATGATAACAGCTGGATGACAACAGATGGATGATAACAGCTGGATGATAACAGCTGGATGATAACAGCTGGATGATAACAGCTGGATGATCACAGATGGATGATAACGGCTGGATGATAACAGATGGATGACAACAGATGGATGATAACGGATGGATGATCACAGCTGGATGATGACAGCTGGATGATCACAGATGGATGATGACAGCTGGATGATCACAGATGGATGATAACGGCTGGATGATCACAGCTGGATGATAACAGATGGATGATAACAGATGGATGATCACAGCTGGATGATGACAGCTGGATGATAACAGCTGGATGATCACAGATGGATGACAACAGCTGGATGATCACAGATGGATGATCACAGATGGATGATCACAGATGGATGATCACAGCTGGATGATCACAGCTGGATGATGACAGCTGGATGATAACAGCTGGATGATCACAGATGGATGACAACAGCTGGATGATCACAGATGGATGACAACAGCTGGATGACAACAGATGGATGATCACAGATGGATGATCACAGCTGGATGATAACGGCTGGATGATCACAGATGGATGACAACAGATGGATGATAACAGATGGATGATCACAGATGGATGATCACAGATGGATGATCACAGATGGATGATGACGGCTGGATGATGACAGATGGATGATAACAGCTGGATGATCACAGCTGGATGACAACAGATGGATGATAACAGCTGGATGATAACAGCTGGATGATCACAGATGGATGATAATGGCTGGATGATAACAGATGGATGACAACGGATGGATGATCACAGCTTGATGATAACAGATGGATGACAACAGATGGATGATCACAGATGGATGATCACAGATGGATGATGACAGATGGATGATCACAGCTGGATGATGACAGCTGGATGATCACAGATGGATGATGACAGCTGGATGACAACAGCTGGATGACAACAGCTGGATGACAACAGATGGATGATAACGGCTGGATGATAACAGATGGATGATAACAGATGGATGATCACAGCTGGATGATGACAGATGGATGATCACAGCTGGATGATCACAGATGGATGATCACAGATGGATGATCACAGATGGATGATCACAGATGGATGATGACAGCTGGATGATAACAGCTGGATGATCACAGATGGATGATAACAGATGGATGATCACAGATGGATGACAACAGCTGGATGACAACAGCTGGATGACAACAGATGGATGATCACAGATGGATGATCACAGCTGGATGATAACGGTTGGATGATCACAGATGGATGACAACAGCTGGATGACAACAGCTGGATGACAACAGATGGATGATCACAGATGGATGATCACAGCTGGATGATAACAGCTGGATGATCACAGATGGATGACAACAGCTGGATGACAACAGCTGGATGACAACAGATGGATGATCACAGATGGATGATCACAGCTGGATGATAACGGTTGGATGATCACAGATGGATGACAACAGATGGATGATAACAGATGGATGATCACAGATGGATGATCACAGATGGATGATAACAGATGGATGATAACAGCTGGATGATCACAGATGGATGACGACAGATGGATGATAACAGATGGATGACAACAGATGGATGATAACAGCTGGATGATAACAGCTGGATGATAACAGCTGGATGATAACAGATGGATGATCACAGATGGATGATAACGGCTGGATGATAACAGATGGATGACAACGGATGGATGATAACAGATGGATGATCACAGCTGGATGATGACAGCTGGATGATCACAGATGGATGATCACAGATGGATGATGACAGCTGGATGACAACAGCTGGATGACAACAGCTGGATGATCACAGATGGATGATAACAGCTGGATGACAACAGATGGATGATCACAGATGGATGATCACAGATGGATGATCACAGATGGATGATAACAGATGGATGATAACAGCTGGATGATAGGGGGGGGGGGCTCTTCAGCGGAGATGTGCGAGCAGCAGGGAGGGGTGCTCTGGTTGACTTCACGGTGTGTTTGTGTGAAGACTAAGAATAGCTCAACAGGCTCTCTGCAGATTGACAGTGATGTATGGATGCTGCTGCACGCTCGCTGAGACACGCCTCCTGTAACGCCCCTAAAACATAAACGTGGCCTTTGGCTGAACAGTTACCACTTAAAGAATGATCCCTTTAATGTTGGAGGCCACATCTCAGAACGCTGCATGCAGACAGAAACATAGTCTAGTGAAACCCTCAGTACGCACTTCCTTTGAACACAGATGAAACGGATTTTCTTCCAGCTCAGTTCTAACTTTAAGTGCAGCTACAACTGCCTCCAAGACAGCGCTGGTGAAACGCTCCGCAAAGTCTGGAAGCATGAAGACCAGCACAGAACCCAAGGACAGCTGCTGAATGAATCATAATCAGGGAGGACTGTGGAGACAGTGAAGGACGAGCTGATTACAGACAGAACCGGTCAACAACCGGTCGAGAACCCGTCGAGAACCCGTCGAGAACCCGTCGAGAACCCGTCGAGAAGTGGTCCTCCTGAGCAGATGATTCTGGCTGAAGAATTGTTATGTTCTGAAACACAGACACACATCATGTTCACCCACCTCACCCCACCACACCACACCGTGACTGCACCTCAGCCCACCGAAACGAGACCCACCGCACCGCACCGCACCGCACCCCACCGCACCGCACCGCACCGCACCCCACCGCACACCACCGCACCGCACCCCACCACACCCCACCGCACCGCACCGCACCCCACCGCACCCCCACCGCACACCACCTGCACCGCACCGCCACCCGCACCGCACGCACCCCACCTCACCCCACCTCACACCACCTCACCCCACCGCACCCCACCTCACACCACCTCTACCTCCACCTGCACACCACCCCACCGGCACCCTCCACCGCACCCCACCTCACCCCACCGCACTCGACCACCCACCTCACCTCACCCCACCCTCACCCCACCTCACACTCACCCTACCTCACCCCACCTCACCTCACCCCACCTCACCTCACCTCACCTCACCTCACCTCACCTCACCTCACTTCACCTCACCTCACCTCACCTCACCTCACCTCACCTCACCTCACCTCACCTCACCTCACTTCACCTCACCTCACCTCACCTCACCCCACCTCACCCATGATTTGATTGGATTGGTAGGACCAGATTAGAATCGATTGCTCTGTATTGATCACTGTTAAATGAAACCAAGTTGCAATCTTACTTGTCTTTGTCTTCTCACATGCTCCCAATGTCAAGTATTTTAGTTTGAGACATCTTCCTTTTTCTGTGAAAAAGGTTCCAAAACCACAAAAAAAAAAAAAATCAGAAACGCTCTGAGGAGTGTGTGTGTGCATGTGTGTGTGTGAGAGTGCACTGCCTACTATAGCAGCTCTGTCAATATGAATGCCAATGAATGTGATTATGTAGCAGCAATCGTGTTGCTTGTAATTAGACGAGGGACTGAAAAGGGCTGCCTGCCAAGACTCAAAACACACTTCCTGGAAATGTTTCTTAATTACAAGGCCCGTGTCTTTGCTTCTTTGTACCCATTTATGCGGCTTTGTAATCATGGTAATCAGTGCAGGAAAAGGAACGAACGCTCCGCAGTTGTTATCCTCTGTAAAGCCTAACAATGTTGCATTTATGAATACTGGAATTTAGGAAATTCAAGAGAAAGCAGCAGTAAATAATTATGCAAATGGAAAGATTTAAAGACAAATTTAAAAACACACAAGCAATTTCATGAATACAGGAAAAGTAGAAAATGGTCAACACAGAAGCATAGAATTGACTTTTGTTGCTCTTACGTCCAAAGCTGTTTCATATCAGCATTAGAATCTGAGAGTTTATGTGTCAGGACATAATCAAAACAATCATAAAGTAACATGTTACACCATGTTCTTGTGTCCTGAACGAAGGGCAGAAGCAGAAAAACAAAGAAAGCTCCATGACGCATCAGCGTGTGCAACCATCAATGAGAAGAAGTTTAACTGTTTCCTGTTTACCATTACCGGCCTCTTCTGGAGGAATTTTGGCCTTTTTGTGTTTATGACTTTGCTTTACTTGAAGTCTTTGATTTTGACCCTTGCATCATTTGATCTTTTTCTTTTTCAACCATGCTGCTGTAGATTTGGTTCTTGTGAAGTGACATTGTAGCTTTTCACAGATTTTAACTGTAACAACTGCCTCTCTAAGATCACTGACGTCTTTCCTGCTTAGCATTGTGTTCACACACGAGGCTCCAGACAAGTATTGTTGCTAATCAGGTTCATTTGATTGACAGCACCTGGCTGCTTCTTATACTCTTAAACCCCAAAAAGGCTGGAGGTAGTTGCCACGTTTCTGTTTGGACTTAGTTTTTGCTCATTTAAGCATCATGTGTCATATTCTAGTCTTCTGAGGTTGTGTTTTATTCTTTATTCTTCTTATTTTAAGGCCAGGTAAGGACCAGATGTGTTTTTTTAATAATGTCCAGTACATAAAACTTTAGATCTGACCTGAGATAAGATCATATTTGAAATACAAATAAAAGTACAACTATAATATTTAAGATAAACTATGTAGCATTTTGTGTAAAGCCATAAACTAGGGGCCTGTAAAAAGGGGCCCACTGAGGGACCCACTGGACACTGCTCATAACTTATGTTAGTTTTATTGGATTATTCACTTACACATTATTCAGTTTTATTTATATAGCGTCTATTACAATACAAAGTTGTCTTTAGGAGGATTTCAGAGACCCAGAACATGACCCCCAATCAATTATTACATAAACACCGGCAGGTAAAAACTTCCCTTTAAGAGGGAAGAAACCTGGACCAGGACCTGGATCACAAGAGGGAAGAAACCTGGAGCAGGACCTGGATCATAAGGGGGAAGAAACCTGGACCAGGACCTGGATCATAAGAGGGAAGAAACCTGGAGCAGGACCTGGATCATAAGAGGGAAGAAACCTGGACCAGGACCTGGATCATAAGGGGGAAGAAACCTGGACCAGGACCTGGATCATAAGAGGGAAGAAACCTGGACCAGGACCTGGATCATAAGAGGGAAGAAACCTGGACCAGGACCTGGATCATAAGGGGGAAGAAACCTGGACCAGGACCTGGATCACAAGGGGGAAGAAACCTGGACCAGGACCTGGATTATAAGAGGGAAGAAACCTGGACCAGGACCTGGATCATAAGGGGGAAGAAACCTGGACCAGGACCTGGATCATAAGGGGGAAGAAACCTGGACCAGGACCTGGATCATAAGGGGGAAGAAACCTGGACCAGGACCTGGATCATAAGGGGGAAGAAACCTGGACCAGGACCTGGATCATAAGAGCGAAGAAACCTGGACCAGGACCTGGATCATAAGAGCGAAGAAACCTGGACCAGGACCTGGATCATAAGAGGGAAAGAAACCTGGACCAGGACCTGGATCATAAGAGGGAAGAAACCTGGACCAGGACCTGGATCATAAGGGGGAAGAAACCTGGACCAGGACCTGGATCATAAGGGGGAAGAAACCTGGACCAGGACCTGGATCATAAGGGGGAAGAAACCTGGACCAGGACCTGGATCACAAGGGGGAAGAAACCTGGACCAGGACCTGGATCACAAGGGGGAAGAAACCTGGACCAGGACCTGGATCACAAGAGGGAAGAAACCTGGACCAGGACCTGGATCACAAGGGGGAAGAAACCTGGACCAGGACCTGGATCACAAGGGGGAAGAAACCTGGACCAGGACCTGGATCATAAGGGGGAAGAAACCTGGACCAGGACCTGGATCATAAGAGGGAAGAAACCTGGACCAGGACCTGGATCATAAGAGGGAAGAAACCTGGACCAGGACCTGGATCATAAGGGGGAAGAAACCTGGACCAGGACCTGGATCACAAGGGGGAAGAAACCTGGACCAGGACCTGGATTATAAGAGGGAAGAAACCTGGACCAGGACCTGGATCATAAGGGGGAAGAAACCTGGACCAGGACCTGGATCATAAGGGGGAAGAAACCTGGACCAGGACCTGGATCATAAGGGGGAAGAAACCTGGACCAGGACCTGGATCATAAGGGGGAAGAAACCTGGACCAGGACCTGGATCATAAGAGCGAAGAAACCTGGACCAGGACCTGGATCATAAGAGCGAAGAAACCTGGACCAGGACCTGGATCATAAGAGGGAAAGAAACCTGGACCAGGACCTGGATCACAAGGGGGAAGAAACCTGGACCAGGACCTGGATCACAAGGGGGAAGAAACCTGGACCAGGACCTGGATCATAAGGGGGAAGAAACCTGGACCAGGACCTGGATCACAAGGGGGAAGAAACCTGGACCAGGACCTGGATCACAAGGGGGAAGAAACCTGGACCAGGACCTGGATCACAAGGGGGAAGAAACCTGGACCAGGACCTGGATCACAAGGGGGAAGAAACCTGGACCAGGACCTTGATCATAAGAGCGAAGAAACCTGGACCAGGACCTGGATCACAAGGGGGAAGAAACCTGGACCAGGACCTGGATCACAAGGGGGAAGAAACCTGGACCAGGACCTGGATCATAAGGGGGAAGAAACCTGGACCAGGACCTGGATCATAAGGGGGAAGAAACCTGGACCAGGACCTGGATCATAAGAGGGAAGGAACCTGGACCAGGACCTGGATCATAAGGGGGAAGAAACCTGGACCAGGACCTGGATCATAAGGGGGAAGAAACCTGGACCAGGACCTGGATCATAAGAGGGAAAGAAACCTGGACCAGGACCTGGATCACAAGGGGGAAGAAACCTGGACCAGGACCTGGATCATAAGAGGGAAGAAACCTGGACCAGGACCTGGATCATAAGGGGGAAGAAACCTGGACCAGGACCTGGATCATAAGGGGGAAGAAACCTGGACCAGGACCTGGATCATAAGGGGGAAGAAACCTGGACCAGGACCTGGATCACAAGGGGGAAGAAACCTGGACCAGGACCTGGATCACAAGGGGGGAAGAAACCTGGACCAGGACCTGGATCACAAGAGGGAAGAAACCTGGACCAGGACCTGGATCACAAGGGGGAAGAAACCTGGACCAGGACCTGGATCACAAGGGGGAAGAAACCTGGACCAGGACCTGGATCATAAGAGGGAAGAAACCTGGACCAGGACCTGGATCATAAGAGGGAAGAAACCTGGACCAGGACCTGGATCATAAGGGGGAAGAAACCTGGACCAGGACCTGGATCATAAGGGGGAAGAAACCTGGACCAGGACCTGGATCATAAGAGGGAAGGAACCTGGACCAGGACCTGGATCATAAGGGGGAAGAAACCTGGACCAGGACCTGGATCATAAGAGGGAAGAAACCTGGACCAGGACCTGGATCATAAGGGGGAAGAAACCTGGACCAGGACCTGGATCATAAGGGGGAAGAAACCTGGACCAGGACCTGGATCATAAGGGGGAAGAAACCTGGACCAGGACCTGGATCATAAGGGGGAAGAAACCTGGACCAGGACCTGGATCATAAGGGGGAAGAAACCTGGACCAGGACCTGGATCATAAGGGGGAAGAAACCTGGACCAGGACCTGGATCATAAGGGGGAAGAAACCTGGACCAGGACCTGGATCATAAGGGGGAAGAAACCTGGACCAGGACCTGGATCATAAGGGGGAAGAAACCTGGACCAGGACCTGGATCATAAGAGCGAAGAAACCTGGACCAGGACCTGGATCATAAGAGGGAAAGAAACCTGGACCAGGACCTGGATCACAAGGGGGAAGAAACCTGGACCAGGACCTGGATCACAAGAGGGAAGGAACCTGGACCAGGACCTGGATCATAAGGGGGAAGAAACCTGGACCAGGACCTGGATCACAAGGGGGAAGAAACCTGGACCAGGACCTGGATCACAAGGGGGAAGAAACCTGGACCAGGACCTGGATCACAAGGGGGAAGAAACCTGGACCAGGACCTGGATCACAAGGGGGAAGAAACCTGGACCAGGACCTGGATCACAAGGGGGAAGAAACCTGGACCAGGACCTGGATCACAAGGGGGAAGAAACCTGGACCAGGACCTGGATCATAAGAGCGAAGAAACCTGGACCAGGACCTGGATCATAAGAGGGAAAGAAACCTGGACCAGGACCTGGATCATAAGGGGGAAGAAACCTGGACCAGGACCTGGATCATAAGAGGGAAGAAACCTGGACCAGGACCTGGATCATAAGGGGGAAGAAACCTGGACCAGGACCTGGATCATAAGGGGGAAGAAACCTGGACCAGGACCTGGATCATAAGAGGGAAGGAACCTGGACCAGGACCTGGATCATAAGGGGGAAGAAACCTGGACCAGGACCTGGATCACAAGGGGGAAGGAACCTGGACCAGGACCTGGATCATAAGGGGGAAGAAACCTGGACCAGGACCTGGATCATAAGGGGGAAGAAACCTGGACCAGGACCTGGATCATAAGGGGGAAGAAACCTGGACCAGGACCTGGATCATAAGGGGGAAGAAACCTGGACCAGGACCTGGATCATAAGAGGGAAGGAACCTGGACCAGGACCTGGATCATAAGGGGGAAGAAACCTGGACCAGGACCTGGATCACAAGAGGGAAGGAACCTGGACCAGGACCTGGATCATAAGGGGGAAGAAACCTGGACCAGGACCTGGATCATAAGGGGGAAGAAACCTGGACCAGGACCTGGATCATAAGGGGGAAGAAACCTGGACCAGGACCTGGATCATAAGGGGGAAGAAACCTGGACCAGGACCTGGATCATAAGGGGGAAGAAACCTGGACCAGGACCTGGATCATAAGAGGGAAAGAAACCTGGACCAGGACCTGGATCACAAGGGGGAAGAAACCTGGACCAGGACCTGGATCACAAGGGGGAAGAAACCTGGACCAGGACCTGGATCACAAGGGGGAAGAAACCTGGACCAGGACCTGGATCACAAGGGGGAAGAAACCTGGACCAGGACCTGGATCATAAGGGGGAAGAAACCTGGACCAGGACCTGGATCATAAGAGGGAAGAAACCTGGACCAGGACCTGGATCATAAGGGGGAAGAAACCTGGACCAGGACCTGGATCACAAGAGGGAAGGAACCTGGACCAGGACCTGGATCATAAGGGGGAAGAAACCTGGACCAGGACCTGGATCATAAGGGGGGACCCTCCTGCTGAAGACCAGCCGGGTAGAGCAAGAAATAGAGAGATCATTAATGTAATAGTCACCTTAAAGCAATTAACTGTATTGACAAAACTAAGCTTTGTAAGTGAAATAAAGGTGTTTCTCTTCCACCTGAGCAAAGGTCCATCCAGAGCCGGTTCTCTGAACTTCGACTACATCTGCAGATTTAATCAGGGAACATCCCATCATCACTGAGCCGCTGGTCCTCTGGCGGCGTCCATACGTTCATCATGACTCTGCTTTATACTTCTCATGGTGAACAGAGTAGCAGGCTGTCCATGTCAACGACGACACTGCCCCCTGGAGCCGTGTCTCTGCACTGCACGATCAGGGGGCACGGCAGAATACTGACACTGGAGGTCTGATTACTGCCACGTTAGTCCATTTTTGTTGTAAAACATTGTTTAAAAATGACCCACAGGTATCACGAGGCCCGCCGTGCTCACTGCATGTCCTGTGATGACAGGGACAACAACAAAGTCAGCAGCATTTGCGGTTGCGTGTCCACATGAATTATTTACACCACTGCTCATGTGCCTCTGCGTATTATGTTCCAGATGTTCAAATGATAAAGGTTTGACGGATAAGGAAAAGGGTTCATTGTGACCCAGAGAAACAGATCAGTGCAACTGTGCAGTAGTTTCCAAAAGCTGCCAGACGTTTTCATTCACATCAGGCCACACAGCAACGTTAACAAATACTTTCTGCTTTCAAGGGTTCAGGTGTCACGGTTTCTGAGAGGATGACACCACATACAAGACCCTGGAAAATGTCCCTACAGTGGAGATGCAGCTGTTATCGGTTAAGGTCCTCGTAGGATAAATCAAATCTATGCAGTTACAGCTTCTCCCGTCCCCTAGTTTAGTGATGTTAGGAGCACAGACCAAACATATAAAACCGTACTGGACTTCCCTCCATCTGAATATATGCAACTTGTGGTCAAAGAAAGCTGCCTTTCAGACTCTTGGGACCCAACTGGAGGAACTGGGCTCATATATTCAAATCTAATCAGACAAACCGTCAGGCTTTCTCTGTGCTTACAGCGTGTCTCTTGTTCTCACCCACCTCATACATATTTGATAGATCATCTGCTGACTCAGGTTTGAGCTGCCAGTCCTTTAGACTGGATAGATTTATCAGCAGCTAATGAGGCCTGGGGATGTGGAGCGTTTAGTCAGTAATGTCAGCTCGACTCGTGCAGGTTCTTCAGGGAGAGATTAGAAGAAACTGGCGGATCACAAATGAAAGAAGGATCCCTTCTGGTTATTTTGTGTTGAGATGGATGTTTTACAGCTGCTGTTATTAATGACTTTTCAGTGTATTTCTGAGAACGTGGGGAAACTGTCTTTTTAGCAGAGTCTGAGCATCAGAGTCAGCATTCCCTTCAAGCACTCGGACAAACGCTCTCCAGCACATGAAGTTAATTAAAATGTTTCTTTTAATCCCACCATGAAGTGAACATGATGAACACCTGCCACCATGATGCTCTTAGTTCCTTCTCTGCCCACGACTGCTCGTCACAGACACAGCAAACTCGTTCTGAAGGTATCCAGTGTGTATTTGTTTAACTTTTCACTGCATTGACTTCAATCCTCCTTTGTATTGCCTGTTTTGTGGCACGAACAACTCGTGGGACAATAAAATCTGTAGCTCACTGGTTAAATCTCTCCAATGATGACGAGTCACGAAAAGGCCTTTGTGATATTGAAACCTCAACCGCTTGATGTACTGCAGAGAAAAGAAATCAGAGATGAAGTCAGGATTTAATACCAAGTTAACTCAGTAATAGAATCTGCTCAATAAAGTAAAATACCACAGCTGATAGAGTGAAAATAGGAAAAGTTCTTATTTCACCACCTGTTTACTCAGGGAAAATAAACTCTGGATCTAAACATCACCTGCTACACCTGTAAAGTTTTGTTACCCACTTTTATTTCAACATTTTCCTTTGTTTACTGAGATAAGCCAGCATTGCAAACTTATCCCGTGGCATGTGTTATTATTATTGAAATGTGGAACAAAACTCCCCAGAATCCTGCAGCAGCTGCACATATCATTCCACAGTGCAGAGGTAAAACTGGTCCTGGACCTGGTCCCAGGACATGTCCGAAGGGTCGCCAAAACGGGCAACCAAGGTGCCGGGCATTGCCCATGTCACCCAACCGACGCAGCGGATGAAAGTGGCACGGTTCAACGGGTAAGTGGAACCAAGTGAGAAGTGCTCGAGCGGGATGTGCGAGCCACCAGGACACCGCCCAGGTACACGAAGAAAAGGCCGGTCCCGCAATGCAGAATCCACGAGGCGCCGGAATGTTTGAGGCCAATGGCCAATGGCATGCGCAGGAAGTCAAACAAACCACATGGGGGGATAACTGCCGTTTTGGGAATGTCCAGCAAGTTAACAGGCACCTGATGACGTCCCTGGACACGGTCCACCTCAGAGAAAGTCATCTTACCCACCAGGTGGGCAGAACAATCCTGAACATGAGGGTGGCGGTCACGAGTTACATGTTTATTATTTATATGCCTACATGTTTATTTACAAGTGTGTATTAACTTCAGTTGTCAGGAGGAAGCTGACAGTCGGAGACTGAAGACCAGGGACGCTGGAACCCGTGCACAGCCGAGCCTGGGGCTTGGATGAAAGACCTCCGCTCCTGAGATGAGTAAAAAGTAGGCAAGCCGAGCTGGGCTCCGTACCTGACGGAGGTGACGGATGTCCTCACGAGGCAAGGTACTGACAGGACGTAAGACCAAAATCCTAAAGAAAAGGCAACCAAGGTGAGTAGGTCTATCAGATAACTGTGTGCGCACGTTTAAAATAGACCCAAAATAAGAACAAGGTTGTGTGATTGTGAGTGAATGAGGTTTTAATTCTGCAAGTGAAGCAGCAGGTGGATGGAAACCTCAGCGGTGTTGACCTAAATCCACTATTATAGCAAGGACCCCCTCTTTTATAGGGGGAGGCAAAATGTATGCAGTTAAAAAGGAGACGACATGTAAAACCCTTAAAGCGCTGGGAGAAAAAAAATGGATTTAATGTGAAATTAGATGTAGAATCCTGCAGGATCTTAGTGCATAAAATAAAAATGAAACAAAAAGAAGGAGGGTTAGACGCTGCTAAGAGATGACTCGAGGAAGCTCATCAAAGAAAATGTAGGAGAAAAACCTCTGCTGTGTTAAAACCTGTAGGAGAGGACGACTGTGGTGACGACTGTGAGGACGACTGTGAGGACGACTGAGGACGACTGTGAGGACGACTGTGGTGACGACTGTGAGGACGACTGTGAGGACGACTGTGAGGACGACTGTGGTGACGACTGTGAGGACGACTGTGAGGACGACTGTGGTGACGACTGTGGTGACGACTGTGGTGACGACTGTGAGGACGACTGTGGTGACGACTGTGGTGACGACTGTGGTGACGACTGTGGTGACGACTGTGAGGACGACTGTGAGGACGACTGTGAGGACGACTGTGGTGACGACTGTGAGGACGACTGTGGTGACGACTGTGGTGACGACTGTGGTGACGACTGTGGTGACGACTGTGAGGACGACTGTGGTGACGACTGTGAGGACGACTGTGGTGACGACTGTGGTGACGACTGTGAGGACGACTGTGGTGACGACTGTGAGGACGACTGTGGTGACGACTGTGGTGACGACTGTGGTGACGACTGTGGTGACGACTGTGAGGACGACTGTGGTGACGACTGTGAGGACGACTGTGAGGACGACTGTGAGGACGACTGTGGTGACGACTGTGGTGACGACTGTGAGGACGACTGTGGTGACGACTGTGAGGACGACTGTGGTGACGACTGTGAGGACGACTGTGAGGACGACTGTGAGGACGACTGTGGTGACGACTGTGGTGACGACTGTGGTGACGACTGTGAGGACGACTGTGGTGACGACTGTGGTGACGACTGTGAGGACGACTGTGGTGACGACTGTGGTGACGACTGTGAGGACGACTGTGAGGACGACTGTGGTGACGACTGTGGTGACGACTGTGAGGACGACTGTGGTGACGACTGTGAGGACGACTGTGGTGACGACTGTGGTGACGACTGTGGTGACGACTGTGAGGACGACTGTGAGGACGACTGTGAGGACGACTGTGGTGACGACTGTGGTGACGACTGTGAGGACGACTGTGAGGACGACTGTGGTGACGACTGTGGTGACGACTGTGAGGACGACTGTGGTGACGACTGTGGTGACGACTGTGAGGACGACTGTGAGGACGACTGTGGTGACGACTGTGGTGACGACTGTGAGGACGACTGAGGACGACTGTGAGGACGACTGAGGACGACTGTGGTGACGCCCACCGCGCCCCAGTAGACGGAGACGGGTTTCAACAAGAAATGAGCGATTGGCAGCAAGGCTACAGGTTGAATGGATGAGAAATGGAGAGAGCTTATAGGAAGCTCCGGGACAGAATGGGAACATGTGTGGAGACGGGAACCCCGATGATGCTGCAGGAGAACCACTCCAGCATGGTGAGCAGGAGTAACAGTACAGACGAATGCCCTGAGAGACAGGGCAGGAGGTGGACATGCTTGGCTGGAAAGCATCGAACCACACACGGAGAAGATGAGGCAAAGGAGGATTTTACAGGAGAATGAAGGATGTTTATGGCAGGAGTGGTGGACACGCGCAGGATGACGACCAGCATCGCACTTATCAGCATCGGCTTCAATCTGCAGTTCAGTGTTCCTGCGGTGAGGAGTTTTGTAGATAAGCACATGGTTGCTCTTAACCCGGCAACTCTACCGCCGTATTAGGATGATGCAAAACATGCAGAGAAAGTCAAGAAAAAATAAATAAATATAAAGAAAAAGAAAAAGAAAAAGAAAAGCCTTCCCCTCAACCGATGTTGACAGTTTGTGGCGTCAGCAACAGAATGGAGGAGGATTCAGGGGGCGGGACCGAAACCAAGGAAGAGGAAGAGACAAACAGACGTGGTAGGCTGGGCACTGGCCACATGACTGCACTTTGACCCAGGAGCACGACTAGAGGAGCCGAGCAGAGAAGCAGAAGTGAGCGTAGAAGAGGAAGTGCTGTTGCCTGCAGAAGAAAAACCACTGATAAGCCGAAGGGTTTGTGGGAAACCTGTCAATGTTTCCGGCGTGCCACTGGAGCAACCAGAACTGTCTTAAGACAACCAGGAAAGGAACCAACAAAGGAAGTGATTCTAGTGAGGTTGGCCGATGGACGCTTGGATGAGGAACTGATGACAGTTTGACTGACACATGTCACCAGAGACTGACGGGACACGTGGGTCTTACGGAGCTAACCACATGTGAAGGGAAAAGGTTCTGCCGAGCAATTCTACATTCCTTCTCTTCTTCTTTCTCCGCTGGTGTCCTCCGTCGAAGAAGAAAAACCCACAGGGAGCACTGACATAACTTCAACCTGACAAAAATAATAATGTTCTCAACGCTGACTAATGGCAATCAGACAAAGCTTTTGACTTATGGGTTAACAGAATCATTTACAAAGAAAAGTAATAAAAATGACCTCAACAAATTAGTGCCGTTGCTTCACAGGTCAGGAGGGAGACTCTGTCCTCAGGACAGCTAGTAGCCACGTCCACACATCTGTCCTTTGTGGAAGAGCGTCAAGAAGAAAGAGAGTGCTGAGACACCCAGAGGAGGTCTCGTTGCAGCTTCCATGTAGGTCCATGTAGGGAACACAGCAAACATGTGGACGAAGGTCTTGTGGCAGGGGAGACCAAAGTTGAAAGCATAGTCATGTGCTGGACTGGCCCCGTCCAGGTCCAGACATGGACTGGACTGGCCCCGTCCAAGTCCAGACATGGACTGGACTGGCCCCGTCCAGGTCCAGACATGGACTGGACTTGCCCAGTCCTTGTCCAGACATGGACTGGAATGTTCCCATCCTAGAAACCCTCCAGAAGACAAATACACACCGCACTTTTCAGGTTTTTATTTGGAAAAAAAAAAGAAAGAAAAAAAAAGAGAAGGTTTGAAAACCTTGTGACCCATGTGACCATGTAAAGTGTCCTGTACTGGACATCTCAGCTGTATTCTGAACGTCTTATTTTCATTATTTCTTTGTTCATGGGAAGCAAGCAAACAAAGTGCAGCTGCAGGTCCTCAGACAGGACGCAGAGGTGGTGCAGAAGACAGAGAAGATCGCCCGGACCTCCCTCAGCAGAGACTCCACACCTCCACCCTCCGAGAACAACGCGGCAAAACTCATTTCTAAGTAAGAAAAAACTGGTTCAAGAAAATGAAAGACTATTGTAGACTAGTTTGCTAGTTTAATGAGTTCTTGTTTCTTACCTCATGGTAAGAAACAAAGATTTGGTTTTGTTGCTTAAAATAAGACAATTCGGGCTAGATTTATGGATTACTGTGCTCATTTGTAGAGGAGCTGTTTTTGCAGCGAGGTTCTGCCCCAAATCAAGGACGGCCAGGTTCTTCCACAGCTTCATTCCCCAAAGTCGTCAGTCTCTTGAAGAAACCACCTAGTTTCTCCCCAAAACTGCACTCGCAGCCTACTGTTAACGTGTTTTTTTACTGTTTACTGTTGCAGAACCTTTTCTCGTGTTTATACCTCACTTGCAGTATGCCTGAATGGGATCTACACCTTTTTATTCCTGCTGCGCAACATCTGAGTTTATAGTTTGGCACTGTGTACATTTAGATGCATACATATTTCTCAACATATATTTTAGTATTATTTTGTACGACGTCCAATGCTGAGTAAATGCATCACGTGCACTACCTCATTTATTCTGAATGTAAAGTGGTTTTTCTGTTGATCATTTGTCCACAGCAGCTGGTGCTGCTTCATCCTTCCTCCTCTGTGGACCATCAGGATCATCCTGTCTCAGAACCCCCTGCTTCCTGTTTGCCTTCACAAACACCATCATTCCCACCTGTGGAGTGAAGATGCAGAGCATCAGTACAAAGAGCAGCTGGACTTCAGTCCTGTTCAGAGCTGCAGTGGAGCAGTTTCCCTGGAAATACGGAAATCTGTGAACAAACACCACGTGCAGTTTTCCTCCACACAAACCTGTATTTATAAAACACGAATGTGCGGTGAAAATGAGTTTGGACGGATGGATGTGCAGATCTGCTTACAGCAGCATCGTCTACAACCCTCTACTGACCTCAGAGTCTCCAGGCTCCAGTCTGGACTCTCCAGAAAACCACACAGCTGCTTCACATCTGCCTCCTGCAGGTTGTTCTCACTCAGGTCCAGATGTTTCAGATGGGAGGGGTTGGACTTCAGAGCCGAGACCAGAGAAGAACAGCTGATCGCTGACAAACTGCACCACTTCAGTCTGTATGAATCACATAGAACATATTTTTATATATTTTAACGAGTACTGTTTTCCCAGCAGTCTCTGGGCCTAACAAGAGGCAGGTAGACTCCGCAACAGGGAGGAGGTCAAAGGCAGGTCAACGTGACATGTAATACAGGTCCAACAGGCTGGCGGGGGACACCAGGACAACCCGGATATTAGAGGACTTTGGGACAAGGACTACAAGGATGCAAGACTCCGTGACAGGACTGATGCCGTGCTCTGGTTAAGGGCAGAATCGCTGCTAAGTCCTTGACTGCCCAACCTGTCCCACATTAGACTGGAGACACAGAAAGAACATGTTTCTCCAAAAACACTCACACGAATCCCGTGTGAAGTGGGGCAGGAAGCAAAACTCAACGGAATACGAAAGGATGGAATAGTTTAGGAATAAAACAGGAAATAAGTCTGCTGTTGTTGAGACGTCGTTCTTTCAAGATCGTCTCAGACGTCTCATCATCCCTCTTCTTCATTTGGCTCTTCCCTTAATCTTGGCAGATCATTCGTTTCTGTCTGACCCTGCCTTCTGCATCGTCTTCTGCCACACCAACCAACTCATATCTTCATTTCCCACATCCAGAGCTCTCCTCACTTGTCTCCTCCTTTTGACCTGCCTGGCTGCTCCACCTCCAGCGTCCCTCCTCCAGTGTGTACAATCCCTCCTTTTAATGAGTCAAACCCATCTCAGTCTAGACTCTGACTTTGTCTCCTACACATCCATCCATCCCTGGCGGTTCCAGACTCTGCCTCAGAGCACGGAGCTCATGTCCCGAGTGTGGAGGATCTTCCTGACAAGCCTGGGAGCTTCAGTTACCCTCACCTGAGCCCACGACCCTGCAGAGCCCGGCTCCCTCTAAGCTCAAAGTGACATTCCAATGAACATCATTTCAAAGACCTGTTTGGGTCAGTCTCCCTCACACTATATACTAACTTTTGTTTGTGGAATAACTTAGTTCTGGACTGATCCTGTACACATTTTATCTAGTTTAATAAAATTGAAGAGTTTTGTACAGTACCAAACCACCTAGCGTTAGAAGACTATTTAATTCAATTCAATTTTATTTATACAGCATCTATTACAACACCAGTTGTCTCCAGGATCTCCCCAGAGACCAGAACATGACCCAGATCAATTATTACATAAAAAACGGCAGGTAGAAACTCCCCTTTAAGAGGGAAGAAAAACCTGGACCAGGACCTGGATCATGAGGGGGAAGAAACCTGGAGCAGGGCCTGGATCATAAGGGGGAAGAAACCTGGAGCAGGGCCTGGATCATAAGGATGTCAACACTCAAAGATGACTGCGGCTGTGCCCACCCTGATTGGAGCACCACTGGTCCCAGGTTAGACTTCTCTCAGTTGTGGACGTCCCAGTGTAAACCCTCAGTCACCACTGGGTTATCTTGAGGTCTAAAACAAGTTATACATGTTCTGTGTCTGTGTCCACATCTTTATAATCCAAAGAATCAGAGTGAACTGACCTCAGAGTCTCCAGTCGACAGTCTGGACTCTCCAGAAAACCACACAGATGTCCCACTCCTGAATCCTGCAGGTTGTTGTAACTCAGGTCCAGTTCAGTCAGATGGGAGGGGTTGGACCTCAGAGCTGAGGTCAGAGAGGAACAGCTGACCTCTGACAAACTGCAGTCCTTCAGTCTAAATATGAAACATAACAGTGGAGCTGCTTTTAATTAATTCAACATCAAACATTAAATCCCATACCAAAGTGTTAAAACAACTTTAAAAGAATACAAAAACAAACAACAGATTAAATTTGAAAATGTGCAACGTGCATCAGTAAAATACACATGGCGTTCATCTCTGACCTCAGAGTCTCCAGTCTGCAGCCTGGACGCTCCAGAAAGCCACACAGATGCTCCACTCCGGAGTCCTGCATCTTGCAGTTGTCACTCAGGTCCAGCTGGGTCAGATGGGAGGGGTTGGACTTCAGAGCCGAGACCAGACAAGAACAGCCAATCGCTGACACGCTGCAGCACTCCAGTCTGAACGATGAAGTGAAACTTTCATTGTGTCACTGCGGCAACATGCACACACCATTACTTACTTAAGAGTCCAGGCGTTTACAGAAAAGCAAGTTAAATACAGCCAGGATTTCACCATGTAGGTTCACACAAACCTGAACCTCCAGTCAGCCTGAGTCACAACTCGTAAAATAACAGAACATAAAGCAGTGAAAAGAATTCGATAGTAGAAGTCCATTTAGCTCTGATACCGACTCCTAATAATGTGGAACCAGAAATCATCCATGTCTAAGATAATTGCTATTGATTTCTCATGGAAAACCATAACTGAGAAGCTCTGGAGACTATTCCCCTGCTACAGGGACAAACTAAAAACCTGTTCTTTATAGACTTCACTGTCTAAGAGATACTTTATTCCAGGTGAAGCGGTTTAAGCATTGTGCTTTTTGATCCAAAAGTGGTTATCTTCAACACAACACAGGAAACGGCTCTTAAATCGAATACAATTTTCACAAATCACAGCTGTATTTTATAACGTTATAAAGGTTTTTAATCCAGGTTTGACCAGTCTAAGTATGTTGTTCTTGAACTAAACCTGATCTAAGGTGGTCCACCTTTCAAAAGAACAGAGATGTTTGCCCTAGTTTGGCTTTTTCATGTAACACACATATAACAGTGTTACGTAGTATTTAGTCCTCACTATCCAACAGATAAGCTCATCCACGTTTTAGTGGTTTAAATAATTGCTTTCTTGTCGGGACCTGATCTGGTCTCAATGGGCTCGGAAATAAGCAGTCCGTGACTAATGTGGAACTTCTGACTGCGTGGGAACGATGCAGGTTTAGGTGGACTGAAAGCACCGCGACCCCTGCAGACACTGGCCGGGTCATCGTACTGACACAGAGCTACACTTTATGTCTAGAGTGGAAAAAAGAAAGAAAAACGAATGAATCTGACAAAAGTCACAATAACACATAATTTACTGAACATTGATAGAAATCAGACATTGTTTTTGAACTGTGATTTGACAGAATTATAAAAAAGTAAATCTAATAAAGTAACCTGCATTAAAATGATGGTGAAACTGCTCCAGCCGCTCAGGTTTAAAGGGTTTCTTCCTGTTCCCAGACTGTTGCACCTCAGTCCGTTTACAGTAAATTATTAAATATCACTATTTTTGTCAGTATCAACTTATTTCAGTTATTTCATTGTGGGTTTCTTTCTTTAGCAAGGGACAACAAACAAATTTGTTCACATGGATATACTGGGATTGGTAGGGTTATTTTTCTATGTCTCAACTTTTTGGCACATGTAAACAGTATAAGGGTTCAAAAACAATGGCAAGAATATTTTCATTTTATTGTATTCAATTTGGATTAAATGTATTTACTAAAAGACGACACATTTCTGAAAAAAACCCTACAATTTTCTTGTTTCACAAGTGGAACATTTGATGATGGACATGAAAAATCGAAGGGAACAAAAAGAGAGACTCCAGTCGATGCACTGAACTGACCTCAGGACCTCCAGCCTACAGTTTGGACTTGCCAGTCCAGCAGACAGATGTTTCACTCCTGCATCCTGCACATCGTAGTTCTGACTCAGGTCCAGTTCTCTCACATGGGACAGGTTGGACTTCAAAGCTGACGCGACAACTTCACAGTGAGTCTCTGAGAGTCGACAGTCAGCAAGTCTGTGATGAGGGAATACATGTGTATCACTTATTTTCAAAGCAAACATCTGCATTATAAGCACACACTAGACCCATACGATGGAGAAATGTCATAGTCTGATAGAGCTCTGCCTGTTCAGCTCCTGTCATGTAATGATGCTGTCCGATTCATACACTTTTACTGATAAATAAAGGAGCATTTTATTGTTTAAAGGCGTCCGTAACAATATCTGATGTCAGGGACTAAAAGGTCCTGGTTCAAATCCCAAATAGAGCTTTTCTAATGGACGTTGGGTGTTCTCCCTGTTCTTTAGTGAGTTTTCTGCAGGTACTTCTCTGTGGGACTTCCTCCCACAGTCTGGTGAGGAGCATGTTAAGATGAAAGCTGATTTTGAGTTAACCTTGTGTGGTTACTTGTCTCTGTGTGCCGCTGCAATGACCTGGTAAAACTGTCCAAGTTTGTTTCCTGTCTTTTGCCCAGTGGCAGCTGGGATAGGCTCCAGCAGACCTCCTTGACCCTGACTGGGGTTGAACAGGTATAGATGATGGATGAACGGATGAATGGATGGACCGATGCATAGATGGCTGGCTGAACGGATAGATGGATGAATGGATAGCTGGATGGCCAGACGGATGGATGGACGGACCGACCGACAGACCGATGTGTGGATGGATGAATGGATGGACAGAGGACCGATGGATGAATGAACAGGCCGATGGATGGATGGACGCACGGACGGACTGATGGATGAACGGACAGACGGACAGATTAATGGACAGATGGACCGATGGATGGAGAAACAGGAGGATTTTAAGTTTCACATCAGATCAGTTTACATAGTGGGTGAATTTCTTTCATACTTGCTAAATTGATTTTCAGCCAAGTCAAAAACAGATTTTTTTTTAAAAAACTACTAGGAGGAGTTTTTTCATGTAGCGTCTTTCCTAGCGGCTGTCTTGGAGTGGATACTTTCCCGACATGAGGGAAACCTTCTTGGACAAAATTGCAAGAGATTTGAGAGGAAACGCCCAGACAATCTACATGCACTCCTACACCTGTGGGTGCCCTTTGAGAAGAGTTCAAAAACGACACTGGCATGTTGAACCAGAGCCCCATCATTGGTCTCAGAGGGTTAACTGGAGTCTGACTCTGAAGATAAAGCTCCGTATACGTTGTGTGGAACAGAAAATATGATTGTAGGTGAAGAAGAGTGTCAGGAGCCGTCTGTGACAGGAGAGAAGGCACGAGTTTAGAAAGCAGTACATGAACAGCCCCTCTCTGCGTCTTTGAGACGGTGGCACTGGCAAAAGAATGGGGGGCAGAGCTGGACGTGGTGGAAGTAAAGATGTTCAGATTTTTCTCTAACGAGGGTTAAAAACCATCACACCAGAGGAAAACCAGTGTTTGTTATCCTGGAGACCAAAGAGGCTAGATTGAGATGGTTTGGACAGGTACAGAGGAGGAATAGTGACTACATTGGTGGAAGAATGTTGGAGATGGAACAGCCAGGCAGTAACAGTATGGTAATGGGATAAAACAAGAATGCCAGGCAGTACTTCATCTCCCAAATAAAGAACAGTTAGTCATAAAATTTTAGATAGAATACAATGGAACTAAGCAGGTGTTTCCTCCTCTTCAGGGTTCTGTTACCTCTCTAGGATTGGGTTGTGTTGGGTTGCGTTGGTCTGTGTTGGGTTGTGTTGGGTTGTGTTGGGTTGCGTTTGTCTGTGTTGGGTTGTGTTGGGTTGTGTAGGTCTGTGTTGGGTTGCGTTGGGTTGGGTTGTGTTGGGTTGCGTTGGGTTGCGTTGGGTTGCGTTGGGTTGTGTTGGTCTGCGTTGGGTTGTGTTGGTCTGCGTTGGGTTGTGTTGGTCTGCGTTGGGTTGCGTTTGTCTGTTTGGGTTGTGTTGGGTTGTGTTGGTCTGTGTTGGGTTGTGTTGGGTTGCGTTTGTCTGTGTTGGGTTGTGTTGGGTTGTGTTGGTCTGTGTTGGTCTGCGTTGGTCTGTGTTGGGTTGTGTTGGTCTGTGTTGGTCTGTGTTGGGTTGTGTTGGGTTGCGTTGGATTGCGTTGGGTTGCGTTGGGTTGCGTTGGGTTGTGTTGGTCTGTGTTGGTCTGCGTTGGTCTGCGTTGGTCTGTGTTGGGTTGTGTTGGGTTGCGTTGGGTTGCGTTGGGTTGCGTTGGTCTGTGTTGGTCTGCGTTGGGTTGCGTTGGGTTGCGTTGGTCTGTGTTGGTCTGCGTTGGGTTGCGTTTGTCTGTTTGGGTTGCGTTGGGTTGCGTTGGGTTGCGTTGGTCTGTGTTGGTCTGTGTTGGTCTGCGTTGGGTTGCGTTTGTCTGTTTGGGTTGCGTTGGGTTGTGTTGGTCTGTGTTGGGTTGTGTTGGGTTGCGTTTGTCTGTGTTGGGTTGTGTTGGTCTGTGTTGGTCTGTGTAAAACTCTGGATTCTGTCCAAAGAGGTTACGGACAGAACCAACAAGTACTACAAAGGTTAGTCCTGGACTTGCTCTGAAATAGAAGGTATTGATGCCGGTGGAAGAACTGGGGAGGCTGATATGTCACTGCAGCATCTTCAGCCTGGTGTCCAAATGAAAAATAAGCTACTGTATGTTGCCCACCACTTGACCTTCTTGTTACCATGACAATCAACACGTCCCTAAAACTATCTAGTTCAAAAGCACCTCGTGGTACCACTTACCTTGCCTTTCTGCAGTTCCTCACAGCTGGAATCAGTCTCAGTCGCCCACCAGCTGTTGTGTTGTACGTCTTCAGCTCCAACTCATCCAAAACCTCATCTGACATCTGCAGCAGGTAGGCCAGAGCTGAACAGTGGATCTCAGAGAGTTTCTTCTTTGATCCATTTTCTGACTTCAGGAACTCTTGGATCTCCTGATGAATTGAGAGGTCGTTCATCTCCATCAGACAGTGGAAGATGTTGATGCTTCTGTCAGGAGAGATGTCATCATTGTTCATATATTTCAGGTTGTTGTTAATTCTCTGAAAGGTTTCTGGACTGTTGTCCATCTGTTTCAGCAGGCCTCTCAAGAGTCTCTGGTTGGACTCCACAGAAAGTCCATGAAGGAAGCGAACAAACAGGTCCAGGTGGCCGTTTTGACTTTTAAGGGATTTCACTATGACGACATTTAGGAAACTTTCCAGAGACGAGTCAGTGTGGTCTTCTTTCAGGAAGTCGCGCAGCACATCTGTGTTTCTGTTGGTGTAACAGTGGAACATGTAGACTGCAGCCAGAAACTCCTGGATGCTCAGATGAACAAAGCAGTAGACTGGTTTCTGGAAGATCACACACTCTCTCCTGAAGATCTCGGTACAGACTCCTGAGTACACCGAAGCCTCTGTGACATCAAGACCACACTGCTCCAGGTCTTCTTGATAGAACATGATGTTTCCTTTCTCCAGATGTTCAAACGCCAGCTTCCCCAGCTTCAGAAGACCTTCCCTGTCAGCCTCCATCAGCTCCTGTGGACTCGTCTCACATCCCTCGTGGTACTTGTTCTTCTTCCCCTTTGTCTGCACCACCAGGAAGTGCGAGTACATGTCAGTCAGGGTCTTTGGCAGCTCTCCTCTCTGATCTGTAGTCGACATGTTCTCCAGAACTGTAGCAGTGATCCAGCAGAAGACTGGGAGTCTACACATGATGTGGAGTGTTCTGGATGTCTTCATGTGGGAGATGATTCTGCTGGACAGCTCTTCATCACTGAATCTCCTCCTGAAGTACTCCTCCTTCTGGGGGTCGGTGAAGCCTCGTACTTCTGTTACCCTGTCAACAAATGTCGGAGGGATCTGATTGGCTGCTGCAGGTCTGGAAGTTATCCAGATGAGAGCTGAGGGAAGCAGGTTCCCCTGGATGAGGTTTGTCAGCAGCACGTTGACCGATGAGCTCTGTGTGACGTCAGACACGACCGGACACTTGCTGAAATCCAGTGAAAGTCTGCTTTCATCCAGGCCGTCAAAGATGAACAACAGTTTCCAGACAACCAGCTGCTCTGCTGTGACCTTCAGGAATGTTGGATGGAAAACTTGGAGCAGCCTGAGAAGATTGTACTGCTCGTGTCTGATCAAGTTCAGCTCCCTGAACGAAAGCAGAATCACCACACTGACATCTTGGTTCTCCGAGCCCTCTGCCCAGTCCAGAGTGAACTTCTGAACCGAGAAGGTTTTTCCAACGCCAGCGACGCCGTTCGTCAGAACCACTCTGATGTGTCCATGTTGGTCAGGCAAGGCTTTAAAGATGTCCTGGCACCTGATTGGAGTGTCATGGAGGCTCTTCATCCTGGAAGCTGCCTCCAGATGCCTCACCTCATGTTGGGTATCAACCTCTTCACTCGGTCCGTCTGTGATGTAGAGCTCAGTGTAGATGCTGTTGAGGAGGGTTCTACTTCCTGTTTCATCAGTTCCTTCAGTCACATGTTCACATCTCCCCCTCAGACTGATCTTATGTTCTTCTAGAACATCTGGTGAAAGACAAGAACAACTCTAAAACTAAAGAACAACAGAAGTCTTTGCAGTTTTCAGAAAGGAGTCCATCAGCAGATGTTCAGTCTTACCTCGTACAGTTCTGCTCTGACTGGCTGTCTGCAGTCCAGCTCTGGTTCTGGATTGTTTTCCACATTGGGGACAGGAGGAGTGTCCTGATGGAGCAGACTGGTCCCAGTATGAGCTCATGCAGCGTCTGCAGAACCAGTGTCCACAGCTGGAGGAGACTGGATCCTTCAGGACGTCCTGACACAAAGGACAGCAGGACGGCTGCTCCTCCACACAAACTCCTCTCCTCTTCCTCCCTCTGTCAACACATTTCTTCATCACTAAAATCATCTTCTGACCGATTACTGGTTGATTAACGTGTTGGTAATATTAGTCAACAGTGTCCAGAAGCTCAGATGGTAATCAAGAACAATAAAAGTCTGTTTTTCTGTTTAAATTCAGTTTTCAGGTCATGATAAAAGTGAAGGTTGCTGATTAAATCTGTCCTATTTTAGAATCAATCTGCTTTATTCTCTGTGATCTTGATCGTGATCTTGTCCATATTCAGGTTCTGGGTAATCTATCATTTTCTTTCTCTGCTTTTAATAGTTTGACTCGTGTATATTTAAGTGGGCGTCGGCCACACGAGCCTGGTGTTATGCCTAAAAGCACACGCCTGTTGAGAATCGCATCTCCCTTCTACACATCCCTACATTCATAGCACAGTCTCCCTTCCCTCCTGTGTTTATTAATGATAACATATTCTGAATTCTACAAATACAAAGTTTTAGGACGATCACTGACTGTGACTCCATGTTACTTTTTTGAAACTGAATCAGTGAGTGTTTTTATGCAGAACCGTCCTCGGACGAGTGTTGTAGGCTAAATAAATGTTTCATAGATCTGTTGTAAAAGGACGTTTCAAATGTGGACTATCACGTTCACCCGAAAACGTCCAGTTTATAAACTAATTCTGACATGGTGTTTCGTCATTTCGGTGTTTCGGTTATTTTGTCTCCGTTATTCGTGTAGATGAAGGCTGCGTTTACACTGTTCGTTTGTAGCCTTGTGCACCATCTAATATGATCGTATCAATATTCCCAAGAAAGGGTTGCGACTAACGCTTTTGTGGTCACCATGAAAGATAGTTGGAGGTGTTTTTTTTCTCTAAAACCTCCCTACTTAGTGTGGCCTATAAAACATCTGATAATCTAAAAATGTTTTATTAATATTAAGAGACGGGTTTGGACTTGTTCGAATTTGCATCTGTTAATTCAGTCCAGGTAGACATCTGATGTGGTTACATTATTTCACATGTCCCAGGGACATGACCAGCAGGGGATGCAAGTTGCTGAAATGTGCATCCCTGTTCTTAATCAGCCCAGGAAAGTGCTACCTTTAGCATATCTATTCTTTTTATGTTTACTCAGACCATCTCAACATCAGTGCATTCTTGATTCGATTCCAACATTACTTAGCGTTTCTTTAAAGTGACAACATCTTCATTCCATCACTTCTCCACAGGGTTACCCCAAAGCTTGATACTTGGGCCCCTTCTCTTTGTCGTATACTCCACCTTTCTGGACCCGATCATTCATTCACACGACTCCTCATATCACTGCTGTGAAGATGATACACAACTCTACCCATCATTCCTACTGGACAACCCTACAACCTCATAAATTAGTCAACCGCATGAATCTCAGCTTGCCTCTGTGACCTGTCTGTATGGATGAAGGATCACTACCTTCAACTGAACCTGTCTACGGCTGAGGTCCTTGTTCTCCCCGCCCATCATTCGTTCAGCCTCGACATAAATGCTGCCTCTACTATTGTTTCTCCCGCTAAGGTTACAAAGAACCTGGACATCATATTTGATGACCAGTCATCTTTCTCTGATTGTGCTATCTTCAGGTCCTGGTCGTGCAGCTTTACGCTCTACAACATTAAAAAAATAAGACCGTACCAGACTCAATATGCAGCTCTGTTCCTGGTAGTCTGTAGTTATATCCCGCCTTAATTACTGCAAAGTCCTCCAGCTTGTGTGATCAAACCACTACAAAAGGTCCAGAATGTGACGACACATCTGTCTTTAATCAACCCAGACGGACATGTCACACCTCTTTTATTGCTCTGTGGCCACACCTGCCTAAATGAGCATGATTGTAAAGCTTTACACACCTTCACCAGCACTGCTCTCTTCACAAGAACATTTTGTCCTCTCCTCACACGGATCTCAATCCAGATTGTTCTCCTACGTTGTTCCTTAATGGTGGAAAAGTTACCACTGTAGACAAGAACAGAGTCTTCCCTCGCTACTTTTAAGGTGTCAAAAACTGTCCTCTTCCAAGAACATCTTCTGTCATGAACTGTGCTCCCCTATAACTATCCAGGCACTGGCATGTCATCTTAGTGGCACTTAGCTGCATTTATTTGAATGCAGTTTTATCTGCACCTCGTTTGTGATCTACTATATTACTTAATTTTTGTCTTCTGTTGTAAGACGCTTTGGATAAAAGCGTCTGCTAAATAGTTTGTTGTCAGACCTTTTAAGTAAATCACTGCAATCAATATTTGTAACTCAGTGAGACTTACTTTGTGTCTGAGGTCTCAGGTTCATTCCTGAAGAACAGAGGTTCTGCTTTGGACGCCTCACTCTTCAGAGACAAACAGCTGGAAACTGGAGACTCCGCTCTCACTGTGTGTTGATGAGCTCTGCAAAGATGTCATATTATGTTGCCAAAAGTATTCGCTCACCCATCCAAATAATGGGAATCAGGTGTTCCAGTCACTTCCATGACCACAGGTGTATAAAATCAAGCACCTAAGCATTCAGACTGTTTTTACAACTATTTGTGAAAGAATGAGTCGCTCTCAGGATCTCAGTGAAGTCCAGTGTGGAACTGTGATAGGATGTCATCTGTGCAACAAATCCAGTCGTGAAATTTCCTGGCTCTTAAATATTCCACAGTCAACTGTCAGCTGTATTATAAGAACATGAAAGTGTTTGGGAACGACAGCAACTCATTCACGAAGTGCACCAAGTGCAAAGCGTTGGTTGCAGCGGTGTAAAGCACACTGCCACCGGACTCTGGAGCAGTGGAGACACAGTCTCTGGAGTGATGAATCGTATTTCTCCATCTGGCAATCTGATGGACCAGTCTGGGTTTGGTGGTTGCCAGGACAACGGTACTTGTCTGACTGCATTGTCCCAAGTGTAAAGTTTGGTGGAGGGGGGATTATGGTGTGAGGTTGTTCTTCAGGAGCTGGACTTGGCCCCTTAGTTCCAGTGACAGGAACTCTGGCCGCGACGACCGCGGGCCAGCGCCACACCACTGCCACTCAGAGACCCAGCAGAACCCAAGAGACAAGGACCACAATGAGGCCCCCCAGGAGCTGGACTTGGCCCCTTAGTTCCAGTGAAAGGAACTCTGAATGCGTCAGCAGACCAAGAACTTTTGGACAATTCCAGCTCCCAACTTTGTGGGAACAGTTTGGAGCTGGTCCCTTCCTCTTCCAACATGACTGTGAACCAGTGCACAAAGCAGGTCCATAAAGACCTGGATGACAGAGTCTGGTGTGGATGAACTTGACTGGCCTGCACAGAGTCCTGACCTCAACCTGATAGAACACGTTTAGGATGAATCATAGCTTTCTTGCTGTTGTTGTGCTTTAAGAATGCTCATCTGTTAAGTTTTATCTTCAGTTGGTGGATGCACAAATGTTTGTCTGTCAAGACGACAGCTCATACAAGACAGTCTTTTCTCTGTGTACATGTCTGTACATGCCTGATTCCTGCTATTTATCTCAAATATTCAATTCTCAGCCTCTAAAACGTCTTACAGTATCAGAACTTAGTGGGCCCTTAAAGTCTGATAAAATTACTATGCATGCTCATTAATGCCAGCTTTACTTCTTTTACATTGCAAGATACTCATATTGTACCTGTCCTAATTTTTTCTCCTACATGAATCACCACCTTGTCATGGTAGATGGGTTTTGTGCACATATGATCCTAGGAGCAAGGTTATGAGGGACAACCTCCCCTTTTAGGGTCTCCCAAGGCAAATTGGTCCTAGGAGATGGGCCAGACTAACAGATCGATTCTTGACCAATCGTGGAAATGGAAAAACATGGAGCTAAATTTCCCTCCACTGGACAAGGGTTACAGGGGCCCCACCCTAGAGCCAAGCATGGGGGAGGGGCTCATCAGGGAGCGCATGGTGGCTGGACCTTTAACCATCATTTGGGCTCAGCCTAAATGAGCAACATGGATTAACTCTCCTGTGAGTCCACTACTCGCAGGAGGGACCAAGTGGGTTGGATGCTACACGATACGGGCAGCAGCCGAAGGCATGGGCCTTGGCGAGCTGATCCTTGGCTTCCGAAGTTCTCTGGACATGGAATGGTCCCTCTGTTGGGGGGAAAGAGCCTGAACTTGTGTGAGCTTCACGATGGCAGGGATTCTGGGGCGGATCAGGCCTGCCCTGAGTCTCTGGATGTTGTAGAGCTGTCTTAGCTAACTCGTCTCTGCCACATTGCATGGACATCAGGGGTCCCAGTCCAGGTCCAGTCCCTATGGATTGGCAGACTGGGTTGGTGGTTCCTATTTTTTGGAAAGTGGGCCAGAGGGTGTGTTCCAGTTATAGAGAAATCACACTCCTCAGCCTCCCTGGTAAAAGTATTGTATTGTTGTAAGACGGTTTTGGATAAAAGCGTCTGCTAAATGTAATGGAGCCTCAGCTAAATAGTTTGTTGTCAGACCTTTTGAGTAAATCACTGCAATCAATATTTGTAACTCAGTGAGACTTACTTTGTGTCTGAGGTCTCAGGTTCATTCCTGAAGAACAGAGGTTCTGCTTTGGACGCCTCACTCTTCAGAGACAAACAGCTGGAAACTGGAGACTCCGCTCTCACTGTGTGTTGATGAGCTCTGCAAAGACAAACATGTCAGTATGCCAATCACTGATCAATACTCACATGATTTCTTTCACTCAGTAGCACTTTTCCACCTGTAGACAGGCATCTCAATCACTACAATTATTTTTTCTGGCTGTTGTAGAAACGTACAAGTATATCGATATATTAGGAATATTAGTCAACAGTCTCCGGAAGCTCAGCTGGTCATCAAAAGGGGAGTGGTGTCCTAGTGGTTACAGTGGTGGGCTTGGGCGTGGAGGACCCAGGTTCAAGCCCAGGGCTGGCAACATAGTTCCAAATCATTGGGGGCAGTAAAAGTATTTTTGTTCAGCATTTTCAGCATTCTGCTCTTCATGAACAAACTGCTCCAGCTGTCTCAGATTTGAAGGATTTTTTCTCCAGACTGCATGTTTCAGCTCTTTCCACAGATGTTTAGATCAGAGCTCATAGAAGGACACTTCAGAAAAGTCCAACGTTCACCTTGAATCTGTCTGGAAGTTCTTCTGATCTCTTTGGGTTCCATTTGAATTATCCGTCTCTTCAGTTTGTCATCAGTTGTTCTCTTATGTCCACATTCAGGGAGGTCGTCTACAGTCCTGTGGAGCCTAAACTTCTCAACAAAACGTCCAACTGTCACAGGAACATCAAGCTGCTTGAAGATGGTCTTTTAAGGCTGGTCTATAATTTTCTTTGTGATCTCCTCAGTCAACGGTCTCCTTTCGTTTCTCCGGTCCATGTCCAGTGTGGTGAGCAACATGACTGCCATTGCATCAGTGATGACTTTTACTAATTTTTTCAGTTCAGTTTTATTAGTTTGGTTTGTTTAAATTATTCTGCTGAACCACAATTCAAAAGCATTAGTCTGTCTTTAGTAAAATCATTTCTATTGCCAGTTTGGTGTTGTTTCAGTGACCATTGTGGCTTTTTTGTTCTTTCATGGAAGGACACATTTTCTTTGTGTATATCCTAAACGTTTTGGTTGGAGATTGGAGAGAAGAGTCGCAGGCCATTTCTCTGAAGACTGTGGAGGGATGAGGTTTTCATGGGTGAAAACAGCAAAAGTTTTGTTTTGCAGAATCCACAGGAACTAATTTGGCAAAAAAAACTTGAGATGTTTCTGAGTGGACTGACCAGAGTCAGGTACATGACATGAGCTGAACAGAACAAGTGTGATGATGATGATGAAAAAAAAAAGATGTTCACGCACTTGAGAGCAGAAAATGTAGGCACTACTAAGTAGCTATATTTCACCTTTATATTACAGGAGCTTGTAGATCCGTCCATCCGTCCACCCATCCATCCATCCGTCCATCCATCCATCCATTCATCCATCCATCCATCCATCCATCCATCCGTCCATCCATCCATCCATCCATCCATCCATCCATCCATCCATCCATCCATCCATCCATCCATCTATCTGGGACTACGTCGCGGGGGCAGCAGTCTAAGCAGAGATGTCTAGACCTCCCTCACCCCAGACACTTTCTCCAGCTCTTCCAGGAGTATTCCGAGGCATTCCCGGGTCAGCTGAGAGACATAGTCTCTCCTGCGTGTCCTCGGTCTTCCCCGGGGTGTCTGGAACACGTCTCTAGGGAGGCGTCCAGGGGGCATCCTATACAGATGCCCAAGCCACCTCAGCTGACTCCTCTCAATGTGAAGGAGCAGCGGATCTACCCTGAGCTCTACCCATGTGACTGAGCTGCTCATCCTATCTCCAAAGGAGCGCCCAGCCATCCTGCTGAAGAAATTCCTTTCGGCCACCTGTATCCACAATCTTTTCCTTTTGGTCATTACCCAAAGTTCACAACCATAGGTGAGGGTGGGAGTGTAGATTGACCAGTAAATTGAGAGCTTTGACTCAGCTCCATCTTCACCAAGATGGTCCGGTACATCAACCGCAAAACTACAGACGCTGCACCGATCTGTCTGTCAATCTCACGCTCCATCTTTCCCTCACTCATGAACAAGACCCCAAGAAACTCCTCCAGTTGAGTCAGGACATCTCCACCTACCAGGAGATTGCACACCACCCTTTTACAGTTGAGAACCATGGCCTTGGATTTGGAGGGGCTGATTCTCATCCCAGCTGGTCCCACCAGGCTGCAAACTGCCCCAGCACATGTTGAAGGTCCTGGCCCAATGAAGCCAACAAGACAACATCATCTGCAAAAACAGAGATGAAATCCTGTGGTTCCCAAACTGGATCCCCTCCGGCCCCCAGAAACGGCAACAACAGGCAGCCCTGCCGGAGTCCAACATGCACTGGGAACATGTCTGACTTCTTACCGGCAATGTGAACCAAGCTCCTGCTCTGGTCGTACAGAGGCTGAACAGCCTTTAGCCGAGGGCCCAGGACCCCATACTCACGGAGTACCCCCCACAGAATATCAGGGACACGGTTGAATGGCTTCTCCAGATCCACAAAGCACATGTGAACTGGTTGGGCATCCCATAGACCCTCAAGCACCCTGTGGAGTGTATAAAGCTGGTCCAGTGTTCCCCGGCCAGGACCAAAACTCTGGCTTGTAGATCTACTTTTTGCAAAAATTACTTAAAGTAGTGGATCCTAAGGTTTCTGGTTAGACTCCCGACTTTTCTGTGCATCGGTTGTAAAAGCTTTCCAAAGTCAATGTGTGGGCCGCGATGCTCCACTGTGGTGACCACTCCAAAAGAACAGAGAAGAACATAAAACATCAGCTTGAAGTCGTGGCTCTCTGGAGGACATGATCAGTCTCGCACAGTGAACTTCTGCCTGTTCATTTTAGTTAAATAAGCAATAGCACCATTTAAACAAAAGTTATATTATTGTTATTTAGGCTGACATTAAAACCCACAAATCATATGATTTTTATGTTTGTACACTGGAACACACAGAACAGAAAAAACAACACAATTGAAAGATGCAGTCCTGAAAAAAACAGCAATAAAGTGTGATTACATGGTGGCAGCTGCTAACAGCTCTCTTACTTTGAGTCTGAGGCTCCAGATTCATGACTGGCGTTTGGAGATAAACTTGTGGAACATTTAAGAGACTGACGGCTGGACGCCGCAGACTCTTCGCTGAGCTTGTCTTTCTCCCCACAGGCACTCATTTTCTGGACTTCAGGCAGCCTGAGAAGAAAACCAGAAGCACTCAGTTGTTAGCGGGTCTCTGAACTGGCATGTGAATCTGTGAAACCTTTTTCCAGCAGCTCAGATTGTCCCAATGAGGCAGGAAAAAGAACATAAATTATCAGGCATTAGCAGATGCTCAGATGACCCCGGTTGACTCTGCTGCTTTAGTCGCTGCATTCAGCTGAACGTAGCGCAGCCTCTTACACAACGGAGGAAGTTCACTTCTCCCACAACTGGTTCTACTTTTCTGTGCCTGAGTTTTGTTTTAGGTGTACCATGTTCTGCACCGTGAGTGAAAGTTCATGTACAGTTAGTTTGCTCCCTGAGAGGCAAAACATCACCTGAAATATTCTTGTGATTGTACAAATAAACTAAATAAAATGTATCAAAATGTTTAAAAGACTTCACACTGCTGCTTCAGAATCAGAAATCTCAGAAGAAATGTAATCCTGGATAATTACTGTGATTGTTCTCGTGAAATGACAATAAGATCTTAAATCTGGGATCTTGAACAATCTACAGCATTTGTGATGACAGCCAGGCCTCTCTTTCTGCTACACTTCCTACACAGCTGCTTGTCTGCTGATGTTTTAGTTTATTCTGATGTTGTTTTGCGTATAACAATGTATTATGTTTAAAACTTGTGAGTCCAGAAGCCGTGAAGATCCCGAACCCAACGGAGAACAGAAAGCAGCACATTGACTCTGCACACTTCTGGAAAACAGTCAGCAGCTCAACTTCACCTCAAACTGACCTCTAACGCAGCAAACTTCTGCGGTCTAAGGACGGAAATCCTGCTCTGACCGACATTTAAATAATGATCAAAAACACAAGAACACTCACCCTGATCCACGTCTCAATCTTTAAACTCCTTCTTCAAAATGCAGTCGAAAGTGGGCTCTTCCGGTGAACCGACTCTATCACCTCCCTTCTGAACTTCCTGGATGACTCAGATGAAGTTGCATTGCTTTCAGTTGTATTTATAAAGTCCGTTAAAACAACCACATCTTAAACAAAGCGCTGCTAAGAACTGAAAGAAACGATCAAATCAGATAAAAACATCAGACATATATAAAAACATAAGAACAACTTACATTCAACACAATAAGACATTTGAACTCAAAAAATGAAAACAGATTTTACAACAAATTTTAAAGTGTTTTAAGTGGACCGTAAAGTTGTCTCTCTAATGTGCAAGAGCATGTTATTCCACAGTTGGGGAGCAGCGGAGGAGAAGGTCCTGTCCCCTTTGAGCTTCCTCCTCGACCTCGGTACCTGCAGGAGCAGCGGAGGAGAAGGTCCTGTCCCCTTTGAGCTTCCTCCTCGACCTCGGTACCTGCAGGAGCAGCGGAGGAGAAGGTCCTGTCCCCTCTGAGCTTCCTCATCGACCTCGGTACCTGCAGGAGCAGCGGTAGAGAAGGTCCTGTCCCCTCTGATGTTCCTCCTCGACCTCGGTACCTGCAGGAGCAGCGATAGAGAAGGTCCTGTCCCCTCTGATGTTCCTCCACAACCTCGGTTCCTGCAGGAGCAGCGGTAGAGAAGGTCCTGTCCCCTCTGATGTTCCTCCACAACCTCGGTACCTGCAGGAGTAGCGGTAGAGAAGGTCCTGTCCCCTCTGATGTTCCTCCTCGACCTCGGTACCTGCAGGAGCAGCGGTAGAGAAGGTCTTGTCCCCTCTGATGTTCCTCCTCGACCTCGGTACCTGCAGGAGCAGCGATAGAGAAGGTCCTGTCCCCTCTGAGCTTCCTCCTCGACCTCGGTACCTGCAGGAGCAGCGGTAGAGAAGGTCCTGTCCCCTCTGAGCTTCCTCCTCGACCTCGGTACCTGCAGGAGCAGCGGTAGAGAAGGTCTTGTCCCCTCTGAGCTTCCTCCACAACCTCGGTACCTGCAGGAGCAGCGGTAGAGAAGGTCCTGTCCCCTCTGAGCTTCCTCCTCGACCTCGGTACCTGCAGGAGCAGCGGTAGAGAAGGTCCTGTCCCCTCTGATGTTCCTCCACAACCTCGGTACCTGCAGGAGCAGCGGTAGAGAAGGTCCTGTCCCCTCTGATGTTCCTCCTCGACCTTGGTACCTGCAGGAGCAGGGATAGAGAAGGTCCTGTCCCCTCTGAGCTTCCTCCTCGACCTCGGTACCTGCAGGAGCAGCGGTAGAGAAGGTCCTGTCCCCTCTGAGCTTCCTCCTCGACCTCGGTACCTGCAGGAGCAGCGGTAGAGAAGGTCCTGTCCCCTCTGAGCTTCCTCCTCGACCTCGGTACCTGCAGGAGCAGCGGTAGAGAAGGTCCTGTCCCCTCTGAGCTTCCTCCTCGACCTCGGTACCTGCAGGAGCAGCGGTAGAGAAGGTCCTGTCCCCTCTGAGCTTCCTCCTCGACCTCGGTACCTGCAGGAGCAGCGGTAGAGAAGGTCCTGTCCCCTCTGAGCTTCCTCCTCGACCTCGGTACCTGCAGGAGCAGCGGTAGAGAAGGTCCTGTCCCCTCTGAGCTTCCTCCTCGACCTCGGTACCTGCAGGAGCAGCGGTAGAGAAGGTCCTGTCCCCTCTGATGTTCCTCCACAACCTCGGTACCTGCAGGAGCAGCAGTAGAGAAGGTCCCATCCTTCTGAGCTAAAAAATTACAACCCATACCAAACTGCAGAGTGACATGTACATGCAATGTAATGAAAGGACGCTGTTAAATGCATTACATCCACCCATCCAAATAATGGGAATCAGGTGTTCCAGTCACTTCCACGGCCACAGGTGTATAAAATCCAGCACCTCAGCATGCAGACTGTTTTTACAACTATTTATGAAAGAATGTGTCGTTCTCAGGAGCTCAGTGAATTCCAGCATGGAACTGTGATAGGATGCCACCTGAGCATAGAGCGGAGACTGAGAGCCAGACCTTCTGGTCCAACATCAGTGTGACGTCACAAATGCACTTCTGGAAGAAAGGTCTGAAATTCCCATAAACACTCCTAAACTTTGTGGACAACCTTCCCAGAAATGTTGAAGCTGTTTTAGCTGCAAAGGAGGACCGACGTCATGTTGAACCCTCTGGATCAGGAATGGGAGGTCACTTAGGTTCATATGGAGTCGAGGCAGGTGAGGGAATACGTTTGGTCATGTTGTGTATGTTGAAGTCAGATTCCAGCTTCTCTTCTGATTTGCAGCAACTCACCGCAGCAAAACACATGTTTAGATTTTTGTTTGACTTCACTTCCTTCACCTTCTTTTGTACATGTTACATTTCATTGCCTCTGTGATCATCCTACTTTATTTGAACAAACTGAACTTTGTTGTTACTGCTCTAGAATCTTAATTTGATCTAAATTAGGAAAAGTGCAGACTTCATTCAGACGTTCGTTGATTGATCATTATTTAATTTATATTTGATTATTTTTTAAAAACTACTCTGATGAGAAAAAAAAACTGTTTGAGAAAGTATTTGCTGATTAATAATCCAACAAATTATTTATAGAAAATCAAAAAAAAAAGTTGTGATCCCTTTTATTCAAGAAGATCCCAGAGAAAAGTAAAAGTAAAAGTGTTTTAGTTCATTCGGGCTGGAATAAAACAGCTTATTTTTGAATCTCTCCTTATCCGGGGATGAACCACTGTTCATGCTCCGAACACCACTGCTGCCTCACCTTCCACATCTCCCCTATTTCTTCCCTCAGAAACTTGCACTCCTTCTTCTGGAGGGTGATGTCTCTTTTTTTTTTTTTTTTTTCTTTTTTTTTTTTTTTGGGCTCATCAGTTTACTTTGGACAGGCATCCTTAAAGCAGTCAAGTCAAAGTCCCACATCATCTGAGCACCACCTTTTTTTTTTTTTTTTTTTTTTTTTTTTTTTTTTTTTTATAATTATCCCCCGTGCATAAGTGAAAGTGAAGGTGATAGTGTCCCACACCAATCCTCTCAACAGCCCATTATTCAATTCCACTAATCCTGAACTCTGTCAAAGAGGACCAACAAACACAAACAGCAAAGTGCAAAGAGAAAGGAGCGGAGGGTAGTGGTGGATGTTGTGTTATTTATGATGATTCAGTGATGTGTGTGTGTGTGTGTGTGTGTGTAGTGTAGTGTGGGTGAGTGCATGTTGTTGTGTTGGGTGTAACACCCCAAGATGATCAGGAGCTGAGAGATTCAGAGTTAAAGAACCACCGCTGGCAGTGATGTTGACCTTCCACACCAGCTGGACAGCTGCTCATGATACAATCACATTTCAAGTTGGACCACCGCTGGTGCCGGTGTGTTGGGTCAGTGCAGTGCAGCAGCCCTCCCCAGGTGTACGAAATCCCCCCCCTCAGTTACCATATACCGGTCCAGCCCCAGCAGGTCACAGGACGCCCGGCCGAGGGCCGCCTACGTTGTCCATGACGGCAGAGCGGGAAAGCAGCTCAGGAGCCACAGGCGGACCGGTCAGCCGGATCGATACATGCCAGCAGCCACGAGAGCGAGTAATGGGTGGAGCCGGGGACCCCCCCACCCCAATCATCCTCCCCGCCACTCGGTCCGGGAAGAGGGGCGGGTCCCACCGGTCCCACCCGGGTCCCACCCCACCCCGACGGCAGGAAGCCGAGCGGAGGAGACAGACCCGCAGGACGGAGTCCAGGGCCGCCCCGCGCCGGCCCCCCAGCAGCCCGGGCCACCGCCCCTCCCGGAGGGAGAGCCCAGAGAGGCCAAGCCGGCAGAAGCCCCCCAGGCCGTCCGCCACAGCGCCTCCCCCAGCCCACCGCCCCCCAAACCAGCCCCGATGAGCCCCTAGGCCGAGCCCCAGCGGCCCTCCTCCCACCAGATCTGGGCTCTGCCCGGCGGGCGAGACAGGGGAGCGCTGGTTTACCCATGGCAGCCCCAGGTGTCTTTTCTACCCCCTCCCAGGCCAGCTAGCGCCAGATCCTTGGACCTACACCCTACCCGTGTGTGAACGTGATTTAGGTTTAGGCTGTGTTCCGGGTTCCAGATCGGACACAGTGAGTGTGTGCTACCAAACCTGTGCATGTAAACTAAGTGCAGATAAGGTGTGCTAAGGTGCATTAAAAGAAGGGGTGCATTAAAAGGAGGGCACGAGTTGGGGGAGGTATGGAGAGGCGGCAGCGCACTCCTGCCCTGCCGCCTCTCAACCGTAGGGGATGGTATGGAGAGGTGACAGTGCACTCCTGCCCCGCCACCTCTCGTCCCTTATGTGCCCCCAGCCAAGCTCGGCACCTCCGGTCCTGTGTCTGGATGTAGTGAGGTGACAAGTGCCCCTGTGTGGTTGTGCTCTTGTCTAGTGATGTGTATTTAAAAAAGGATTGGCAGGAGCTTAGCCTGGGAAGGGGAGGGGGGAGTTGTTGGTACTCCTCCCCCCCGTCCCACCAGCAAGACAAGGGCAGAGCCCCATGCAGCCACAGGGGTCGCAGCCCAGGGATCCACAGGACAGCTCGAGGGGTAGCAGTCCAGGCAGGGAGCCGCGACGACCACCAGGACACCCCCGCCGGTCCCAGCTCCCCGGGGCCCCCCCCCAAAAGAGCGACAGCAACCCGAGGGGCCCGGAGGCCACCACAGCCCAGCCCCAGAGCCAACCCCCGGCCCGTCCCCCCCCCCCCCCCCCCCCTCCCCCACCCCCCCTCGGTTCCCCACCCCCCGGGGCAGGCGGGCACCCCCACCCCCCGACCGACGGCAGCAGAGGAAGGGAGCGGAGGCGGTCCCAGGAGGGTGATGTCTCTAGGGATTGCGCCGTCTATCACTTTGCTCCTAGATCCAGCAGCCATGGATCACTGGTGTTTTCCAGCACTGATCAGATCAGACTCGAGTGGATCCGCTCTGGTGTTGTTACCGGGCCACTGAGTGTACTTTTTAGATGGTTCAGCAGGCAGCTGCTTCTTCAAACATCTGGAGCTGCTCTCTCCGTGGAGCCTTGATCTTGGTCTCCAACCTTCTCAGACACGGAGGTCTCTGCTTCAAGCATCACGTCACCATCAAGCAGAGTCTGGGATTCAGATCCAGATCTGTCACCCCCATATCTGGTTGATTAATCTGGATCTAAAACAATTCCAGTACCTATGTTTTACATGTGTGGCTCAAGGAGCCACTTGGTTCTGCTGTGGACCAGCAGTGGAAGCCGTTAAATGACCTCTGTTTTGGAAGAACTGAGCTGTGAGAAATGTTGTCATTCAGTTTAATCAACATGAAGGGAGTATCTACTTGTAGCAATTCTGTTACTTCAGACCTGAGGGTCCAGGTCCCTGAAGTTTAGAGGATCATCTTTGGACCGGACTCTCTTCAGAGACAGACTGCTGGTCCCATCGGTGCAGAGACTGATCAGACATTTCCAGATTCTCACCTGCTGACCTCCTGGCTGTGAGTCTGATCTGCGGCTGCTGTTACATCCTCATTACTTTAGTCTGAAATAAAAGAGCACAGTGGAACCCAGTCTGACCTGAGCACCGAGCCCACTTAGTCGGGTGATGAAGCTGTCTGGTCTCTAGATGGAGCTAACTGACCAACCAAAGATCAGCACAGAACCTGACGGAGGAGCATCGCCAGCTGCTGCATGAGCTCAACTTGATCCAGATAAAATAAAATATAAATCATTGTTGAATTATCTCTAATCTTCTGTGAATCTTAATGTGTACATAAACAGCACCTAAAGTTTAACTTTTAATACACACTTTTTAATACACGTGTCCATGTTGAGTCAAATTAAATCTGAAATGATACTCTAATACAAACATATGTAAGAAGAATGCAACATCCCCGTTCTAACGTTTATGTATTATGTCATTATTTGACAGTCTTGGAGCAACAGTCCCGTCGTAAAACTGTTGGCAGTCTCGTTTTTCGTGGTTTTATTGGGTTTGGCTCCTGAAACGTCTCCAGAGGGCAACAGTTATATTTGTATTTGTGGCTGCATGAAATCACTCTCCTGATGACCAAACAAAGGTTTCCCTCACCAGACAGCTCAGAGGATGCAGACGGCGATTCCTGGCGTCTGGATGCAGGCAGACGAAACGCGTCACACCTGAGCGCTCTCAGAGCAGTGATCATGTGACCATCCACACAACCACCGCTGCTGGACCGCAGTTGGAGAAGCTGAACGACTCTGTGGAGCTCCGTGGAAAGACGAAGCTTTACAACTGCTTTGCACAGATCCAGGACAAACAGCCGGAACGTCATAAATATCACTACGGATCATCTAACGGCAGAAAGGGAACCACTCTGTACAGCTTCCACTCAGATCCCATCACAGGCCGAGTGGATTTACCTGCCGACAAACGAGTCTGTTCAGGTGTGGGAGGGACACGGCTGAGTGATGGTAGGACCATCAGTTTTATCTCAGCAGCCCCCCCTATAGGCACATAGGTGTCCCACGGTTTGGACACGAGTGTGAAACTGTCCCCAGTGCTAATTCACATCACACCCATGATAACTTCACATGGTGGAATTTTCATACCACATCCTGCAAGTTTATATACAGGAACAAATGTATGTTTAATTAGGGGCGTTGTCTTTTGATTGACAGCTGGCATAGCCAATGTCTAGCTGTCAGTTTTGCTACTGAGTGCTTAGCACTCAATCGACCTCTGAGTTGTAAATAAAGAGATAAAGATAGTCATTCATATTTTAAAGAGAATATGCTTAGTTGCATTGTGACTCTCATTAACAGACCACTGTGAGTTGCCTTGAGTTGATCTGGAGGCATCAGAGATCAAAGTTTGGCTAAGAGCCGGCAACTCGTGTTACCCGAGTGTCATTTCACCAGCGAGATTCCTGTCCTTGCAAATCACTACAAAAATCCCTCCTCCAACCGATGGGTGACGTCACACAGGCCTTGTCCAGTTCTTCCTAAACAGTCTACGCTGCTCATTTACTTGTGCAGACGCCTCAGAGGTTCAGCATTGTTTTGTGGCAGGTTGTGTCATTAATGTGAATCAGAGGAGTTTCTGGGGGTTAGAGCAGCCAGAGCCTCGTTGGCTTTGTCCTCATTCAGGGTCATCACTTCCTCCAAATCTGTCTCGGTCCTGGATGACAGCTCTGCTCAGCTGCCGTTATCGTAAACCCGGCGTTTTTAGAGCCTAAATGAATTGGTTCACTCCTGTGTCGTTAGTTTTCAGTCTTCGACACCCGACCAGCAGAAGTATGTGAGTAAAATCCTGCCGCGCTGACAACGTCTCAACCTTTGAACCTTTGAACTTGTTGAACACTTGACGTGATGTTGTTGAAACCACGTGACCACAGTGCAGATGTGAAGTCTGAAAGAAGAAAATAACATGACTGCTTTCCGTCTGAGATACATTCTTACAAAGTTCATTTATATAAACAGCCTATTTTTTTATGCAGATAAGGCATAACATCTCCATGAATTTGATCCAAACTTCTGTGATGAAAGGTGAAGTTCGGCTACATTTTCAATGAGCCTCAACAGGAAGGACCAAGGACTCATGGGAGATGTAGTTTCTAAATGTTGAAGCTTCTTTATCATTAGTTTGAATTGATGCAGGTGTCGCTCGCATACCTGAAACAGTAGGAATTAAGTGTTGAGTTCAGCTTTCTCCATGTAGAGATTTGCAGCAAGACAAACATCAAGGTTTCGACCCATGTATCAGACAGCAAACACGCCAGATGTATCATGTGACCCATCTCTTAACTGCTGCTTACCTGAGTTCAGGCTGCAGGAGCAGCAGGAGACCCAGACCTCCCGCTGCCCGCCCACCTCCTCCAGCTCTTCCAGGAGAATACCAAGGTGTTCCTAGAACAGCTGAGAGGTGTAATCTCTGCAGCATGTTCTGGGCCTTCCCCAGGGCCTCCACCTGGTTGGACATGCCTGAACCTCCAGGAGGGATCCTAAAATATGTAACCAGGTGCTGGATACCTACATAACCACGTCTGGACTAAAAAGTATGTAGATGTTATCTACTTTTTTGTTTATATGTTATACAATGGCCTACTGATGCACAATCATTACACTGCACATCACATTGTATGTATATGGGACAAAACTTGATGTCTTCAGCCGCTGAATCTTTTCTCCGAATCACGCGGATCAGAGAAAAACTGATCCAGTCCAGCTGAGTTACAACTCTAAATGTTCAAAATCTTGTAAAACAGCTGACGGATTTTTTTTTCCATTCCAGTTAAGGTTTTGTCTCTTTATGGAAGCTCAGGTGTATTTATTATCTGAAACAAAACCCTCCGGGGTTAAGGTGAGTACCGGGATGCAGATGTCAGGAACAAAGAAAAAGAAAGAATGTGGGAATTATGTTCACATTTTTACATGACTGAACTTTAACCTGCACTTGTGGACGTCAGGGTAAACGGTTCTGGGGGTGTTCCTGAGCTCGTGTGGTGGTTTCCATGACGGAGGTGTATGTTTGTAACGTAGTGCTACCTGAACATCAGTTTTGGCCTTGTGGAGAACGCAGCCATTTCAATGAAGAAGCACTGGTCAAATTAGATTTTTTTTTAATTAATTTTTTGGGGGGGGTTAATTATATTCTGACATTGTTTCACTATTTGTAAAAGAGCTTTTTCTCTGATGATGAACCTCTGCTTACCTGAGAAACTGCTTTAATATGAAACCTTTTATACTTAATCTTGTCACTCCTGTAAGACAAAATCAGCTTTTTATTTGACATTTAAAAATCATTCAATATATTTATACTTACATTTTCAACAGTTACACAACTATTTTAGATTTGTGTTTGCAGTTAAACCATTTAAACATCTTTTTTTTCTGAATGTAAGAGCTGGCTCTTCTTAATGAGTTGAGGAAAAAAAGTCTCCTTTGAGAAGCTGGAACTTCATCACTAGAAAGAGCCAGATGTGTTGGAGGAGGAGCAGGACGGGGAGGGGCGGGGTTACAAGCACCTCTGGATGCCTGGTCACTTCTGCAAGTAAAGTCAATGACAGCACAGATTACTTCCAAATAAAGTTCAATTCATATAGTTTGTTTCTATACCTAGAATGTTATTTTTGTATTCAGAGTCACATTTTTGTTTAGATTTTTTGGCATCATAAAAAAAGGAAAACAAAAAACAAATGAAATCTGCCATCAAGTCAAGCCAAAATTTATTTCTTTAGCACATTTTAAACAAGGAGTTTACCAAAGTGCTGTACAATTGCACAGATAGAACAAACAATACCAACAATAAATATTAAACTTAGAGCAATAAACCTCATGCAGAACAGCCTAAAATCCTAAAAGAAAAAGTAAAAGAAAAACAAAAAAAAGTAGTGTTTGTTTAAAGAAAAACAATTTGGTCAACTGGGATAAAAGCTAACTAAACCAAATATGTGTTCAGGAGAACTTTGAAACTTTGAACTTTGCAGTTCTAATATTCAAAAGGTAAATGGTTCCAGATAGAACATTCTCGGCGGCAGCCCCAACTATCTCCTTGGTCAGTTAGTCCTGATCTGGGAACATGCAAATCCTACAGCAATACTGCTTAAGACCAACATACAAAGACTTACAATAACCCAAACGAGATGTAATAAAAGCATGTATAACTCTCTCAAGGTCCAGTGAATGGAGGTAGATCTTCATCTTACTGATATAGATCTGAAGATTATCTTCAAAACAATGGAAAAACACGTTGTGACTTTTAAAAATGGAACCCAATGGAAGCATATATAAACAGAAAAGGACGGGGCCTAAGGTGGAGCCTTGAGGAACCCCATAACATAAATGGGACACAGCAGAGGAGTATTGGCCTAAAGTCACAGAAAAGCTCCAATCTAACAAGTTGGACTGGAACCATATCAAGGTGAATTGAGATACACAATATGGCCAAAAGTCTAGGCTCACCTGCCTTGATTTGTATATATGAACTTAAGTGACCTCCCATTCCTAATCCACAGGATTCAGTTTGGCGTTGGTCCCCCCCCCTTTGCAGCTGTAACAGCTTCAACTCTTCTGGGAAGGCTGTCTACAACGTTTAGGAGTGTGTTAACGGGAATGTGCTTTACACCACCGCATCCGACGCTTTTGCACTTGGTGCACTTTGTGGCTGAGTTTCTGTCGTTCCCAAAAACTTCCATGTTCTTATAATTCAGCTGACAGGTGACTGTGGAATATTTAGCTGCCAGGAAATTTCAGGACTGGATTTGTTGCTCAGGTGGCATCCTAACACAGATCCACACTGGACTTCACGGAGCTCCTGGGAGCGACACATTCTTAGTTTTAAAAACAGTCGGCATGTTGAGGTGCCTGATTTTATACAGCTGTGGCCGTGGATGTGTCTGGAACACCTGATTCCCATTATTTGGATGGGTGAGCCAATACTTTTGGCAATATAGTGTATGTTACTTGTGTAGATGTTGGGTCAATGGTGTTAGGAACAAGGGGGCAGCAAAGTGGTGCATTTGTATTGAACAAGCCAGGACCACCACTGGGTTCCTCTGACGTTCTAACATTTAACAGATGACAAAGCTCATTGACAATTAAAGCAGCATTCTCTCTTAACACTTTAACAACACTATTCCCTGTTTGATGATCAAAAGTCAGTGTGAAGATCACTTCAGTGTAGATTATCAATAACTGCGTCTTCATCAATCATGGCTTTCGTTTTGGATTTTGGATGTTCAGTATCTAGTTGCTATTGAACCTTGAACAGCGGCATCATCACTAATTCTTAATACAACTCTTTCACACTTCAGTTTTCCTTATTTTATAAAGAAGGAATGTTAAAATCCCACTTTCAGGAGCTAGTTTAAAGAAAACAACAAGATGAAAAAGATCCAGAGAAACGTTGCCCGCTTTTATTGACTAAAAAACAGTCGCTGTAACTAGAAAATGGCAAACGTAAGAGAACCAGAGTCAACACATGTTAATCAAAGTAAATCAACGTACAGATCTGGAGCATCTTGAGGTATGAACGTAGTCATTTACACGGACAGAAAAGAGTTCAAAGACTCGAGGGCGTGTGATACAGTTAACTTATCTCCATGCAGTTGTCCATCATCTGAGCTGTTGAGAAGCTGCGTCTTGACCAGTCTATGATGCTCTTCCTTTGGGAGCAGCGATTTTAGCTGCCTGTATGATCTTAGCAGCTTCCTCTGGGAACTGCTGCCTGTACAGATGATTGGTGTATTGGAGTTCAGGAGTTATCAGCCTCTGACATTTTCTCCTGGTTTGTGTGTCTAGGTGGGAGTTCAGGTTGTAGCCCTGGATTACAGCGGCTCCATACTGAAACGGCTTGAACCCAGCCTCCTGTACTTTGGACGGGTCCACTGCCCCTCCATCTTTCAGGCAGATGTGTGCAAGTCTGCCCTGTAACTCTCTCAGCTGAGAAATCTCCCGCTTTATTTTCTCTCGCCCAACCACACTTTCCACTTTGTGCCAGAAAGTGGTGTTGAAATGTTGGTAGATCCTCCAGTCCAAAGCGTTCCACCTCTTGATTTTCTCCGCAGTGTCAGGGGAAACTCTGTGACGAGTTTGACGGCTGCGGCTGTTCAGCCTAAATGAAACTATGTCTTCCATGGACCAGCAGAGCGCATGCTTGAGCAAGATCATGGACTCCTCGAAGAAATCAGAAATAAGAACGAGGTGGAAGTCCCGTTCTATAGCTGTAATAGCCGTGGCCGCTCGCTCTTCCAGGTCTTCAGCTCCATCTGCCGCATTGTTGTCAAAGCCAAAGTCAAAAGCCAGGATATTGTGAGCATAGTGGTTGTTGCTCAGTGATGAGTTGTATTTCTCCCTGCAGCTCTCTAAGAAGTCATCCAGGCTGCGAGTCTTATGGAAGGCTGGGATGCTCCTGTAGTAAGTAAAGATGGACTCCATCATATCCACAGGATGCCTCAGGATGGAAAAGTAAAACGAATCCTCAGGCATCACTTTTGCCACCTGCGGTACAGTGATCACAGGAAGCAGAAATATTCTCATTAATACTCCAAATATACTGTAATCATCCACAGGTTAACAAAAACAGCTGATTCACTGATGACGTGGTGGAGTCACGGATGCCCAGGGAGGTTCGACCACCTGTTGGCGCCAAGGCGTCAGCTTCAGTTCGGCTGGTAATATTCATCGGTTTTCGCATTTCAGGCCTGCAAAACTATCCAAAAGGTTTGTAGTATCACCTGTCCTTCTGGTTTTGACAATATCAAAGTGATAAAAAGCTTCCGGCCTTATTTTGCCTTCTTCTTCATGCAAACTCATCTAATGGCGTTCAGTGCTGTTTTTGTCATTTCTGATTCAGAATTCTGCGTTAGCAGTGTGTTGCCGACCTTACATGTCATTTCTTTGGTCCATACTGTCCGTAATGACAAATGTCAAAACTGATGGAAAAGGCTCGTGACTTTTTGTTCGTTTAGTTCCCCATCTTTTCTAAACTGAATCTTAAAATCAACAAAAACATATTGATCTCCATTTAAATCAGCTAAATGAGCCATGTAAAGACGTGTCCTTCATATATTGTTCATATCATATTTCAGTTATCAATTATCCTTCACATAAGACCTTTTCCACCAGGTAGGCCCTGCAGCAACTCTATGCCAAACAGCGGTCCACATCAGCGGGAATAAAAGTCTGCTGCGGTCTTGTACTGGTCCCACCAAACACCTGAACTCTATGTGCTTGTGTTAATCTCGACTGTAAATGAATACAAACTATAAAAAAGACAACACCTTGAATGATTTTTCTGATTCAGCTCACCTCGGATTTTCTGAACCTCATGTGGTTGCAGAGGATGTGGACGTCTCTCAACCTCCCGCTGCTGACGCCTTCAACAAAACGTGCAGAAAAGACGTGTGGGTAAAACAGCTGGCTGTGTTTCTTCAGAGGGAGGGCAAAGGTCAAGTTCCTGCTTTCTCCATAGCGATATAAAATGTTCAGGATGCTGCTGCTCGCGGTTTTGTGTGTCTTGAGGAAAACGATGTGGGACTTTGGGTGGCATGTTGCACTGGGATGAATTCTGTTCACACGAGGCTTCAGAGTGTGGACGAGCATGTTTTCAGCCAGCTTCTCGTCAGGATGCGGAAGCGTGAGGCTCTGCTGGTCTCGTTCATCTGGCAGAAACAGCTTTCCAGGCGAAACCTCTCTCCTTTCTGTCTTAAAGCTTACAGGAAGTTTGATATTATTTTTCTCCATCTCTTTCAGGGGAATGTGGTCTCCAGACTCTCCGTACACCTCACTCCGATGATGAGAATTTGCATGTTTTCCCCTCTGCATCAAGCCTTTTTTTATTGCCATAGAAGTGACAGAGTAGAGGTGTACAGCCACGTTCTGCAGCGTAGGAAACAGGCTGTGTTTGTTATCGGCGGACCTTGAATGTTGGAGTCCCATCAGCTTGACGAGCCTGGAAAAAGTCCTGAACAGTCAGTATGACACATGACTGAGCCCGCTGCTGCAACATAATTAACTTAACTTGTCTGATTCTGGAACACAAAAAAATACTCATCTTGTCAAGCTGTCAAGTGAACTTAAAATGTTGATTACGTAGGACTGCATACTTTAATCTGTTTTTTAAAATAAGGGTTAATTACTGTTTACGGAAACTCATTAAAAACCTGGTTCTTCCCAGGTCTTAAAATGAAACATCAGACGAACAACTGCACACGATTTTGAAACGTTTAATAATTGATTAGTAAAAACTGAGATACAAGGCATAAGCAGTGAAATACTCTATATCATTTATGAAGTTTGTAGAACCCACATTGTTTAATGTGTTGTATTTCTATGCTAAATAAATAGTGTATCCAAGTTTCACAAGTCTACAGTGTGAGACCTTTTCAGGACTTTATCCAAACATTGTGAGGTAAGGATGGTTTGCTTCTATCTATTGGTATAAGAGCATCAACTTATACATGGAAGTATCATGAGATGTTGTTCTTTATGGCTCTAAAGTAATTAAAACCTGCTTGGAGGTATGGTGGCTGCAAAGCTAATGTAGAAGTGCCCTGGATAAGTCAAAGCTAACGGTAAATGTCCTCTAATGTCCACTTTGAAAGAACGCCACCTACTTCAAGTGGAACCTCAGCACTGAACTGAAGAGAGCCTTCCTTACATACCAGACCTAGCCACGGAGTTCTGCAGGGTTCAGTGTTTAGACCAATTCTTTTCTCTTTATATTTGCTTCCATTGTGTAATATTATTAGACACACAATGCCAACAATTTCCATTGCTATGCTGATGATACTCAGCTATACCTGCCCATGAAACCAGAGGACACTAAGCAGTTGGACAGACAACAAGCATGTCTTAAAGAGCTACGTAGGTACTTTAGATAGTATTACATTGGCCTCGAGTACCACAGTTAAGAACCTCGGAGTTATTTTTGAGTCTCACATTAAAACAGCTTTATTTTCTGTTAAGCTGTGGACTCAAAATGTTTCCAAATAGTTTAAATTAACTCAATTCAGTTTAATTCAATTTGATTCATGTAGCGTCCATTACAACACAAGTTGCCTCCAGGATCTTTCCAGACACCAGAACATGAGCTTGATCAATTATTACATAAACAACAGCAGGTAAAACCCCCCTTTAAGAGGGAAGAAACCTGGACCAGGACCTGGATCATAATCTGACGCGTAGCTGATGTTTTCCAACATAACTTCAATCTGAACCATCAGGTCGCATCTCATCTGTCTTTGACGTCCCCGTTATGTGACCAATGTCACAATTCTGGACTGGTGGGAATTTTCTGGATGAATCTGCTTCAGTAAAGCCAGACACGTGACACCTGAACTATTAATGTGAACAACAAAAAAAATAAATCTTGGATTTTAGCAAAAGTTGAGAACCGAGCATCAAGACCTGCAGCGTGAACGCCACTGCAGGAACCGTCCTGAGGCTGTAATGACGCTAGACGCTTATAATGTGACAGTCCCGCTGATACCGCCACGCATTACATGAAATCCTACAGTTTTAGAGGAAGCAGAAGTAGCTTGTTTATGTCAAATGCTGAAAGGCATTTTTTCCTAATAAATCAAAACAAAGTTGAAAAGCTGCTTTGTGAATGTTAATATAGACTGACTGGTTCAGATTTCGTTGAGCCGACCAGAACGAAATCGGCTCCATGCTGGTGGTGTCGATGTGACTTCACCTGGCCTGTTGGGCTACAAAGGTCTGAATGGCAACAGCGATCGCGAGCAGGAGGAGCAGCATCCACAAAGAGTGACGCCTGCTGCACAGCCATCTCCTCGCCGACCTGCAGGGGGCGCAACACAGACACACGAGCTGTCAGTGGCATCCTGCACTTTCCTAAAAGCATTTCAGAAATGAAAACTTCAAAGTGAAGACGGGGGCCAGACAGCAGCTGATGGTAAGTCTGATGGTAACTCAGAGAAGACCCAGTAACTTTAGCTTCACATCTTCCTGGAAAAACTGAATCTGGTTGAAATGTTAAGCCATTAATTCATTTTCCACTTTTAGGAAGGACATATGAGTACTATTTCCAGCTCTGTATTCTTTATTTTGGTCCAAAAAGATTGATCTTAATCTTTATTAATCTTTTACTGCTGCTTTTGTTCAACAGCCTGAAGATGATGTAACTTGTCTGTGCCAAAAGCTGATGGAACTTTTTCTAAATAAATCAAACCAAGGTTTGGGAGTTGCACATTCCTGGAATAATATACAGTGAAATACTCTGACTCCAGTAACACAGTCAGCAACCAAACATGTGTCTGGGCCACAGTGAAGACATTCATCAAAAGAAAAAGACCTCTGGTTCTGCTGAAACTCAGCAACTTACACACTTTATTCAACTAAAGTTAAATGAAAGTTTGGACCAAACAAATGGTCCTAAACGTCCATCCCTCCATTTTCCATACCTGCTCAGGGTCGCGGGGGTCTGCCGGAGGCCGCCCCGGCTCATCAGGCGAGAGGCAGGGGGGCGTTTCAGGTATCACTCAGTTTTATCGACTGACACTTCAGGACAATGTTGTTTTCAGCTGCTGTTCTACTAAACCAAACGTTCAAGTCATCATTTGATGTTTCCTTGTTGTTTTTCCCTTAACTGTCCATCATTTGAAACATTTTTATCAGAAAGGCGTGCGGCAGGAACACTAAGCTCTTTGTTATCCCTTTGTGTCTGACTCTTCTAGTAACGTTGCTCTCACTGGTGTTGTTGAGGCTCCAGACTGTCATTACTGGAGATATTTGCTAGAGCTGTGTTATGCTTGAAATTAGAGCAACCTATTCAAAAACCTGTGGAAAATAGTGGTTACGGTGACATTTTGTGGTCCGCGGAGAGCACAAACAATCCTCCCAGCTCTCCAGTATCACTTTTCTTGGGCTGTGTTACCGTACCAACAACAAGGGAGCACGAATCCCCTCATGATTGATTTAGCAGGAGGTTAAAATAACAGTGATGTGATATCACGGCGTGGAAGCAGACTGCAGCTCCCTCTGCACCCCGAGTCCGTCTCTGAATGACTCTCACATGAATTTCTAATAACAGCTGTGGGCACTGCCAGAACAAAAACATCACTCCTGCACACACTTCACTTTTTCCCTGACAGGGCTTCAGTTTAATTTAACTCTGTTCCGACTTGACAGTCACACAGGAAACCCTGACCACCATGTGTTTATGGCCTGAGGGACAAAGACAGAATCGTTTCTTCAATAAAAACCTCTGTTCAAATAACTAGTTATGACGAACAAAAAACGCATCATCATTGATGACTGAATCCATAAAAGGAGCCATAAAAACAGAATATCACAGGTCAGAGTTCATTGCTCTGCAGGTATCTGGAAACTATAAAACAAATAAAAGCAATAGCCTGAAACACATTTCTGCTTGTAATCTCCATGTTCATTAAAGCTAAATGTTTCAGGTCCAAATGGTTCAAAGGTTTCGTGTTCACGTGGTTTACGCTGGCGCGGGGGCCTGAACGTAATTTCCTGCCCCCACCAGATAGTTCCTCTCCCACCACAGGAATGTTTTTTGCCCCACAAAGGGTCTTGAAGGTGTCTTTTTCAGGACGGTTCCTGGTAATGGAGACGTGTTGAGGATCCAGCCCCTGAAAAACTACCCAGAACCCCCACAAGTGCAAACACACTGAGCCAAATTCTGAACTACCCTCACCGATCCAACAATATTTAAAAATCAGATGTATTACCAAACTGGAGACAGGGTAATGGTGTTCAGGTACAGGTCTTAATATCTAATAATCAAAGTCACCACCCGATGAACTATGGAGGAGTTGTGGGTTTTTCTGATCCGGCAATCCCTCCTATCAGAGGAAGTAGAGGACGGTAATAATCCAATGTAACTCATAAATGAGCAATTCTGTGGTTTTGTTATCTACCTTATAAAGTATTTGTAATGTTAAAAAATGAGGAGAAACTGGCTCTTGGATCATGGTACCTCTCTGGTGGGAAGGGGGCTGAACTTGAAGACCTGGACATGGTCAGGCTCCCCTCGATGCAGAGCCTGGATTCTGCAGCCAGTCTCCGTGAGAGGCTCCATCTGCAGCCGTCCAGCCTGAGAGGCGTTGGGGTGGAGTGGGCTTAGTCACAGTTCCCGGCTCAGTCTACATGATGGGAAATGCTCTTGTTGGAATTTCTTTGATTATAGCGTATTATGGGTCGCGGTTTCATGACTGATTGTGTATTTGTATCATTGGAGGTATTTCTGGACACTGGGGTGGAGCTGTCAGCGTATCCCCAGCTGGTGGTGAGGGAGGATACCAGAGAGACTCTGCAAGTCCAAACATACAGTGAGGGTTTGCCGGGAACAGCTGGAAACTCCCACCTTTGACCGAGCTTCATTTACATCTCAGAGAAACCAGGGAGCATTGAGCCTGAATGGGCCACGTTCCATGCCTCCGTTCCCAAGACAGCTGACCAGAACTGTGGCTGTAAAGTTGTTTGCCATGGCGGTAATCCTTCCTGGTAGTGCCCACTCCAGGCGAGCGAGGACAGCAGACTAAAGAGGAAGTCCTAGGACCTGGTTAGCCTTTTGGACTCTGGAGGAAGCTGGCAGGTAAGCTGACAGGTAAGCTGGCAGGTAAACTGCCAGGTAAACTGGCAGGTAAGCTGGCAGGTAAACTGGCAGGTAAACTGGCAGGTAAGATGGCTGGTGAACTGGCAGGTAAACTGGCAGGTAAGCTGGCAGGTAAACTGCCAGGTAAACTGGCAGGTAAACTGGCAGGTAAACTGGCAGGTAAGCTGGCAGGTAAACTGGCAGGTAAGATGGCTGGTGAACTGGCAGGTAAACTGGCAGGTAAACTGGCAGGTAAGCTGGCAGGTAAACTGGCAGGTAAACTGGCAGGTAAGATGGCTGGTGAACTGGCAGGTAAACTGGCAGGTAAGCTGGCAGGTAAGCTGGCAGGTAAACTGGCAGGTTAACTGGCAGGTAAGCTGGCAGGTAAGATGGCTGGTGAACTTACAGGTAAACTGGCAGGTAAACTGGCAGGTAAACTGGCAGGTAAGCTGGCAGGTAAACTGGCAGGTAAACTGGCAGGTAAGATGGCTGGTGAACTGGCAGGTAAACTGGCAGGTAAGCTGGCAGGTAAACTGGCAGGTAAACTGGCAGGTAAGCTGGCAGGTAAGCTGGCAGGTAAACTGGCAGGTAAACTGACAGGTAAACTGGCAGCTAAGCTGGCAGGTAAACTGGCAGGTAAACTGGCAGGTAAGATGGCTGGTGAACTGGCAGGTAAACTGGCAGGTAAGCTGGCAGGTAAGCTGGCAGGTAAACTGACAGGTAAACTGGCAGGTAAGATGGCTGGTGAACTGGCAGGTAAACTGGCAGGTAAGATGGCTGGTGAACTGGCAGGTAAGCTGGCAGGTAAGCTGGCAGGTAAGATGGCTGGTAAACTGGCAGGTAAGCTGGCAGGTAAGATGGCTGATGAACTGGCAGGTAAGCTGGCAGGTAAGCTGGCAGGTAAGATAGCTGGTAAACTGACAGGTCAACTGGCAGGTAAGCTGGCAGGTAAGCTGGAAGGTAAACTGACAGGTAAACTGACAGGTAAACTGGCAGGTAAGCTGGCTGGTGAACTGGCAGGTAAACTGGCAGGTAAGATGGCTGGTGAACTGGCAGGTAAGCTGGCAGGTAAGCTGGCAGGTAAGCTGGCAGGTAAACTGACAGGTAAACTGACAGGTAAACTGGCAGGTAAGCTGGCTGGTGAACTGGCAGGTAAACTGGCAGGTAAGATGGCTGGTGAACTGGCAGGTAAGCTGGCAGGTAAGCTGGCAGGTAAACTGACAGGTAAACTGGCAGGTAAGCTGGCTGGTGAACTGGCAGGTAAACTGGCAGGTAAGATGGCTGGTGAACTGGCAGGTAAGCTGGCAGGTAAGCTGGCAGGTAAACTGGCAGGTAAGATGGCTGGTGAACTGGCAGGTAAGCTGGCAGGTAAGCTGGCAGGTAAGCTGGCTGGTGAACTGGCTGGTAAGCTGGCAGGTAAACTGGCAGGTAAGATGGCTGGTGAACTGGCAGTTAAGCTGGCAGGTAAGCTGGCAGGTAAGATGGCTGGTAAACTGGCTGGTAAACTGGCAGGTAAGATGGCTGGTAAGCTGGCAGGTAAACTGGCAGGTAAGATGGCTGGTGAACTGGCAGGTAAGCTGGCAGGTAAACTGGCAGGTAAGATGGCTGGTGAACTGGCTGGTAAACTGGCAGGTAAGCTGGCAGGTAAGATGGCTGGTGAACTGGCAGGTAAGCTGGCAGGTAAACTGGCAGGTAAGCTGGCAGGTAAACTGGCAGGTAAACTGGCAGGTAAGATGGCTGGTGAACTGGCAGGTAAACTGGCAGGTAAGCTGGCAGGTAAGCTGGCAGGTAAACTGACAGGTAAACTGGCAGGTAAGATGGCTGGTGAACTGGCAGGTAAACTGGCAGGTAAGATGGCTGGTGAACTGGCAGGTAAGCTGGCAGGTAAGCTGGCAGGTAAGATGGCTGGTAAACTGGCAGGTAAGCTGGCAGGTAAGATGGCTGGTGAACTGGCAGGTAAGCTGGCAGGTAAGCTGGCAGGTAAGATGGCTGGTAAACTGACAGGTCAACTGGCAGGTAAGCTGGCAGGTAAGCTGGCAGGTAAACTGGCAGGTAAGCTGGCAGGTAAACTGGCAGGTAAGATGGCAGGTAAACTGGCAGGTAAGATGGCTGGTGAACTGGCAGGTAAGCTGGCAGGTAAGCTGGCAGGTAAACTGGCAGGTAAGATGGCTGGTGAACTGGCAGGTAAGCTGGCAGGTAAGCTGGCAGGTAACCTGGCTGGTGAACTGGCTGGTAAGCTGGCAGGTAAACTGGCAGGTAAGATGGCTGGTGAACTGGCAGGTAAGCTGGCAGGTAAGCTGGCAGGTAAGATGGCTGGTAAACTGGCTGGTAAACTGGCAGGTAAGATGGCTGGTAAGCTGGCAGGTAAACTGGCAGGTAAGATGGCTGGTGAACTGGCAGGTAAGCTGGCAGGTAAACTGGCAGGTAAGATGGCTGGTGAACTGGCTGGTAAACTGGCAGGTAAGCTGGCAGGTAAGATGGCTGGTGAACTGGCAGGTAAGCTGGCAGGTAAGCTGGCAGGTAAGATGGCTGGTAAACTGACAGGTCAACTGGCAGGTAAGCTGGCAGGTAAGCTGGCAGGTAAACTGACAGGTAAACTGGCAGGTAAACTGGCAGGTAAGCTGGCTGGTGAACTGGCAGGTAAACTGGCAGGTAAGATGGCTGGTGAACTGGCAGGTAAGCTGGCAGGTAAGCTGGCAGGTAAGCTGGCAGGTAAACTGGCAGGTAAACTGACAGGTAAACTGCCAGGTAAGCTGGCTGGTGAACTGGCAGGTAAACTGGCAGGTAAGATGGCTGGTGAACTGGCAGGTAAGCTGGCAGGTAAGCTGGCAGGTAAACTGGCAGGTAAACTGACAGGCCAAGCAAACTGCAGACATGGCTGTTCTAAGGCAGAAAATGTGGCAAGTGACTTTTGTTCACTGAGGAGATTCTGGAAAACTAGCAGGTGAGATCAAAGTGTGCTTCATGGACACTCTGGGCAGGGTGCTTCTGACCTTGACTGAGGATATTAGTAGGCAGAGATGCGTGTGAACAGGATTCTCATGGTGAATGTGTGAGACAGCTCTGAATTAGCCCGGATCTGCAGGGATTCACTCTATTAGAAACAGCTCGTTTCAGATGAATCTCATCTTGTCCTCTTAACGCTGCGCAGGACATACCTTCCTCAGACGTGAACACGGCGGCAGAGTTTATATTATGATGCTTGGGTCTGAATGTTGTTTTATTCATGCTGAGTGAAGCAGCACCAACCCCTGCCCGCTGGCAGCTGTTGACTTGGAGGCGCCTGCCTTTACTTCACAAGTCTTCCATGGGTCCTGGACCAGGCGTAACCCACCATTCACCTGCCGTTTATTGGAACCTTAATGTCATTACATTCCTACAAACAAGGCAGGGGCTGACATGTGAAGCTGATGATGCGATAACCTTCAGCAAAATGATCAAAGTGTTGCAAAGTTCTAAAATGTCATTTTATTGACAAAGAGCAGAGTCGTGGGAGGAACACAAACATTTATTTTTCTACCCAAACTTACAGGGACTCGTTGTTCCAACAAGGAACCCCGTTCCCACGGTTATGTCTACGAGTAAAGCTGAACAGAGACTCTGTGATTTCAGCGTTGGGCGGCGCTGCGAGTGCTCGACTCGACTGTTAATGTCGATAAGCTCGCTTGCTTGTTAGTACACTTACAGAAAGTTAGAACTTCTCTCGCCACCGCTGGGTGTCGGGGTGACAATGTTCGGAGAAGCCGGTGGATGTTAGCGAGTTAGAAAGCTAATTGGATTCATTTTAAACATAAACATGCATTAGAGAATAGAAGAAGAGACAGGGTGCTGGAACTGTGACATCATCACATTTCAGTGATGTCACAGCCCTCGTCTTTAAATATTTCTTGGGAGTGGCTTTGACATTACAGGGATACGTTCCGAGAATTCCAGTGTAATATCCCAGTCAACCTCTGTACGAGGACAGACTCCGCCCACTCCAGTCATTTTCAGTCAGGCAGACATGGGTCGTGCCGGGGTCCTGCCCGGCACTTCATGATGAGTGTGACACCACCTGGTTTTTTGCCTGTGATAGTGGTAAACTACCGAGAAATAACAGCTCGGTTCCAGAGGTACATGTTGACGCGTGAATGTTTAACTGTATATTTTGAAGACTTTTCTCCTATAAAACATTGGACAATAGCAAAGATAAGTCTTGTTTAAAAGCAAGAGAAAACACTGTCACACAGTGTGCATATTTATTATCTGCGTTAATACACTGAACAGAAGCACCAGTGTGCTTGTCTCTTTGCTTGCTTTTACAGAACCTTATTTGCCAACAGGTCCACACATTTGGGAACGTTTAGGGAGTTATTTACAATGCCACTCTTCTGGGTCTGGGCTGTTTTAGAAAAGATTGCTATTTAGTAATTGGAAATCAGACAGTTCAAACAATGTCTTTTATGAATTTGCCTGAAGTAACCCGAACTGAACTGTAGAAAATGGAGCTGACTTGGAATCGAACAGTTTTTAATCTCAGTTAAACTGGTGCACTTTCTCTGTAAAGAGCCTTGACATGACTTCTGCTGCTAAATGGTCCTGTACAAATGAACTGAAATGATTGTATTGAGTCCGTCTCTACCAAGAGATGTCCATTTACCATCGGATCACCCACAACACGTGCACTGAAACAAAACTTTTGAATTATTTTCTATAAAAAGTCACTACAGATACCTACAAGGTACAAAATAAGATTGGCAGAGCAAGCAGGAGTTGATCAAAAATAGCCTTTAACCTTGAACATGATTTTCTGATCAAAATGATGTAATTCAAAAAGGTCTGCCTCGACTGTGGAAGCCCTATTTATTACGAAAAAGCCTCAATCACTTTTTGACAAATGTGGTAAAATGGTAATGAGAAATGGCTCATTTTCCAGATGTGGATCGATCCTGATCTGAGACTGAAAGCTTTTTGTGCTGAAGAGTTTCATTGATTTTTCCTCTCAGTTTAGAGCGAAGCTGAACTGAATCTGGGAAGCGGCTGCATGTGTGACGCGGCTCATAACCATTGAGATAAGACTTCGTGCTGTCTCGTAATCCACCTCACCACTACAGATGTGCACCCCAGCAGTGTTTGTAGGGCTTCAACTTCGCTGGTTTAACGCACCTCCACTTAAAACTCATTTAAGTGGGCATCAGAAAGCTTTTTTTTTTTGTTTTATTTAGGGTACTTTTACATTAGAGCCATTATAACTCAAAAATGGTTCAAATATCACAAGTAATAGTATTTCCTTAAATGGTGGTGATGTCTTATTTCTGTAAGCTTTGCAGTTTGAAGAAGTCTGGGGGTGGGCAGGAGAAAACTGTCTGAGGAGATGTCCCACAATCCAGGATTAGATCTCCATATGTCCCACAGGTTTGACCCTTCAGAGTCAACCCGTAATTTGATCACAAGCCCTCGTTTTTGCACCAAAAATGATGAAAAGCTGTTTTTGTTTTCTACAATTAAAAACAGCAACTTGTCCTTTCTGACCCCAGAACACACTTCTAATTTCCTTCAACCATGATAGTTACAACTGATCAAAGAACCAGCGAGATCAAACAACAACAAATCATTTCATTCTGGTTTAAATATGTCCTGCCAGGGGACCGACTGCTCTGATGGCAGCAACAGTGGCAGGGCACTAATGAACAACTATCCCAGTGGTTCATCCTCTGAAGCAGGGCAGTTCTAGTCCCTGAGGGCTGCTGTCCTGTCTGTTTCAGATGTTCCTGCTTTAACACACCTGATTCAAATTAATGGCCATCAGTTTGTCATTAAGGCTGTGATTAGTAATGTATTTTACAGCACATTTGAGTACATTGCCAACGCAAACTTCTCTGATAACAGCCCCTAGACCACAGATTTACATTTTAAGTATATTAAATACACGTTTCATGCTTTCCATATGCAAATACATGAAAAAGTCTGTCTTCACAGGGGTGATGAACTTCTGTCGTTCACACCTGGAACCCTCTGAAAGCCTGAAAACCTCCATGACCCACTTTTGTTTCGTGTATTTGTAGATGTGTAACAAAGCCAGAGTCTGGAAACACTCTCCAAGCTCCACACGCAAACGCAAACTGATCCACATGCCAGCGTACCCCGAGCCATGGTCAGGCCATGCGTGCGCACGCACTCTACATGACACGCAGCGACCACGATCAGACGCAAAAATCCGCATCCAAAGTATGTCTACGATGCTTTTCATGTGCGCGCCTCTGCTGTGTGCGTGTGTGTCCAGGCCGCTCGCAATTACGCACAACTCCCAGATGCATTTCATAGCCAGCAGGAGCGACTCCAGATACGCCGCATGTGTCTCCCAGACTCCCAGAAAGGTTCAGTTAGAGCGCAGCAGCAACATAAACGGACTTACGAGGCGGTGAAGCTGAGCGGCCACTTCCATCTCTGCGTGGTCAGCATCTCCCCGAAACATCTGAGGGACGTTTGGCTGCTGAAGTCTCTCTGACTCCGACCCTGCGTGCCCAGCTGTCTCTCTCCTGTCTCTCTCCTGTCTCTCCTGTTTCTGCAAAGCTCTCTCGACTCCTCCTACCGTAACATTCCTGCGTTCACGTCCGCATTGATGCTAAATAAAAGTTGGCCATTTTTTGACACATTAACATTTGAAATGATCTAATTTTGTTACAACCTCATGGCATTAAACTGATCATCCTCAGAGGAGAAAGTTTAAAAAGTAAAACTTTAATGGCTCTGTTCTGGAGCTTCAAGACTTACTTAGAAGGAAGCTCATAAAATGAAAAGAACAACGAAGCACAGTGAGGATCCTCTTCACAACACTGTTGTTCAACAACAGTGTCTACAGCCAGACCTTTCTTCACATCTGCAGCACAGATACAGGAGATCAGACCAGAAATCCTTCACACTGGAGATCCTTCAGACTGGAGAGTCCTCAGACCACTACAGGAGATCCTTCAGACCAGAAATCTATCAGACCAGAAATCCTTCACACTGGAGATCCTTCAGACTGGGGAGTTCTCAGAACACTACAGGAGATCCTTCAGACTGGAGAGTCCTCAGACCACTACAGGAGATCCTTCAGACTGGAGAGTCCTCAGACTGCTACAGGAGACCCTTCAGACCAGAGATCCTTCAGACTGGAGACTTCTCAGACTGGAGAGTTCTCAGACTGCTACAGGACATCCTTCAGACCAGAGATCCTTCAGACTGGAGAGTCCTCAGACCGCTACAGGAGAACCTTCAGACTGGAGATCCTTCAGACCAGAGATCCTTCAGACTGGAGACTCCTCAGAGCACTACAGGACATCCTTCAGACTGGAGATCCTTTAGACTGGAGTGTCCTCAGACCGCTACAGGAGATCCTTCAGACGGGAGATTCTTCAGACAGGAGATCCTTCAGACCAGAGATGCTTCAGACCAGAGATCTTTCAGACTGGAGAGTCCTCAGACTGCTACAGGAGATCCTTCAGAATGGAGATCCTTCAGACTGGAGAGTCCCTTAGACTACTACAGGAGATCCTTCAGACTGGAGAGTCCTCAGACTACTACAGGAGATCCTTCAGACCGGAGATCCTTCAGACTGGAGATCATTCAGACTGGAGATCCTTCAGACTGGAGATCATTCAGACTGGAGATCCTTCAGACCGGAGATCCTTCAGACTGGAGATCCTTCAGACCGCTACAGAAGATCCTTCAGACCAGAGATCCTTCAGACTGGAGAGTCCTCAGACTGCTACAGGAGATCTTTCAGACTGGAGATCCTTCAGACTGGAGAGTCCTCAGACCGCTACAGGAGATCCTTCAGACTGGAGATCCTTCAGACCGGAGATCCTTCAGACTGGAGATCAGCTTCAGCAGCATTCATGGATGCTGATGGTCCAAAACATCTCACTTTACTTTAGAGATGACCTTCTTTATTCTAATGCTGAAGGTCATTTATGATCACAAAAGTAAAGACTTGATACACTTCTTTATTTTTTTTGGGTTGTCCCTGTTTTGCGATCAAGACTGACTGACCGGCAGCTGGTGGTCGAATGATTAACACAAAAACAGAAACAATCATTTTCATGAGTCCAGTCTCTTTTTTAGGAAGATCAACCACTGCAGAAGATCATTTAATGATGACTTTGATAATTGTCATCAATATAAACTAACACATTTTCAACTTTTCTGGAAGTAAACTGAGTATTTCTTTAAATCACAGTATTTCAGAGGATTCTCTGGTTGAGTGTGACTGGTGGACTGATCAGCAGGTGATCCAGAACTCGTCCTGATGTGGTACCTAATTACCACTTAAGAAATTCTGCAATGTTTCCCTTCACTTGATCAGACAGTCTTTAATATGTAAACTGTCCAAACAGCAGCCGAAACCAAAAGTGATGTTTCCGCTTCTTTATTGAACTGGATAATAAATTGATTATTATTAGTTGGATTAATTTGGAATAGAAACAGGTTTTAATTGAACTTTTTTTAATTTGGACTCCATTGATTTTCTTTGAGTTTTTGTAAGATGGCTTTTGTTATCAATAACTATTGCACAAACAAAAACATATTAAAACCCTCTAGATATGACAGACACGCTGGCACATGATTAGTTTGCAATGACCAATGATGACCAATGATGACCAATGATGACCAACAATGACCAATGATGACAAACAATGACCAATGATGACCAACAATGACCAATGATGACAAACAATGACCAATGATGACAAACAATGACTAATGATGACCAATGATGACAAACAATGACCAATGATGACCAATGATGACCAACAATGACCAATGATGACAAACAATGACCAATGATGACCAACAATGACCAATGATGACAAACAATGACCAATGATGACAATGATGACCAATGATGACCAACATAACCAACAATGACCAATGATGACAAACAATGACCGATGACCAATGATGACCAACAATGATCAATGATGACCAACAATGACCAATGATGACAAACAATGACCAATGATGACCAACAATGATCAATGATGACCAACAATGACCAATGATGACAAACAATGACCAACGATGACCAACAATGACCAATGATGACAATGACCAATGATGACTAACAATGACCAATGATGACCAATGATGACCAATGATGACCAACAATGATCAATGATGACCAACAATGACCAATGATGACAAACAATGACCAATAATGACCAATGATGACAAACAATGACCAACGATGACCAACAATGACCAATGATGACAAACAATGACCAATGATGACAAACAATGACCAATGATGACCAACAATGACCAATGATGACAGACAATGACCAACAATGACCAACAATGACCAACAATGATGACAAACAATGACCAATGATGACAAACAATGACCAACGATGACCAACAATGACCAATGATGACAAACAATGACCATTGATGACCAACAACGACCAACAATGACCAATGATGACAAACAATGACCAACGATGACCAACAATGACCAACAATGACCAAGTTTGACCAACGATGACCAACAATGACCAATGATGACCAACAATGACCAACAATGACCAATGATGACCAACAATGACCAATGATGACAAACAATGACCAATGATGTCCAACAATGACCAACGATGACAATGACCAACAATGACCAATGATGACAAACAATGACCAACGATGACCAACAATGACCAATGATGACAAACAATGACCAATGATGACCAACAATGACCAACAATGACCAATGATGACAAACAATGACCAATGATGACAAACAATGACCAATGATGACCAACAATGACCAATGATGACAAACAATGAACAACAATGACCAACAATGACCAATGATGACAAACAATGACCAATGATGACCAATGATGACCAACAATGACCAATGATGACAAACAATGACCAATGATGTCCAACAATGACCAATGATGACAATGACCAATGATGACAAACAATGACCAATGATGACCAACAATGACCAATGAAGACAAACAATGACCAATGATGACCAATGATGACCAATGATGACCAACAATGACCAATGATGACAAACAATGACCAATGATGACCAATGATGACCAATGATGACCAACAATGACCAACAATGACCAATGATAACAAACAATGACCAATGATGACAAACAATGACCAATGATGACAAACAATGACCAACGATGACCATCAATGACCAATGATGACAAACAATGACCAACAATGACCAACAATGACCAACAATGACCAACAATGACCAATTCAATTCAATTTAATTCAATTCAATTCAATTCAATTCAATTCAATTCAATTTTATTTATATAGCGTCTATTACAACACAAGTTGTCTCTAGGCGCTTTCCAGAGACCCAGAACATGACCCCCGAGCAATTATTACATAAACAGCGGCAGGTAAAAACTCCCTAGTGGAAAAAAAACCTTAAGCCAAACAGTGGCAAGGAAAAACTCCCCTTTAAGAGGGAAGAAACCTTGAGGGGGGGACCCTCCTGCCGAAGGCCAGCCGGGTAGAGCAAGAAATAAGAAAGAATAGAGACATAGAGACACCGTCAAAGGTACAAGACAGGATACATTAGTAACTGTCATTGGTAGTCCAATTAGACTTCTGTGTATATGGGTGATATATGGATAGACGGTGATCCAAGGGGATGAGGACTGCAGGTCGAGATGTCAGCAAGTATCCAACAGACATCTATACAGACAGGTGAAGGCAGACACTGGGATGGTCAGAGGTGGAACTGCAGGTCAGCAAGCAGCTCCTGAGGTTCTGGTCCGCAGGACATGCAAAGAAGAGGAAAAAGAAGGGCCAGACAAGCACAAAAAACTACAAGAACAATGGACCACAATTAAGTTTATGGGATACTGTTAATAAATGAGGGTTGAGGTGAAGCAGAGACAGAGAAGGCAAAGAGAAACAGAGAAGGTGAAAGGCACCACTCAGTGGATCATGTTGGTGCCCCCCTGCAGCAGGTCTACAGCAGCATATCTACACCGAAGCTGTTTAAGATGAGCTGCTCTAATCTGGTCCTGTAGCTGCAGCTTTGACTACTGGCCCTGACACATTAAGGTATTAAATATACACTAACTACATGCTTTATTAAACAGAAATGTTTTAAGTTTAGTTTTAAAGGTGGAGGTGGTATCAGCCTCCTTAACCCAAACTGGAAGTTGGTTCCAGAGTGATGGTGCCTGATAACTGAAAGCCCGTCCTCCAAATCTACATTTCGATACTCTAGGAACTACGAGTAAACCTGCACCCTGAGAACGGAGAGCTCTATTAGGAACGTACGGTACTATCAGGTCTTGCAAATATCGCGGCGCTAGGCCATTTTGGACCTTATATGCAAGTAATGAAATTTTGAATTGGATTCTAAATTTTACGGGGAGCCAATGGAGGGAAGCTAAAACTGGAGAGACGTGGTCTCTCTTGTTGGTTCCTGTCAGCACTCGCGCTGCTGCATTTTGGATCAGCTGGAGGCTGTTAAGAGAATTACTTGGACATCCAGCCAACAACACGTTACAGTAATCTAGTCTAGAAGACACGAACGCATGAATTAGTTTTTCGGCATCACTCTGCGAGAGGATGCTCCTAATCTTTGCGATCTTACGCAGGTGGAAAAACACAGTTTTACAAACCTGATTAATATGCTGTTTAAATGACAAATCCTGATCGAATATAACTCCAAGGTTTCGCACAGTTTTACTGGAGGCCATCGCAAGACCATCTAATCCCTTCCTAAGCTGTTTGGGACCACAAACAACAACCTCTGTTTTATCAGAATTTAGTAGCAAAAAATTTCTGGACATCCAGTCCTTGATGTCCTTAAGACACATCTGAAGTTTGTCTAATGGTTCTGTTTCATCTGGCTTCATAGACAGATACAGCTGATTATCATCAGCATAACAATGAAAATTAATGCCGTGGTTCCGGATAATACTTCCCAAGGGCTGCATGTATAAACTGAACAGGATTGGCCCTAGCACTGAACCCTGCGGGACACCATAGCAGACCCTCGTCTGTACGGAAGAAACCTCATGAACATGAACAAACTGGAATCTATCAGACAGATATGATTTAAACCAATCTAGAGCTGTCCCTTTAATCCCAACAACATACTCTAGTCTCTGCAGTAAAATGCTGTGATCTATAGTATCAAAAGCAGCGCTGAGGTCCAGCAGAACCAGTATGGACACTAACCCATTATCTGAGGCCATAAGAAGGTCATTCGAGACTCGAACCAGTGCTGTTTCTGTGCTATGATGCATTCTGAACCCTGACTGAAAAATTTCAAATAGATCATTTCTATACAAATGCTCACACAGCTGGCTTGCAACTACCCTTTCCAGAATTTTAGAGATAAATGGAAGGTTGGAAATTGGTCTATAGTTAGCTAAAATGTCTGGGTCAAGAGAGGGTTTTTCAAGTAATGGTTTGATTACTGCGACTTTAAAAGCCTTTGGCACATATCCCAAGACCAGGGGCAAGCTGATCTGGTCCAGTATTGTCGGTCCAATGACAGAGAAAACATTTTTAAGTAGTCGAGTAGGGATTGGGTCTAACAGACACATGGATGATTTAGATCTATTGATGACTGAGGTCAGCTCAGAGAGGTCTACAGGAACAAAACAGTCTAGAGTCAGGTCAGAGCATAAGGGAGTCGCCGAAGTTGAAGAAATGCCCACAGCCACTGCCGGGAGGGCCTGGCCGATTTCTTCTCTAATTCTGACAATTTTATTGCTAAAGAAGCTCATAATGTCTTCACTACTGAGAGCTGCAGGGATGCATGGCTCAACAGAGTTGTGGCTCTTTGTCAGCCTGGCTACAGTGCTGAACAGAAAACGTGGGTTATTTTTATTATCCTCTATTAACACTGAATAATAGGCTGTTCTAGCTTTGCGAAGCGCTTTTTTATACACTATTAGACTATCTTTCCATGCATAATAAATATCTACAGACCTACTAGAGTACCACTTTCTTTCCATTTTACGCACTTTCTGTTTTAACATACGAATATGTGAGTTAAACCAGGGAGTTAAGCTCCTATGGTTAGAGACCCTCTTTCTCAAAGGAGCAACTACATCTAAAGCTGAGTGCAACACATCTGCAGTGCTACCGACAAGGAAACCAACATCTGCAGAGGTAGAACCGAGGTCACAGCCCTCAACTGCTTCACTATGTTCCAGAAGATGAAGAGCAGTGGCCTCCCTAAATTTAGTGATAGCTTTATCGGATAGACATCTGCTAAAGTAATTCCTCCTATTATACGTAACGTTGACAATGTTGAATTCAAACGTTATTAAATAGTGGTCGGATAGGAGGGAGTATACATGTGACACTAACAGATTATCAGGTTCTACACTGTAGACGAGGACCAGATCAAGAGTATGATTAAGACAATGCGTCGGTTCGTTAACTTTTTGTAAAATCGATTCTAGAAGAGAATCAAAAGCCAACTTAAGCTGTCGTTGTCAACATCCATATGAATGTTAAAGTCGCCCACTATGATGACTTTATCTGTACTGATCAATAAACTAGATAAGAAATCTGAGAACTCAGACAGAAACTCCAGATAAGCTCCAGCAGGAGGCCGGTAAACTACCACCAACAAGACTGGCTTCTCTGATTTCCAGCTCGGCAGTTTTAAGCTAAGCGTGAGGCTTTCAAACGTATTATAATCGCATTTAGGTTTGGATTTTATTGTAAGACTGGAGTCGTAGATCGCCGCTACTCCTCCACCTCGACCTGTGATTCGAGGAATATGATAATTAAAGTAACTGGACCAATGATTACAAACAATGACCAATGATGACAAACAATGACTAATGATGACAAACAATGACCAATGATGACAAACAATGAGTAATGATGACAAACAATGACCAACAATGACCAATGATGACAAACAATGACCAATGATGACAAACAATGACAAACAATGACCAACAATGACCAATGATGACAAACAATGAACAACAATGACCAACAATGACCAATGATGACAAACAATGACCAATGATGACCAACAATGACCAATGATGACAAACAATGAACAACAATGACCAACAATGACCAATGATGACAAACAATGACCAATGATGACCAATGATGACCAACAATGACCAATGATGACAAACAATGAGTAATGATGACAAACAATGACCAACAATGACCAATGATGACAAACAATGACCAATGATGACAAACAATGACAAACAATGACCAACAATGACCAATGATGACAAACAATGAACAACAATGACCAACAATGACCAATGATGACAAACAATGACCAATGATGACAAACAATGACCAACGATGACCAACACTGACCAACGATGACCAACAATGACCAACGATGACAAACAATGATCAATGATGACAAACAATGACCAACAATGACCAATGATGACAAACAATGACCAACGATGACCAACAATGACCAATGATGACCAACAATGACCAATGATGACAAACAATGACCGACGATGACCAACAATGACCAATGATGACCAATGATGACCAACAATGACCAATGATGACAAACAATGACCAATGATGACCAACAATGACCAATGATGACAAACAATGACCAATGAAGACCAATGATGACAAATGATGACCAATGATGACCAACAATGACCAATGATGACAAACAATGACAAACAATGACCAATGATGACAAACAATGACCAATGATGACAAACAATGACAAACAATGACAAACAATGACCAACAATGACCAATGATGACAAACAATGAACAACAATGACCAACAATGACCAATGATGACAAACAATGACCAATGATGACCAACAATGACCAATGATGACAAACAATGAACAACAATGACCAACAATGACCAATGATGACAAACAATGACCAATGATGACCAATGATGACCAACAATGACCAATGATGACAAACAATGACCAACGATGACCAACAATGACCAACGATGACCAACAATGACCAATGATGACAAACAATGAACAACAATGACCAACAATGACCAATGATGACAAACAATGACCAATGATGACCAACAATGACCAATGATGACAAACAATGACCAATGAAGACCAATGATGACAAATGATGACCAATGATGACCAACAATGACCAATGATGACAAACAATGACCAACAATGACCAATGATGACAAACAATGACCAATGATGACAAACAATGACAAACAATGACAAACAATGACCAACAATGACCAATGATGACAAACAATGAACAACAATGACCAACAATGACCAATGATGACAAACAATGACCAATGATGACCAACAATGACCAATGATGACAAACAATGAACAACAATGACCAACAATGACCAATGATGACAAACAATGACCAATGATGACCAATGATGACCAACAATGACCAATGATGACAAACAATGACCAACGATGACCAACAATGACCAACGATGACCAACAATGACCAATGATGACAAACAATGAACAACAATGACCAACAATGACCAATGATGACAAACAATGACCAATGATGACCAATGATGACCAACAATGACCAATGATGACAAACAATGACCAACGATGACCAACAATGACCAATGATGACAAACAATGACCAATGATGACAAACAATGACCAACGATGACCAACACTGACCAATGATGACAAACAATGACCAATGATGACCAACAATGACCAACAATGACCAATGATGACAAACAATGACCAATGATGACAAACAATGACCAATGATGACCAACACTGACCAACGATGACCAACAATGACCAACGATGACAAACAATGATCAATGATGACAAACAATGACCAACAATGACCAATGATGACAAACAATGACCAACGATGACCAACAATGACCAATGATGACAAACAATGACCAACAATGACCAATGATGACAAACAATGACCGACGATGACCAACAATGACCAATGATGACCAATGATGACCAACAATGACCAATGATGACAAACAATGACCAATGATGACCAATGATGACCAACAATGACCAATGATGACAAACAATGACCAATGAAGACCAATGATGACAAATGATGACCAATGATGACCAACAATGACCAATGATGACAAACAATGACCAATGATGACAAACAATGACCAACAATGACCAATGATGACAAACAATGACCAATGATGACCAATGATGACCAATGATGACAAACAATGGCCAATGATGACAAACAATGACCAATGATGACAAACAATGACCAATGATGACAAACAATGACCAACGATGACCAACAATGACCAATGATGACAAACAATGACCAATGATAACCAACGATGACCTTAAGAAAACCAACGATGAAAACAATGACCGAAGATGACCAACAATGACCTTATAATGACCAATGATGACCTTATAGTGACCTTACGATGACCAACGATGACCGACAATGACCCTAATATGACCTACGATGACCAACAATGTCCAACGATGACCTACAATGATCTTATGATGACCTACGATGACCTTAAGATGACCAACGATTATCTATAATGACCTACGATGACCACCCCCCTCAGAGCTGTCATGAATGTAAAATGAAACGATTGAGACCAAAACGGTCTATTGAACCAGATTGTAAATATGTTTATTTCTAATCTAAAGTTAACATGTTCACACGGAGGTGGACAGACTTACTCTCTGTCGGAGCCTCTAGAGGTCAGTCGAGGACCTGCAACCAAACTTACTTCTACATGAGACACGAGCTGGACCTTAGATGGTTAGAGCCTGCCTTGGTGTACAAAGTACAGACTTCAAAATATATATCATTTTTTTTTGTAAGAAGAAGGCCAAATAAAAGCAGAGTTATGATAAATAATAAACGCCATGCTTTTCCTAAATATTGTCATTATGTTGGTCCAGTAAAAACAGTTATTTTCAGGAAGGTGCTAGCAATCAAAAGAGAAAAAATAAAATAAATAAAATAATAAAAAGGAAAGCTAAAATCACAGTCTTTCATACTGGTGGAAAAATGCACCACATCAACTAATCAAAAAACTATATGGCAACGCGGAGCATCTGGTTACGGAGGCAGAGAGGAAAGTTGTGGGACTGGAAGTGACAGGGAAGTGTGTTTTTGAGATGCTGCCTTCAGGTGGAAAACAGCAGGGGAGACACATGTGGAGGTGTCAGGACGTTGACGTGAACTCTGCTGATAGGAACTGTTTTTGGACTGGCACAAATCAGTCGTGTGGCATCTTATTTTGACACCTATTTAAAAAAAAACACAACAACAAACAAATGTGAGGCATTGCCTGAATTTCAGTTTAAAAACTGTGTACAACTTTGTTGTTTGCTGAACTGGAAATATCCTATTTCTATACTTACTTTAGCAGGATGATCTTCCTGTTCTACCCGGCTGGTCTTCAGCAGGATATACAGAATAGACGCTATATAAATAAAATTGAATTGAACATCCAAAATGCAGCAGCGCGAGTGCTGACAGGAACCAACAAGAGAGACCACGTCTCTCCAGTTTTAGCTTCCCTCCATTGGCTCCTCGGAAAACTCAGAATCCAGTTCAACATTTTATTACTTGTGTATAAAGTCCAAAATAGCCAAACTCCTGGTTTTCTTCAAGACCTGATAGATCTTGATGTTCCTAATAGAGCTCTATGTTCTCAGGGTGCAGGTTTACTTGTAGCTCCTAGAAGATCCAGATGTAGATCTGGAGGACGGGTCTTCTGCTACCAGGAACCATCACCATGGAACCAACTTCCAGTTTGGGTGAAGGAGGCTGACACCACCTCCACCTTTAAAACCAAACTTCAAACGTTTGTGTTCAGTAAAACATCTAGTTGGTGTAAACTTTAGTGTGTCAGGACCAGTAGTGAAACCTGCAGCTGCAGGACCAGACTGGAGCAGCTGGTCTTCAACACAGCTTCATCTGGATCTGCTGCTGTAGACCTGCTGCAGGGGGGCACCAACATGATCCACTGACTGGTGCCTTCACCTCCTCTGTTTCTCTTTTCCTTCTTCACCTCGATCCTCAGTTATTAACAGTATCTCATCAGCATAACTGTGGTCCATTGTTCTGGTAGTTTGTTGTGCTGGTCTGTCCCCTCTTTTTCTCTTCTGTACATGTTCTGCAGACCAGAACCTCAGGAGCTGCATCCTGACCTGCAGTTCCACCTCTGACCACCTCAGTGTCTGCTGTCTACACCTGTTTAGATAGTGGTCTCTGTAGTCCACCAACTAACCATGTGTCATATGTACATGGAAGTCTTAGTTCTGCTGCTGATGGATGAATATACTTATGTATCTTGATACCAGGAGGGTCCCCCCTTATGGTCCAGGTTTTTTTCCCCTTATGATCCAGGTCCTGATCCAGGTTTTTCTTCCCTCTTAAAGGGGAGTTTTTACCTGCTGCTGTTTATGTAATAATTGCTCGGGGGTCGTGTTCTGGTCTCTGCAAAGATCCTGGAGACAACTTGTGTTGTAATAGACGAGATACAAATAAAACTGAATTGAATTGAATTGTCTTCTAACGCTAGGTGGTTTGGTACTGTACACATATAAATAACACTTAATTGAATTGTACTTTCTAAGTCCTAAAAATAGTTTGTTAAATAGGTTTGTGGTTGCAATATTTTTGTGTTAATACAGTATGTAAAAATAAAAATAACTAAATTTCATGTTAGGTTGTGGTGTTAAAAAAGATACCAAACAAGAAAAGTTGAACCATTTTTAAGGTGAAATATAGCGGTAAAATCAAAAGTAGTCAAAAATGGGCAGTGGCTCATCAGCTTTAGTCCCGCGTCGCTCCACCACCACAGCCTCCAACGTCAAACGTGGACTTTGTGGGATGTTTAATGTAAAAAAACAAACAAACTATGCTTTCATGAGATTTGGTCCAAAATGTCTTGAAACCGGACATCATGCCTGTGTGGTACCAAAAAAGAAAAGAAAATCCAGTTTCAACCGTGAAGGGTGCGCTGGAGGCTGGTACAAAAAAGACGTGCGTTAACATGCGTTCACGCGTTGTGAGGCTGTTACCCACCATGAACTCCCATCCTCCCATCCATCAACTACCGACGGTTTTTTGTGCAGCATCAGCAGCTGACGTGTACAAACCCCGCGGCTGCGAATGCAGGGACGTCTCTGGACTGACATTAACAGCAATTACGCTGCAAACAGATCTTTTGTCCTAAAACAGCTTCTATTAATACTATTCATTTATTTTGCTCCCCAACAAAAGTGTGCATCCATAATCCTGCAGTAAAAAACCTGGGGTGGGCTTAACTCCAGCATGTGCCGTAACGGTTGTGCTCCCCACTCCTGCTCCTTCGGGGCGACTGTACGCCTCAGATGTTTCCCGACTCCAACTCACCTAGTTGAAATAACTGGACCACCCTCAGCTGAATCAGGTGTGTCTAAAACCTGTAGGACAGAAACCCTTGATGGCTGTAGGTAGTGCAACTGTTTAGTCCCTAAGTATGTGGAAATGCTGCTCTGCTGATTTTCCTCAACTAGATTTCATCAAATGACCTCCGATCACAATCACTCAGACTTGTGTAATAGTACTTGTTGCTATTAAACGGCTGTTCACTCTCTGTCCAGATTTGAATAGTGTTTTAGAGCCGACTCTGGCGGTTTCACCTCCCTCCTCCGCTGTTGCTTAGACCGGGCTTCCATCGACTTTTACTTTGAAAGGGAGTGGAAGTCATGTAACAGCGACATTTTAGCTTCATGCTAACAGGTGGAAAAATGTCGGCGAATTTCAGAGTTTTGACAAGTCGTATCACGGCTGTCTTTCCGTTGGGTTTTCCTGCAGTGCTGCAGAGGAGTCGGCCGGCGAGCAGCCCGGGGTTCGGACGCTGGATGTCGCGCACACGCGCAGGTAGGTGTCGGAGCTGCGGCGAGCAGGCTAACGCGGCTCTGCGGCGCTCCGCGCTCGTTTTCAGGTAACACGCTGCAGGCGTCCGCGTGGGCCAACAACGCCGCGCCGGCAAGCCGTTATTAAGCAAACTGCCCCAGAACTGACACTTATACCATAAATTACTTTTAAACTTTGATCCAAACGTGCCGTTCAAAGTCTCATTCGGCTCAGGTGATGACGTAAGCAGGAAAGGGCTCGTTCCAGAGCGGAAGTTTCTTTAACTGTCACAATAAAACCCAGCGGCTGAGTTATTACTAATAAACACAATTAATCCACAAATCAACCCAAACATCAGAATCCACTGAAGTACGTCATTTATGTGAAAAACGAAAGAGACTCTAACCTAAAGGATGTGTTTCAAGACTACAGAGGTTCCTACATTTCTACCTTTTAAGGAGAATATTTTTCATTTAATTTAGTAATCAGCTCAGGCCCTAACATTACAAACCACGCCACTTTATTTGGAGTCTGCTTGGTCTATAAATCTGTCACTGAGTGAGCTGCCCAGGTTCGCAGGGTCAGTGACGTCACAAACCCAGGTCAGCCTGTCTCCCGTTATCTCTAATCTCTGACGCACAGCTTCAGAGTATGCAGCGTTCAGTGTAACGCCGAGGCAAAAAGCACAAACCGAAGGACAGACACACGCCGGATAAGATACACCCTGCTAATGAAAGGGAGTCTGGCAGTCTGAGACGCTTACTGCTTTCCAGAGTTTCTGGGCCAAAATAAAATCAAGTAGGCAACTTGCTCTTCTTTTTACTGCTGCACATCCAAAACTGTCCAAGAATGTGTCGGGCTACGTTCACTACAGGACGGATGGCAGGAAGAGGGAGCTCACATAACGGTTTACTCCCTGTGACAGGTTAGCTCAGGTGGATCCTGGAGGGGGATTGATGACTCTATTAGTTAGGTTTTTATTTTTCTACGCTGTACCTTGTTGACCAGGTTTTCAGATGGAGTTGAGTGTGAGCAGAGATTTCTAAGACAGGAAACATCTTGCTCATGTTGAGCAATTCTTTCTCAGAAACAAACCTTTCCAAAGTACAAAGCATGTGTTTGCAAAATATGTTTTTCTGTGCTCGTAAAGCTATGTTGCTTGCTCAAGATTTAGGCATAGTTGCCTTAAGGGAGCTGGGGGACTGTATATCTCTTTTGACCAAAACATGTCACAGATATTTCACTAATATATCAAGAAACTTTTAACTTGTGGAGAAAAACAAACAGGAAAAAATAAGACAGTAAGTCTCTTTCAGGCGATTGGTGCAGTCATTATTATTATGCATGTCATGTTTGAACAAGCCTGTATTTGCATTTTCAGAAATGATCCGCTGACATTAATAAACTGCACAGTGTCACTTTAGTCAGATCTTAGCTTTAAGAAGAATATGGTCAACACCTTGTTAGATTTGCAGTAAAGTAGTGCAGATCGAGGGTGTAAATGACATTTAATCTAACACCAGTGGTATGAGAATAGCAGAAAGGCCAGTCGATCATCAATCCCTTTTGTGTTTCTGTTAGTTAATGAAGACGCACGTAGCCAAATAAAGTTCCACCCAGTCTGTTAGTAAATGAGCTTCATATCAGTTTGCAGTTGTTCATGAACTGGACCTGCTCCACGCAGACTCCAGCAGTTAAATGATAGTCAAATACGGTGGCTGTCCGAATAAAGAAGGCCCCACCTGGATGTGACTCGGCCAACAGAGAGCCTCGCTGCAGGGATGATGACGTTACTTATCCTGGACGATGCAGTGAGGAGCTTCTCGTTTCCTGCACAACCTTGTCAGAAGACGTGGCCTGTGGTTCTGACGTTTGGTAGAAAAACAACAGCAGGTCTCACGGCTACGTTAATAGTGAAAGTAAGAACATTTCTACACAAACAATGAAGGAACTTGAGGGACTGGACGTCTGCGCAACCTAAGAAAAGGAGAATAATCAGGAGAATAATCAGAACAAAAGACTTCAATTTACTAGAGGGTGTAAAGATTAAACTGTGGATCAGTGGAGGAAGGTCATGTGGTCTGATGAGTCCTTTAAAAGCTGAACTTCATCCAGGGGTGGGGACTGACAAACTCACGATAACTTAATTTCATTTGTGTCTGCAGATTTTTCAAATCCAACATATTGAGACAATAAAGTTTTTACCACTATGAACACCTGAAGGTGTTTTGGCTTCCACAACTTCGTCCTGCAAATATATGTCTAAGTGTGCGGTGTTATGGGGTTTCAAGGTTCGTCACAGTCGCAGGTCTGCAGACAGACCTCTCCAGTACCCGTATCCTCTTTTTGTAGCCGTGCTTGTAATGTGTACAGAAAGTGCTTTTGCACGTCTAGTTGAGGAATGGATGGATGCGCCTGGAAGATGAGGTCTTGAAGGCAGCAAATGTTGCTCTACATGTCGTGTTAATGCTGCCATGACAGAAGTGTGAAGAAGTTATGAATTGATATCAAGTACTAGATGGATAAAAGTGGCCAGATGGCTGACTGTTCCACCAACTCCACATCATCCCTGCTCCACCAGACTTCACAGCTGGGAAACGCAGTCAGGCAGGTAACGTTCTTCTGGCATCCACCAAACCCAGACTCAACAGAGAGCTATGATTCGTCACTAGGTTGTCATGGAAACCCGCCCCATGAAGCTCCCGCTGCATGTTCTGTGTTGTGCAGTAATGTGAGTGGACGTTCTGACGTCTTCAGCCGTGGAGTCAGCAGAGCGTTTGGGACTTTTGAGGTCTTCGCTGCATCACCGTTGACCAGTTGAAGATGGAACACCCAGAAGGGATGAAATGACACCACGCTGGATGTCAGTGAGCTCTGCAGAACCACACATGTCATTCTTCAAATGTTGGCAAACGCAGACTGCAGGGTTTGGAGGCTGTGGAAACACCGGAACCAAGGGAAGGGTTTTCCGTCCTGCCTGGTTGTTCCAGATATTGATGAACGCCGCGTCGTGAGTGTCGTCTGAGGGGTCACAGATCACGGACATTCAACCTAGACTGGCTCCGCTTTTATGAACTTGAATATCTCCAGACTTCTTCTTGAATGTTTCATCGATATTCTGCACTGTAGCAGGAGAAATGTGTAACTCATTTCCAATATTGCTTCGAGGAAAGTTGTTCTTAAACATCTGAATCGTGCTGAATCGTGCTCGTCTTTGCTCCACCAAAATTCAGCCTTGTAATCGATTCTGCTTTCGTTCCGTCATTATTGAACTCATTTGTTGGTATTGCTTTTTAGAAACGGCACATTTTCTTTTCTTTCCTTTTAAAAATAGTCTTTTACTTCCTTATCATCCCAAAGTTGTCTCCACATCACCTTCATGGCTTATATTGAAGGTTTGAAATACAAAATAGAAAAATGGTTAATTCAGAGGCGAAGTGAGTTCCCCCGTTTCACATGTTAGATCAAATACTCCTGCAGGAGGAACAATTATTAAGATAGTTGAGGCCGATTTTGAGACGGCACAAAAAAGATCCACTGACGGAGCCCAAATGACCTGTTCGGTTGCAGTTGGAGCACCTTTGTATCGGTGAGGAGCAGATCAAACTGATTCATGTCCTCTGAACTGGATCTCTGCAGGAGAAGACATTCGACCACTGGAGGGCGTCAGAGTCTTGGACTTGACCAGGTGCAGTAACGCTCGCTCATGTCGTTTTTGCTCCTCTGTGTCTGAGGGTCAGAGGTGAAGGATGTCTGAATAAATGTGTGCAGAGTTCTGGCGGGGCCTTACGCCACCATGATCCTGGGGGATTTAGGAGCCGAGGTGATAAAAGTAGAGAAGCCAGGTGAGTCCACAGCTTGTTTCTGTCTGCAGCTGAATGGAAGGACCTCTGACATTTTCGTTTGATTTGGACAACAGGGACGGGTGATGACACCAGAGCCTGGGGTCCTCCGTTTGCAGGCTCAGAGAGCGTCTATTACCTGAGTGTCAACCGAAACAAGAAGGTAGGTGTGTGTGCCGGAGAGCTGCGGAAAACAGCTCTTCATGTTACGAGTTTCATGTTTAGTAGGCTGCTGGTTGTCTTGTTGCAGCAGCACGGGGCCGACACTAACGCACTGACCCGTGTTTTCGCCTCCTAAAAGCACCGTTTATGTTCATTACCATGGAAACAGACCCTCTGGAGGCCAGTTTACTTGTATAGTGCAGTTCAACAACCAGGTGATTCAACGTGCTTTACAGAGACATTCAAACATCACATTGATAAAAAACACGATTTAAAATGGAAACAAAAGAAAAAGAACAATAGATAAAGTCAGTGGTTAAAATATGATCCAGTTTTCAAACTCAGTCTTAAACGTATCAGAGCAGATTTGAATCTTTCTTCACCTGCAGCTGAGAACAGGTGAGTCTTCAACCTGGATTCAAATAAACTGGATGTTTCAGCTGATCTGAGGATTTCTGGGAGTTTGTTCCAGACATGTGGAGCAGAGAAGCTGCAGGAAGCTTCTCCAGGTCTGGTTCTGACTCTGGGAACTGATAAAAAACCAGATCCAGATGACCTGAGGGGTCTGGAAGGTTCATACTGGGTCAGGAGGTCACTGATGTATTTGGTCCTGGACCATTCAGAACTTTATAGACCAGCATCAGAACTTTAAAGTCTGTCCTCTGACGGACAGACAGCCAGTGTAGAGACCTCAGATCTGGACTGATGTGGTCCACGGTTGTGGTCTCAGTGAGGACTGGAGCAGCAGAGTTCTGGATGATGATGAATGATGCGGTTTCTTTCTCTGCCAGAAAAACTGAATTTTACTTTTGAGGGTTAACAAAAAACATACAAAGGCACAAATAATCTGCTGTACAACATGAGATGATCAAAAGATTATATCACATTGTATTTAGCAGACGCTTCATCCAAAGTTACTTACAGAAAGAGGAACAAAGACAAACCAAAAAGTAGAGGAAAGCTTGCAGTACGAGCAAGGAAAAGGAAAAGCACAACAAATGAGCAGAAAACACAATCAAAAGTACAAAAGTACGGTTAGAGAATGACCTTAAATAGAGAAGTGTAAAGGAGTGCTGGGTAAGAATCTGTTAGTGGACAACGTAGACGTTGTTTAATGAAGCAATGAACAACACAGTCTCTGATTTAAAAAAAGACTTCCTATAGGCTTCTGGTTCAGAGGAAATTCCTTTACTTGTGTCCTCTTGGATTGCATGTAGTCTGTGACGTTCACTGAAAGGGCATCATAAAAATAAATTCCTCAATTAAATCATTTAAATTGTCTCCAGAGTCATTTTGTGCTCTTCACATAACATGACTGGTACCTGGTTAGTTGGTGGACTACAGAGACCACCAGCAGACTCTGAGGTAGTCAGAGGGGGGGACTGCAGGTCTGAGGGCGGGACTGCAGGTCTGAGGACGGGACTGCAGGTCTGAGGGGGGGACTGCAGGTCTGAGGGCGGGACTGCAGGTCAGAGGGCGGGACTGCAGGTCTGAGGGCGGGACTGCAGGTCAGAGGGGGGGACTGCAGGTCTGAGGGCGGGACTGCAGGTCTGAGAGCGGGACTGCAGGTCAGAGGGGGGGACTGCAGGTCTGAGGGGGGGACTGCAGGTCTGAGGGCGGGACTGGAGGTCAGAGGGGGGGACTGCAGGTCTGAGGGGGGGACTGCAGGTCTGAGGGGGGGACTGCAGGTCAGTGGATCATGTTGGTGCCCCCCTGCAGCAGGTCTACAGCAGCAGGTCCAGGATGAAGCTGTGTTGAAGACCAGCTGCTCCAGTCTGGTCCTGCAGCTGCAGCTGTGACTACTGGCCCTAACACACTAAAGTTTACACCAACTAGATGTTTTACTGAACACAAACGTTTGAAGTTTGGTTTTAAAGGTGGAGGTGGTGTCAGCCTCCTTCACCCAAACTGGAAGTTGGTTCCAGAGTGATGTTCCTGATAGCAGAAGACCCGTCCTCCATTTGAAGTTTGGTTTTAAACCAAAGATTGTAATGGGTGTTGTGTGTGTTATTGATAATCCATTGATCGTGCTGCTTTTTCCAGTTTAGACTAGATTTAGTCTTAAAGAGAGGAATCATTGGGGGCGGGACCACTTTGAGTGGCAGAGGAGGGCTGTGGCTGCTCGTCAGCAGAGCTGCTTCGTCCACTTTGACTCGGAGTGAAATGAAGCCAAGTGAAGACACTGGTGTCACAGATGTGTGGAGAGCGTGATGATGTAAACTACTTATGATGCATGGAGAAAACACGCTCACGCTTCTGCTGCATTCCTGAGCGACTTGGAGCATTCACGATAACGCAGTGTCATGCACGTTCCTGTCGTTCGTGTTGTAGTATTTTAATTACTCTTTGATTCTGCTGCTGAAAGGTAGTTGATTGTAGCGTTTCATAAGTTTAGAATGAATTGTGTTGTTTCAGAGTGTTGCTGTGGACCTGAAGCATCCCCGAGGAGCTGAGATCATCCAGGAGGTATGACACACCAACACGTGCGCTCATTCACTGCTGGGTTAAGCTCATCGGAGATTATCAGCATGACTTAACATGACTTTGAGTTATGTACACGTGTTTCTACAAAGCTCCTCATCAGACAACAAAACCAAAAATAGTCTGCTGGTTGTGTCTGAAGAGGAGCGGTACCCGATCAAAACTGAGATGACATGAAGCAGTGTGTGCCAGGTGATCACCCTCACACTGCTCTCAGAGGGGTTACGAGGGTAAGGATGCCAAGGGAAGGGGAATGTTGTGGGACTTTGTTGGTCGGGAGCGCCAAGTGTGTTTAAACACAACAGTGAGGAGGAAGTGACATTAGAGAAACAGTTTTCCCTGCACATCAGTATGGAAAGGGCTGTAAGAGACATTTTCAAGACAATTGCTCAACTTCCCAGGAGCCTCCATCCCAGCAGGGTCACCCCCAGGTCGGGCTGTGTAATGCTCGGAGAAGCTGTGAAGCAGACAAGAACTGCACTTCAGACTCCACAAGCCTGAAGCAGCCTGTAAAATACGTGAGTGTGTGTGACTGTTCTTCCTGACCGGCACTGAACCGGTGAGCTGTCGGGGTGTCCTGCCTTTGACCCCGGGAGAGCTGACCTGCTCTGGCAGACCCCCGTGACCCTGACAGGACGGGCATATATAGGTGATGGGTGGATGGACAGGAGAAAAAGACTGATCAAGTGTGGAGAAGTCTCGTCGTTGTAAAAACAAGATGGTTTTGGTTTGCAAAGCTGCATTTTTACAAACGTTCTTTTCACAGATGAGCCCAAAGCAGAGATGTTTGGTGATGCAGTTCAGGACCGTGTTTGGAGAAAAGCAAACATGGCATGTCAGAAGACCACCAGAATACCCCTGTGAAGCGCGTTGGAGGAGGGGCGATGATGACGATGATGAAGAAGACCTGGACACCGCAGTGACCGGGCGGCTGGAAACACGAGCCAGAATGTTCTAGAAGCCGAAACAACGCTGATTCCAAAACAACTGGCTGTAAAATGTAAATGAAAACAGAACGCAAGGATCTACAGTCTTATCTTATAAACGCCTATTTTATTCCCCAAAGAACATAAACAACATATCAGATGTTGAGACGGAGACATTTTCCCATTTCATGGAAAATATGAACTCACTTTGAATGTGATGGCAGTAACACATCTCCGAAAAGTTGGAACGGGATGATGTTTACCATTGTGTAGCATCCTCTCTTCTTTTCACAGCTGTCTGTAAACATCTGGGAAATGACGAGAGCAGCTGCTGGAGTTTTAGGAGAGGAATGTTGTCCCATTCTTGTCTGATGCAGGATTCTAGCAGGATTCTGGAGCTCATGGATGGATAGAGCAATCTGGCAGGGCTTTCACCTCTGGAGTCTTTCCAGATGTTCCAGCTGCCCACGCCATAGACACTAATGCAGGCCAGACCATCTGAGGTGCTTTGAACTAAGCTGATAACAAGCCGAATGGTTCGTCTCCTCTGTCGTCTGCAGGACACGCCCTCCGTGGTTTCCAAAAATAATTAAAATGTTGATTCGTCTGACACAGAACAGTTTTCCAGTTTTCCTCCGAACATTTTGAACGAACTGAGTCCATGCAGGGATCTCCAGAAGAGATTCATGGGTGTTTTTAACGCAGCGCTGCCTGAGGACCAGAAGACACCAGGTCCAGTTTAGACCTTCAGCCTCGTCCCTGGAACACAGATTCCTCCAGATCCACTGGATCCTCTGATCCAGTTTTGCTTCAGACCAGTGAACTTCTGTCCAAGAGGCTTTGAAATGTTCCTTTTATCATTTGTGTTACTAACCTGTTGATAATGAACCTAATTAGGTGTTAAATGCAGAAGCCAGTGGTTTTTCATTTGTGTGAATTACTTTTCCAACCTTTTGCTGCTTCTCTTGCAACTTTTTTGAGATGTTTTGCCGAGTTAACATTTTCAATGACATGGTGGAAGGTCTCAGTTTGAACATCTATGCTTCTATTGGGAACCAAATATGGGTTCATGAGGCTTTAAAGTCATTGCGCTCTGTTCCATTTCTACTTTAGACAGCGTCCCAACGACCCTGGGACTGGAGTTGCACGTGAAACTTCTGGAAAGCGACGTAACACTTGACAAAGAGACTCCAAAAACCTGATGTTCACTTCTTCATTGTGTCGATCACCCGGCTGTGATCTCCCGCTGCTCCTCAGACCAGAATTGGTGCTAAAATATAAGGACTTTTTTACTAAATCAGATGTTTTCTTCCAGCTTGCAGGAGTGTGCGATGTGTTGGTAGAAAACTACATACCAGGGAAGCTCCATCAGCTGGGTTTAGGATACGATCAGCTGAGCAGAATCAACCCACAGCTCATCTTCTGCTCCATATCAGGTACTGACTGACCTCAACACAAATCCATCTTTATAACACTCGCTGGCCACATTATCCACCGTCTTGTACCAGGTCCGGCTCATTTTGCTATTAGAACTTCCTAGAAACGAGAAATGTTCCTCAGAGATCTGTTGAAGAAACCAGTTGGACATGATCTGAACTTTGTGTCATGGCGTGTTGTCCTTTTGGAAGTGACCATCAGAAGATGGTACCGTGGTCATAAGGGGATGCACATCATCGTGTAAGCTGTTTACACCAAATTCTGGCTCGAGTATCTGACTGCAGCAGAAGTCAACATTTTTCAGTGGTGTTGAAACCACGTTTCATGTTCTTAGCCGACATGCGTGGCTCCGTTGTTGTCTTCTGCTGCTCTGGCCTGTTTGCTTCAAGGTCGTCTGAAACCAGTCTGGTCATCTTCATCTGACCTCTGGGATGAAAGAGACTTTCCTGTCAAAGAAAACTGGATATTTTCATTTTGGGAGCTGTAAGCTCCAAGGATGGTTCTTGTGAAAATACCAGTAGATCACAAGTTCACGCCACCTTCAAAGTCTCTCAAAACCCCTTTCTTATCATTCTGATGCTCTTTGAACATGTGTATTAATAAGGTAGCAGGTGTGTGTGTGAGTGTGTGCGTGTGTGTGTCAGAGAAATCGGTGTCGCAGACGACAGATAATCCTTGTAAAAGAATTCGGGTGGTGTCGTCCGTCGTCTTCGTCTGTCGTCCGTCGTCTTCGTCTTCGTCTCTCGTCCATCGTCCGTCATCTGTCGCCCGTCGTCTTCGTCTGTCGCCTTCGTCTCTCGTCCGTCGTCCATCGTCCGTCGTCTGTCGTCCGTCGTGTGTCGACTTTCGTACGTTTACCGTCAGCACATACCCATGACGCTGTTTCACATCTGTCGTAGCCTATAATCATCTTGGTTTAATCTACACATACCATTTGGGACATCGTGTCAAAGATCTCGAAGGACTGCAGAAATCATGCAGTGTATAGGAGCCATTCAGGCACCTTTTATTGGACCTAACGGCGGCTTCGCTGCAGCGTGAGTCAAACCCGAGCTGTTGAGGCTGATCCAGGTCGTTGGCTCTGCCGTCGTCACTTCCAGTGCCGCTGCAGGCCGCTGCAGGCCGCTGCAGACCGTTGCGGGCTAGTTGGCCCTTGATTTCCGAGCGGTCAAGCAGAGTTAAATGGAGCCGGAGGCAGTTCAAGGTCTACGGATGGTTGTACAATTCAGCATCTCTGCGCTTTATTTTCTGACTCGGACGCGGTTCAGCAGCTTTTTGGCATTACCTCTCAGCATGCGCTCTTTCTTCAGTGTTCAGAGTCATTAGAACCGGTTGGTTAAGGGGCTTTGTTCAGCGAATCGTTGAGAGCTGCTCGGCGCTCTGACCACATATCGTGATCGCTGAGCTGAAACTCAGCCGAACGGTTTGAGTTTCGGCTCGTGACTCGTGTCTTCTGCTGTGCTGTCACTTTGACAAATGCAACAACATCCTCCTAAAAGTTCAGACATTTACGTCTTACACCTCTTAAAAGCGTCCTTGCTGCTTGTCGGAGGTGAATGCAGCCTGACTAACTGCCCTACAGAGGGTTGCTCTCGGACCTGATTCTGGCAGCACGGCGGCGTACTGTCTAGTCCGGCTTCTTCTGTTGGCAGTTGTATGTGCGGATCGTTGCACGGCTTGCTGGGTTTCATTAACATCTTCAGCATTAATCCTGACTAACTGATGTGTCAGATGCTTGTTGAAGTTGGTCTGAAAGCTGTCGTGCAGCCTCCAGCTGCCGCTGTTCCCCGTCTGGACCACTAGATGTCCTAGGATTCTGTGGTAACGTCGGCCTCCTCTTCAGAGGAGCTTCCATTTCCGCCCTGCAGGCTCCACTTCACTCTGGTAACAGCAGCCAGCAGCACTTGTTTAGCTTCTCACTGTTTCATGTTGGTTTTATTAAAGCCCTGGCAGCAGGGGTCCCTGCCCAGAAACACTTAGTTAGCAGCTTTTTATTGCAGGGCCTGTGATCCGACGAAGTGTTTTTCTCTGTGGCTTTATGTGGTTTAGAGTAGAAATCTTTCCTGCAGATCAGCAGCGCCTGTTTCCACGTCTCTTTCTTGTCTTACTTCGCTCCTGATCGTTCTTCTTCACAGCAGTCGGTGACTGGAAACCACAGAAACCGCAGACTGTGACATTAGAGAGGTCACAGCCCCCCAGAGGCCACTCCCGATTTCAGCCGTAATGGCTTTATTTGCACTTCTTCTTCAGGTTCCAGCTGCTTCCAGCTGTGCTCCTGCAGATGACTGACATGAAGATGAGCCTTTGAGAGCCTCTCAGCTCTGCACGCTTTCATGCACAGTCCATCCAAATGCCTTGTTAGATGCTCAGTTAGCCCTGTTCCTGACGTTCCTGTTCCGATGTGGGATATCGGTAACGCCATCAACTGAAGCGGAGAGACTAGCAGATGATATATACATGATATAACATACAAACCTCTACCTGTGTATCTGTGATTACAACACAAACAAGCTCATTTTTATGAAGCGCCCGAACATCGAAACAATATCGGGAGTCTTTCCCTGACGAGGGAACGTTTTCTGTGACAACTGAGCGTGTCGGTGTACGGAGGAGTTACCCATAAGGCCTTGCAGAGCTGTGGCTCCATTGGCAGATTTACAGGCTGGCTTCATTTCAAAACAGTATTTTCATACCGTAGTACTGATCTCCAAAATGACAATACTCGTTAGGAAGTACAGTGGAGAACAAGGGCCCTGTTGAGGTGGAAAAAGGACAGAATTACAAGATAAAATTCAAAACCAAGATCAAGTCGTGGCGATGGGAAGCTGACGGTGTTTCCTCGTTTACGAATCCTAAACTCAAGTTCAACGTTCCGTGGTGTTCCACGTCCCTCTTTTTAACAAATATCAGCACTTTTCTCATAAAATTCCAACTTATTAGTGTTTCCCTTTTTTAAACTGCATCTTTAATCTTATATTGCATCTTTTTTTTCCCCCTATAATTGCTACTTAATTTTTATTCATGGCTTTTTTCTCTTAACATTATGAGTTATAAAAAACTTATAAAAACTCAACATACAGCTATGACTTATCAAAACTTAATGGCTTATAGTTTCTTGTAAAATTGCGAGTTCATTCTCCTAATATTGTCTGTCTGTACCACGCGACTTATATTTGTTCTCCCCCAAAGCCTGCTCTGAACTCCACCCTGATGCACAAACAAAACAAAGAAGACAGCAGAAACTCAAATATGAATGCAGATATATTTTTATGTATTGTAAATTGCTGAGCTCTGTTGTTGCATTTATTGATAGGTCTTCCTGCGATATGAAATGATTATGACCTGGGAGTAGCATCCCGAGAAAGCCTCAGTGTTTAACACTGCAAAGAATTAGTTTTAGAAGGAGGTGTTTATTCTCTATTTTATATTTCGTTCTACTTTGCCATGTGTTACCAAACAACACCGGCACTACAAACAGCTGCCAGAGATTATAAAGAGGTGACAGTGTTTGATGTGAAGCTCTTTCATCCGTTCAGCCTGATCTGATGCTTACGAGAGGAAGATGAGGGCTGGTTCTTGTTTACACTTTGCTCTCCGTGGACTGTAGCTGAACTGGAAAGGTTTGTGACCGTCTCCACAGACTGACGCAAAACCGGTGATTTGTATTGTGTGAGCAGGAACCTTCCAAACAATCGTTCAGCCTTTATTTAAACTTGGGACTGCTGTAAATCTGCAACAGTATTCCACCGCTTTTCATAGTGGTAGTAAGTTACGACTAACCTGACTCCCCTCCCGTGTAAACGATCAGTTAATGCTGTTCTGCATCAGCATGAAGCTGTGTCAGACAAACAGGACCTCCGCATGGGTGGCTGGACGGGTGACCATCTTTGTTTAAATGCAGAATGATTAATAAAAGGCTGCTCTGCAGCTGAGATAGCTCCACTTACCATTCAAAGCAGTTATTACAAACGTGAGTCATTTTTCTGTGTAAATTCAGTCTTTCACAGAGCGACGTTGGACTGCAGTTAGATTACCAGGTACATCACAACACATTGTTGCTGGAATGGTGCTGCTCCAGAAACTGGCCAGAAATGTAGGTTTGTATATCCTTGATTTTCATTTATGCAAAAAATGTCAAAGAAACAAATTATGTTGACCTTTGCAAACAAATAGAAACATATAGTGTAGTGTGATAAAAAAAAAATGAAAACAACTGGACATTTTTAAAAGCATGAATTAGTTACAGAAGTGTTTTAATGGATAATCTACTGACGGAAATGAACAAACGGGTGGAGAGTTTTACTAACCTATACTTACCTAACCTATATTCTACCTAACCTACTTAACATATGTCCTACCTAAAACCACCTAACCTACAGCCTACCTAAAACCACCTAACCTACAACCTACCTTAACCACCTAACCTATAACCTACCTAACCCATAATCTACCTAAACCACCTAACCTATAACCTACCTAACCTATAATCTACCTAAACCACCTAACCTATAATCTACCTAACCAATAAACTACCAAAACCACCTAACCTATAACCTACCTAACCTATAACCTACCTAACTTACAACCTACCTAACCTACAACATGCCTAACCTATAACCTACCTAAACCACCTAACCTATAATCTACCTAAACCATCTAACCTATAATCTACCTAAACCATCTAACCTATAACCTACCTAACCTATAACCTACCTAACCTACAACATACCTAACCTATAACCTACCTAAACCACCTAACCTATAACCTACCTAACCTATAATCTACCTAACCTATAACCTACCTAAACCACCTAACCTCGAACCTACCTTAACCTACCTAACCTACAACCTACCTAACCTATAGCCTACCTAACCTATAATCTACCTAACCTATAACCTACCTAACCTACAACATACCTAACCTATAATCTACCTAAACCACCTAACCTACAACATACCTAACTTACAGAAGTGTTTTAATGGATAATCTACTGACGGAAATGAACAAACAGGTGGAGAGTTTTACTAACCTATACTTACCTAACCTATATTCTACCTAACCTACTTAACATATGACCTACCTTAACCACCTAACCTATAACCTACCTAACCCATAATCTACCTAAACCACCTAACCTATAACCTACCTAACCTATAATCTACCTAAACCACCTAACCTATAATCTACCTAACCAATAAACTACCAAAACCACCTAACCTATAACCTACCTAACCTATAACCTACCTAACTTACAACCTACCTAACCTACAACATACCTAACCTATAACCTACCTAAACCACCTAACCTATAATCTACCTAAACCATCTAACCTATAATCTACCTAAACCATCTAACCTATAACCTACCTAACCTATAACCTACCTAACCTACAACATACCTAACCTATAACCTACCTAAACCACCTAACCTATAACCTACCTAAACCACCTAACCTATAATCTACCTAAACCATCTAACCTATAACCTACCTAACCTATAACCTACCTAACCTACAACATACCTAACCTATAACCTACCTAAACCACCTAACCTATAATCTACCTAAACCACCTAACCTATAATCTACCTAACCTATAACATACCTAACCTACAACCTACCTAACCTATAATCTACCGAAACCACCTAACCTATAATCTACCTAACCTATAACCTACCTAAACCACCTTACCTATAATCTACCTAAACCACCTAACCTATAATCTACGTAAACCACCTAACCTATAATCTACCTAACCTATAACCTACCTAACCTACAACCTACCTAACCTATAATCTACCTAACCTACAACCTACCTAACCTACAACATACCTAACCTATAACCTACCTAAACCACCTAACCTATAATCTACCTAAACCATCTAACCTATAATCTACCTAACCTATAACATACCTAACCTACAACCTACCTAACCTATAATCTACCTAAACCACCTAACCTATAATCTACCTAACCTATAACCTACCTAACCTACAACCTACCTAACCTATAATCTACCTAACCTACAACCTACCTAACCTACAACATACCTAACCTATAACCTACCTAAACCACCTAACCTATAATCTACCTAGACCACCTAACCTATAATCCACCTAACCTATAACATACCTAACCTATAACCTACCTAACCTACAACATACCTAACCTGAACCACCTAACCTATAATCTACCTAACCTATAACCTACCTAACCTACAACATACCTAACCTATAATCTACCTAAACCACCTAACCTATAACCTACCTAACTTATAATCTACCTAACCTATAATCTACCTAAACCACCTAACCTATAATCTACCTAACCTATAACCTACCTTAACCTACCTAACCTACAACCTACCTAACCTACAACATACCTAAATACCTAACCTATAACCTACCTAACCTATAATCTACCTAAACCACCTAACCTATAACCTACCTAACCTACAACATACCTAACCTATAATCTACCTAAACCTCCTAACCTATAACCTACCTAACCTATAATCTACCTAACCTATAACCTACCTAAACCACCTAACCTCGAACCTACCTTAACCTACCTAACCTACAACCTACCTAACCTATAGCCTACCTAACCTATAATCTACCTAACCTATAACCTACCTAACCTACAACATACCTAACCTATAATCTACCTAAACCACCTAACCTACAACATACCTAACCTGTAATCTACCTTAACCACCTAACCTATAACCTACCTAACCTTCAACCTACCTAACCTACAACATACCTAACCTATAACCTACCTAACCTACAACATACCTAACCTATAATCTACCTTAACCACCTAACCTACAACCTACCTTAACCTACCTAACCTATAGCCTACCTAACCTCGAACCTACCTTAACCTACCTAACCTACAACATACCTAACCTATAATCTACCTTAACCACCTAACCTACAACCTACCTTAACCTACCTAACCTATAGCCTACCTAACCTCGAACCTACCTTAACCTACCTAACCTACAACCTACCTAACCTATAGCCTTCCTAACCTATAACCTACCTAACCTACAACCTACCTAACCTATAACCTACCTAAACCACCTAACCTATAACCTACCTAACCTACAACCTACCTAACCTACAATCTACCTAACCTATAACCTACCTAAACCACCTAATCTATAATCTACCTAACCTATAACCTACCTAACCTACAACATACCTAACCTATTATCTACCTAAACCACCTAACCTATAACCTACCTAACCTACAACATACCTAACCTATAATCTACCTAAACCACCTAACCTATAACCTACCTAACCTATAATCTACCTGACCTATAACCTACCTAAACCACCTAACCTATAATCTACCTAACCTATAACCTACCTAACCTACAACATACCTAACCTATAATCTACCTAAACCACCTAACCTACAACATACCTAACCTATAATCTACCTTAACCACCTAACCTATAACCTACCTAACCTTCAACCTTCCTAACCTACAACATACCTAACCTATAACCTACCTAACTTACAACATACCTAACCTATAATCTACCTAAACCACCTAACCTATAACCTACCTTAACCTACCTAACCTACAACCTACCTAACCTATAATCTACCTAACCTATAACCTACCTAACCTACAACATACCTACCCTATAATCTACCTTAACCACCTAACCTACAACCTACCTTAACCTACCTAACCTATAGCCTACCTAACCTATAGCCTACCTAACCTACAACCTACCTTAACCTACCTAACCTACAACCTACCTAACCTATAGCCTACCTAACCTACAACATACCTAACCTATAATCTACCTAAACCACCTAACCTACAACATACCTAACCTATAATCTACCTTAACCACCTAACCTATAACCTACCTAACCTTTAACCTACCTAACCTACAACCTAGCTAACCTACAACATACCTAAATACCTAACCTTTAACCTACCTAACCTATAATCTACCTAAACCACCTAACCTATAACCTACCTAACCTACAACATACCTAACCTATAATCTACCTAAACCACCTAACCTATAACCTACCTAACCTATAATCTACCTAACCTATAATCTACCTTAACCACCTAACCTATAACCTACCTAAACCACCTAACCTATAACCTACCTAACCTTCAACCTACCTAACCTACAACCTACCTAACCTATAGCCTACCTAACCTACAACCTACCTAACCTATAACCTACCTAAACCACCTAACCTATAACTTACCTAACCTATAACCTCTTCATTTCTGCTAACCTCTACCTCCTGTCTCTTCCTCAGTGCCACTGTCTCCAAACCATGCACCATCTCTGGTCTCACCACCATCTTGTAGACCTTTTCATTTTATTTTTGCTGGTACTCTTTTGTCACCCATCACTCCTGACGCTTTTCTTCACCCGTTCCAATCTTCTAGCACATGTTTCTTGCCCTCATATCCACACTCTCCGTTGCTCTGGACCGTAGACTTTATCTCTTCTCCCTGTAACCTTACCGTTCCTCTTGGGTTCCTCTCATTCACACACATGTACTCTGTCTGCTTCATCTAACCTTCATTCCTCTTCTTTCCAGTGAATACCTCCACCTCTCTAGATGTTCCTCCACCTGCTCTCACTACAGATCACAATCTCATCTGCAAACATCAAAGTCCATGGAGATTCCTGTCTGACTTCATCTGTCAGTCTGTCCATCACCACAGCAACCAAGGAGGGGTTCATGGCCGCCTCAGAGTCCTCCAGACCAGGACTTACAGAGTCCTCCAGACCAGGACTTACAGAGTCCTCCAGACCAGGACTTACAGAGCCCTTCAGACCAGGACTTACAGAGTCCTCCAGACCAGGACTTAGAGAGTCCTCCAGACCATGACTTACAGAGTCCTCCAGACCAGGACCTACAGAGTCAGTTGGAGTATTGTATGTGTGAAAGAAAACTGAATCAAATTCCAATTTATACCCAGAAATGATCCACTGTGCTCATTTATTGCATTTATTCTTTTTAAAGTCTCTATACAATGAAAATAAGACAAATTTACAAAGTCAGTATAGAAAATAGATAAATGGATTCATTTTCTTGTTCTGCTTAGTTGTATGTAATTTAAGAACAAGCGTTACAAAGAGCTGGGGTGTTGGGTGTTTCTGTTTATTAGAATTGCACCTTTGGCCTCCAGCGTTTTGCTTTAAGCCAGCTAACTGCCCCCTTCAAGTTACTGAAGTCAGTGTTTCCCTGAGCTGCAGTCCTCATTGTGTCCTCAGTGGTGTGATGTGGATCCAGGTCCGTGCTGACTCTGATGGCTTTAGAACCAGTGGAGACTGTGTACCAGCTTGAAACAGACATCTGCTTCATTTCTTGTTTTTTTTTATTGTCTTTATTCACATTACTACCATAGTATTTGTGCACAGGATAAAACTCACTGTTGGTTTTAAAGCAGGTTGTTGTTGCTGTAGAGTCATTATTATTATTTCCTTCAGATGACTTCTGGGCTCGTGGAGCACCTGTTTCCTACAGGACTGAAGATCTGTGTATGTGGTCCTCATTCGGATGGAAACAGACTATGTGTGTTAGTGTGGGTGAGGCTGAAGTCCTACTCCTCCTCCTATTTCCTCTAACTTTCTGTATTTATGAGTAAATGTGATGCAGACAGCAGCAAAGCGTCGTCAAGGTTACAATCTGGGAGTTCAGGCATACTTACAGCTTTCAAAGCATTTGTGGGAATGTTTTTCACTTGCTGTGAGACGAGCTGAGGGTCTGTTTTCTTCAGGAAGTCGGCCTGGTTGTTTAGTCAAAGCAGCAGACTCAACACACAGCTGGAATGTGGTTTTCCTGGAAGAGCACCGTCTGATTCCCTGCTGTGTTTGCCCTCAGGTCACCAACCCCCCCCCCCCCCCCCCCCCCCCCCCCCCCACACACACACACACACACACACACACACACCGGGCGGTAATCTGTGTGTGTGTGTGTGTGTGTGTGTGTGTGTGCAGGTTACGGACAGACCGGTCCTCAGTCTCAGAGTCCAGGCTACGATTCCATCGCCTCGGCCGTCTCGGGGATGATGCACATCACTGGACCGGAGGTCAGACTCAGTCTCTTCTTATCTTTGATTGATTTTAAACCTGCAGGTCTAAAGACTCCCTGACCCTTGCGTGAACGCTGCCCTCGGGACAAACATCATGGTTTTACAGTAGGATCCATGTGCGAGATTAGCCACAGTGTGTCCCTTCACATGGGCAGCAACATAAAAATCAGAAAACGGATCGTCTTCCTTCAGTTTTCCCACCTGGAGGAAGAATCAGGGACTTTTGTGGGAGTAGAATTCCTGGTCACATGCAATCATTGCTGGAGAAAGAAGGCTAAACAGAAGCTTAAAACGCTGCCATTTCACAATAAAAGACACACTTGCCTTTGATCAAGCAACACTGTTTTCAATTCAGTTTAATTCAGCTTAATTCAATTTAGTTTATTTATATTTATATATCGTCTATTACAACACAAGTTGTCTCCAGGATCTCTCCAGAGACCAGAACACGACCCCCAATTAATTATTACATAAACAACAGGTAAAAACTTCCCTTTAAGAGGAAGAAACCTGGACCAGGACCTGGATCATAAGGGGGAAGAAACCTGGACCAGGACCTGGATCATAAGGGGGAAGAAACCTGGACCAGGACCTGGATCATAAGGGGGAAGAAACCTGGACCAGGACCTGGATCATAAGGGGGAAGAAACCTGGACCAGGACCTGGATCATAAGGGGGAAGAAACCTGGATCAGGACCTGGACCATAAGGGGAGACCCTCCTGCTGAAGACCAGCTGGGTAGAACAGGAAGTAGAGAGAAGAGACACAGACACACCGTCAAAGGTACAAGACAGGATACAATAGTATAATTATCAGAACTAAGACTTCCATGTATATGTGACTGGTACCTGGTTAGTTGGTGGACTACAGAGACCACTATCTAAACAGGTGTAGACAGCAGACACTGAGGTGGTCAGAGGTGGAACTGCAGGTCAGTGGATCATGTTGGTGTCCCCCTGCAGCAGGTCTACAGCAGCAGATCCAGGATGAAGCTGTGTTGAAGACCAGCTGCTCCAGTCTGGTCCTGCAGCTGCAGCTGTGACTACTGGTCCTGACACACTAAAGTTTACACCAACTAGATGTTTTACTGAACACAAACGTTTGAAGTTTGGTTTTAAAGGTGGAGGTGGTGTCAGCCTCCTTCACCCAAACTGGAAGTTGGTTCCAGAGTGATGTTCCTGGTAGCAGAAGACCCGTCCTCCAGACCTACATTTGGGTGGTTTAACTAAAGTGTCGTGACATCGTTTTTCGTTAGTGAAAATATTACGGTGAAGCAGTGCAGCAGCTCATCCAGAACTACGTCCTCACGCTTCTCTTCACGGCAGCTGGATTTTAGGGGGTGGAGTCAGACACTTGACTCCACCTCTTTCTACTACTGGCTATGCCTGATGAAAGATCTGTCCTTCAGGTTTGAGTTTACCTTCAAATTTGGACTCAAATTTCCCAGAACATGTAGGTTGGTGTAAGAGCGAGCGTAAGGCACCCGCCCGCCACTCCGACGCTTCTCCTCTTCAGACAGAGGCCGCTGATGCTGATCCCTCTTTCAGGGTCGTTTTCATCACGAATCACACAGAACGTGTACAAGTTGTTAAAACACCACAGACAGGAACACGTAACAGCCAGCCAGCGGTCAAATGTGAAAACTCAGGACTGCTGTAACTCTCTTTCCTGGGTGAACGCACCCTCATCACTGACGGACTGGTGAGACGTCCTCGCGCAAAGCGCCAGGCTTGTGTTAAGTTTCTGGCCTTGACTTGACACTAATGATTTCTGTAGGAAACAGAAAGCGCTGACATGCCTTCAGTCATGCTCTGTTTCTGGTGGCAGGATGGAGATCCGGTTCGCCCAGGCGTTGCCATGACGGACCTTGCGACAGGACTGTACGCACACGGAGCCATCCTGGCTGCCCTGCTGCAGCGCCACAAGACCGGGAAAGGGGTTCACATCGACTGCAACCTGCTGTCCTCACAGGTACGAGTACGACTACCTGCGGCTGAGTTATTGGTTTGTAGTCCGCTTCAACAAAAAAGTAGCCTGTATTGAACAGAATGATTTAAAGGTTTAAAACTTCATTTACAAGACCGTCGTGGCGAAGACAAACTGCCTCACCGTTCTCAGCCTAGAGCTGCCATATGACGGCGTGTTGGCAGCGTTGATAGAAATACAGTTGAGAGGAGGAACCTGTCAGTACCAGGAGAAGCAGAGATGAACGGAGGGGCAGGACCTGTGTGAGACTTTGGGTTGGGAGCATCAGTCTGGCATGTACGACCAGCTTATGGTGGCTGAGAGGAGATGGAGGACACGGACGCGGCACCTGGAGCCGCTCATGATGCACAGAGGTTGAGCTGCTTCATCTCCACCAGAGGGTGAGGCTGCGGGTGTGGGTGATATTCCCTACGTCCACGCCTTCTCCCACAGCCAGGGTTCTTTGATGCTTTTGTCATGAAGATGATGGCGATGTTGGGACTTCTGGGATGTCCAGCAGCAGCATTTCCATTGGCTGTGACAGGTCTGCGATGCACTGCGGCGTTCTGGTAACTCAGTGTATCGCTGGGGATGAAAGCGACCTCAACACGTAGGTTTAAGTCATCTTTACACAACTAAAGCGTTTTCCTTAAGTTACTAATATGTTGTTTATTTGTTACGTATACGTCCAACTCGTGAAGAATACGCTCGCTGCTGTCACGTTTCGATGCCAGATCATGCGGGCTGAAACTGGCGTTTCTTAACTTGTCTGTCGTCCGTTAGTTGAACTTGTAACGAACATTTGTTTTTATTCTGCTCATAACAAACAAGATTATGCTTCAGGCTGAAAGAAATGAATCTCAACCTCACTGAGACAAACACAAAAGCCTAAAAGCTTCTGCTTTGTACTTCGATGTGTACAAACGAGACTTTCCTGTGCTGGTTCTCCTTGTGGTGTTCAGGTCTGGTTGTAAATCACAGTGCCGAGGCTGAAAGTCTGATTCCTCCAAAGTCATGTGCTGTTTTTGTACACACACAGGTATTTCAGGGTGGGGGTTGATCTTTTCTGTGTGAGACCGAACTTAAACCCTGCAACTCAAACAACCGGGATTTATCCTGAAAGGTTTGTCGACTCTAAACTAACTGATCAGTATTTCTCTGGAAGTTTAAACAAACGCGGCACCGTGTCATCCTAAGATCCTCCAGGACCTGGAGTTGCTTTTAAAACGGTGTTTTATGCCTCTCGTGCACTCGTTTGTCACTGCGGTGGCGGTGACACGAAGGCGCTGAACTCGTTTCAGGTCTTTATGAGGCTCCGTAGACGAACTCTGTCGGCACACAGAGTTTTACATCAAAACAAGTGCTGAGTTACGGTAGCTCAGAGGTGGTCGTCGATGCAGCGCCAGTGTGTCAGACGGAAGAAGACGCATAACAGGCAAAGATGAAAGGCCGCGTGAAGTGATGGATGAAGAGCGTTGGAAGGAGCTGATCCATGGAGGACAGACGCATGAGTGATGGATGGTTCGTGGGTGGGGGACAGTTGGATGACGGGTGAAGACAGGTGGAGAATAGATGTGTTGGGCTTTAAAAGTGCTTGTTTTGTTATTAAAGGTGTCATCAGACAATTAAAGGAGATAATGTGCTGGTGAAGTTAATACATGAAACATGGGCCCTGCCTGAAGACGTTTGAAAACTCGGTTACATTTTAACCACTGATTTTATCTATTGTTCTTTTTTCTTTCTTTTTGTTACATTTGAAATAATGAATCACTATAATTTTATATTATTTTTTACTATGTGATGTCTCTGTAAAGTACTTTCACCTTGTTGTTGACTTGTGTGGCAAATAAACTTACTGTGTGTGTGTGTGTGTGTGTGTGTGTGTGTGTGTGTGTGTATGTGTGTGTGTGTGTGTGTCTGTGTGTATTTGTGTGTGTGGGTGTGGGTGTGTGTGTGTGTGTGTGTGTGTGTGTGTGTGTGTGAGTGTGTGTGTGAGTGTGTGTGTGAGCGTGTGTGTGAGTGTGTGTGTGTGTGTGTGTGTGTGTGTGTGTGAGTGTGTGAGTGTGTGTGTGTGTGTGTGTATTTGTGTGTGTGGGTGTGTGTGTGTGTGTGTGTGTGTGTGTGTGTGTGTGTGTGTGTGTGTGAGTGTGTGTGTGAGTGTGTGTGTGAGTGTGTGTGTGAGCGTGTGTGTGAGTGTGTGTGTGTGTGTCTGTGTGTATTTGTGTGTGTGGGTGTGGGTGTGTGTGTGTGTGTGTGTGTGTGTGTGTGTGTGTGTGTGTGTGTGTGTGTGTGTGTGTGAGTGTGTGTGTGAGTGTGTGTGTGAGTGTGTGTGTGAGCGTGTGTGTGAGTGTGTGTGTGTGTGTGTGTGTGTGTGTGTGTGTGTGTGTGTGTGTGTGTGTGTTGGGGTTATTAACACGAGCATTTTAAAGTTCTGAACATTTTGTAATAAGAAAATCTACCTGTCTGTGGTATCGTAGGTGGATGATGGATGGATGATTAATGACTGAATGATGGATGATTTATAGATGAGTCATAGACTGGTGGAGGAAGTAGTGAAACAAAATAAAAACTAAATTATTACTGCAACTCCAACTCTGAGATGCTCTCTGGAATTGGTTTTCACGTCTGCAAGGTCTCAATCCCTGCGGTGGACTCCTGGAACTGCTACAGACAAGATACCCACAATCCACCTCTCCTCCTCCCCATATCCCACAATGCATTCATGTATGAAGTGCCGCAGCCACAGGAACGCTTGTCGCAGTGGGACGCCACCAGCAGGGTTGTGAACAATCAACACAGTCACAGCTCGGATCTGAGGCCACATGTGGACCGCTTTAAAATGAGTTTGGTTTGAGTCTTGAGGGACATGTGATGGTTACAGGCTGTCCTCACAAACTGCTGGCAGTCCTAAAAAAGCTGCAAGAGCCACGCAGAAGGATGAACACAAGTCTGGAATTCAGCTTGAAGTTGTTGTGGTGTGTCCAGGAGATGATTCAGTGAAGAAGAAAAATGCAAAATGCAGAGACATTCAAGCAGGCTGTCTATGGTGCTGGCTCAGACACAAGAATCTTTTTTTAAGCCTTTAAAAGTATATCAATCACACATTTCATTGCAGCGTGTGGTGCACTGAAGAACGTCTTGACTTGTTTTACAAACTGTTGTTCTGTTTGCATCTGAAACAAGACCATCCAGCTCCTAGGAAAGCATATTTTTAAAATCCGACACCTTGAGGTGTTTCAGGTGCGGTGTTTGTGTGGAGGCAATGATGCCATTTGATGAGAGCACTTCAAGGCCGTCCAGTTCTCCACAAGTCCTTCAAACCCATCAGCTGCCTATAAACGCTCTGCAGAGCAAACACCAGTGTCTGTGCCGAGCAGTGACCTCCAGCAGCAGCAGGGAAGAAGAGCGACGACAGCTCAGATTGATCACCGCTTCGTCTCTCTCCAGGTTTCCTGCCTCAGCCACATAGCCGCAAACTACCTGAACGCAGGGAAGGAGGCGCGGCGCTGGGGAACGGCCCACGAGAGCATCGTACCTTACCAGGTAACATCCTCGGCACCAGACTCTGTGTGTCCAGCTGTGTCCAGCTGTCTGTCCAGCTGTGTCCAGCTGTCTGTCCAGCTGTCTGTCCAGCTGTCTGTCCAGCTGTCTGTCCAGCTGTCTGTCCAGCTGTCTGTCCCGTTGTCTTCCCTTAAACCCAAACTGATGAACAACAAATAGGATTTTTCTTCACATCCGAGTTATTACTATGTTTTGTGGTGAAGTCAGAAATGGCCGCTGCTCTTAGGCCAAACTCGGGTTGCACAAGCCGCCAGCTCTTATCGAGGCTCCGCCCTCTGACCCTTCCAGACGGACCGACAGGCCGGTCACGGCAGTCTGCTCATAATTAACATCACAACCATATGCATCATCTCTAAAATGTGGATGATTTTGCTCTGTTAAGTCTTTATTCGCAGCTCAGAAGTCACTTCAGCGCTCTGGCTTTACCGGCCACCAGTCAAAAGTCCTTGCCCCAGTTATACATGCACTTCACTTTATATAATTTTGCCTGATTTTGCCTGGTTATAAATAAAGCAGTCAACTCCCATACAGTTGTCATGGATGTGAAATCTAGCTTTGGAGACCAAACCCAGACAGTAAATATGTTTATTTCTGCGGTAAGGTTGGTGGAGGTGAATGAAGATGAGCTCACGGTTGGAGTCTGCCCCCAGTGGTTAGTCATTGAACTGCAACTTCTCCTCCCTCCGGTCTGGCTTCAACCCAGAGGTTGGCATGTTGGCTCTTCATCAGCGCTGTCATTGATCAATAGTAGATATCAATACATGAACAAAGGTTTACCACGGACACCTTTGTCAGGCCCTATGGAGCTACATGGTTTACACCATCCAAAAGTGCACTGTGCAAACCTGAAGTCGCTGGTTAACCGTTTCTGGACGGTCACACGTGCACTGTGGTTGTGAGAAATAGAAGAGATGGGCGTCGTGTCTCCAAAGCAGAGAGGGAAAGGAGCATCCAGACCATCATCAGCCACACGTCCCCCAGCCCGCCTCTGTGACGTGGAGTTCCGGCTTTCAGGTGTGTCAGTGTCCTGGGAAAAGCTCGGTTACACGTACGGTATGTGATGGCCGCATTAATGCAGAACAACAGCAGCTTCTGCTGCCTTCAGGACCTCGTCTTTTCTGAGGTGATCCATGGATCTTCATCAAGACAAAGTGAAACCACCTCGTGGCTGTCCCTGGAAGTGTTGTGAGAAGGAACGTCAACGTGACAAAGCGGTCCAAACTTTACTGTCCAAGCTTTTTTACTTTTGGAGTGTTTTACAGGCCTGAAATGGACAAATGGATGAGCATTCACAAACAGAATGAGGCTGATGAGAGGACAACATGATATATCTTGCAGTCACATTATCCGCAAAATAATCACAATAATTAAATTAAAAAAAAAAAAAAAGTCCAAATAAATCTGATAATCAGTTTTTTATTGTTCATTCATTTTGTTCAATCTAGTTGTAAATGAACATGATCGGGACTGCAAGGAACGAGGTTTGCTGGTGCACGATTCAGCATGGGTCACCTGACAGAAAGAGGTGACGGAGCAGCGCTTTCTGACCTCCCTACTTCTATACGTCTTTAATGATCTCACTTCTGTTACCCCTTTTATCTTCTGTTGATTGCAAAGACCAAAGAAAGAAGACGTTCTCTTGGCTCAGAGTTGTGTTTCATATTACAGCGTTCAATCTGCTTCACATTACAAACGCTGAGCCTGAGGGAGATGTTACGCTGTTATTATGGAGGTTCATGACTTGCATGTGGACATGCAGATTAAGCCATCTCTCAAACACACGCACACAAAACACAAAGTGTCAGCTTCTCCTGATGTTTCTCTCCTCCCGCTCGGCGTGAATGCAGCAGCGGTGGCTCGATTCTTGTGGTCGTTGTCTTTCACCAGCCGCGGCTCTGCTGTCTGATGGTCACATCTCATGCTTGTGTTAACAGCCTCACCCAGAATGCCATGCTTCTTCCCTCCCCCTCCTCCCCAGGGTGCAGGGGAGCGAGCGGGTTTGCTGGAGATCTGTTGAATTAACAGTCAGTTGTGCTGCGGTTGTGGCTTCTCGTTGGAGGGCGGCGTTGGAACTGAAGCGGGCTTCCATCGCTTCCCCGACTGAAGCGTTTTCAAGTTCACGCTTCTTCCTAACAGCTGAGACATCAGCCATGTCAAAGTCTCTGCTGACGAAGTCAAATATTTAAATTTCATCTGAAAAATCAGTCTTAGTAAATGATAGTCCTCAGACAACAAACCCAGATCCAGCGGTGACTGTAGCGGTGACTGTAACGGTGAGTGTAACGGTGAGTGTAACGGTGACTGTAGCGGTGACTGTAGCGGTGACTGTAACGGTGACTGTAGCGGTGACTGTAGCGGTGACTGTAACGGTGACTGTAGCGGTGACTGTAGCGGTGACTGTAGCGGTGACTGTAACGGTGACTGTAGCGGTGACTGTAGCGGTGACTGTAACGGTGACTGTAGCGGTGACTGTAGCGGTGACTGTAGCGGTGACTGTAACATGACTGTAACATGACTGTAACGTGACTGTAGCGGTGACTGTAACGGTGAGTGTAACGGTGACTGTAGCGGTGACTGTAGCGGTGACTGTAACGGTGACTGTAGCGGTGACTGTAGCGGTGACTGTAGCGGTGACTGTAACATGACTGTAACATGACTGTAACGGTGACTGTAGCGGTGACTGTAACGGTGACTGTAGGATGACTGTAACGGTGACTGTAACATGACTGTAACGGTGACTGTAACGGTGACTGTAGCGGTGACTGTAGGATGACTGTAACGGTGACTGTAGGATGACTGTAACGGTGACTGTAACATGACTGTAACGGTGACTGTAGCGGTGACTGTAACATGACTGTAACGGTGACTGTAACATGACTGTAACAGTGACTGTAACGGTGACTGTAGCGGGGACTGTAACATGACTGTAACAGTGACTGTAACGGTGACTGTAACGGTGACTGTAACGGTGACTGTAACATGACTGTAACGGTGACTGTAGGATGACTGTAACGGTGACTGTAGCGGTGACTGTAACATGACTGTAGCGGTGACTGTAACGGTGACTGTAGGATGATGGCACATTGACTTGTGACTTCATTCCACTTCAGGAAAAACTGGAGAAAATGAAGTGAGATCTGTGTCTGTTTTTAAAGATTCTGATCACAGCTGAACATCATCTAAATACCAGAATTGATCATCTAAGTGGATCGACGATCATCATCTGTGGAAACCTTGACATCAGAGCTTCCCTTCACAAATGCCACCTAAAACTTGATTGTGCACAAAACCGGACCAGAGGCAGGAGGTGGAGCATCAGCTTGTCTGACATTTTCTTATTTGCCTTTTTTTGTGTTTTTTAATGGAGGTTTTATATTCGTTTGCATGTAAAATAAACTGCGCTAAAAGAATGGGCAGCAAGCTTCGTGCTCTTCGTGTTTGCACTACAGAGACACCAACGATCATCAGCACAGTGTGGTCTTGAGGAGAGGGGCTGCAGCAGCACATCTTGCAGCCAGGAACTCCATGGACTTCATTTAGAGTTTTAAGAGTCATTGATTTTTATAAAACGTCCCAATAGGCGGAACCCTTAAGTCACATCCAGGACACAGAGTTCTTGCCTTGGTACCGGATCAGGTATAGTCCTGTTCTACCATTATCATTTAGATAGTTCATACTTGGATTTATGTTGTTTTCTGGGATGCTATGAAGACCCAGCCTGTGCTTTGAATTGATGGCAACAGATGGACTATCTTGGCACGAATCTGCCCAGAGTTGCCTTGTTTATTGTGAAAGCAAAGACCTTCAGATGACATATGACATATGATGAGACACGATCACTGTCTGTCACCTGATGAATCCGAGCTCCTCGTTTGGCTTCTTGTGCCTCCAGCTTTGGTGTCTTCCATCCCTGCAGAGAGAGATCTGTGGCTGTGCACGGAGAATGAACCGGACAGAAGCATCCTGCTAAGAGAAATGAGCTGAGAGGCTCTGCAGAGCTGCAGCGTTGGAGGTCAACAGTCACTGTGGTTTGGATGTAACGGGCAGATGGAGCCAGCAGAGGGCAGATGCCCCTCCGCTGGGAACCAGCTGCTCCCGCTGCTCCTCTCTGAGGATCTTTTTCAGGGTTTTGCGGATGAATGCGCCATCAAAGTCCCTGTGTGGACCGCGTTACCCACAACTCCCTGAGGCTGGGGATGAAAGCGAGGCTGCGGTTGGGGCAGAGCGCTGAGGGCGGTGCAACCGGATGGTTAGCAGTCAGAAAACACACAGTTGAGTGTGTGTTTTAACATTTGACTGCAGCTCTTCCAGTCCTTTCATGTGGTGAGGAGTTTTTATCGTGAGCCATTGTGAGGAAGAAAGAAAGAAATATGACTTGAGGGAATGAAAGATGAGGAAGAAAATTAAAAAAAGGGACAAGAAGAGGAGGGAGAATTAGTCATGGCCTTTCAAACAGGTTTCCTCTGGAGTATTTCAGGTTATTAAACTTTAAACTCCATCATCTCACCCCCAGCACCCAGACCCTCGGTTTTAATTAGATTACATTTCACGTCCACCTGCTGGATCAGATCAGCGTAATAAAACGATTTTAATCCCCACAGTGAACATGATGAACTCAGCCGCTCAGCCTCTACAAGAACAGCAAAGCGCTGGAGTCAGATTTCCATCTAAATTTGGTGCAGATGTTCTCTGGCTTTCCAGGAAAGTCTGTGTGAAAGAATACTTGGTGATTGTTTGATTGCAATAAAGCAGGTGCTAATTCTCCAGGCAGTACTCTAAAACCACAGAAGAAGAGGATGTAACAGATTTAAAGATTTAAAGCTCATAAGATAAAAATGAAAGTTTCATGAGGAAGTTTAGTGTTTCCCTATCGCTCCTCACTCATCTGACGCCAGCGTCTCTCCTGTAGAAGTGTATGTTATGTGACTCTTGTCACTCATCCCTTGTACTGACATAATCAACGACAATCTAGAAGAAACTGGAAGGACCTGATCTTACAGGTGCTTTCACACCGTAGTTCACTTGATCTGGTCCAAATCGATCCGGCTGGAGCCTCTGAGAAAGACCCAGGACATGCTGGAGAGATTAAACCTTTTAGCTGAAATGGGATGAATCTTTATGGATGGATGGATAAGTGGATAGAAGGATGGATGATGGATGGATGAGTGTATAGAAGGATGGATGATGGATGGATGATGGGTGGATGATGGGTGGATGGATGCATGGATGAGTGTATAGAAAGATGGATGGATGATGGATGGATGGATGGATGGATGGATGGATGAATGGATGGATGACTGGATGGATGGATGGATGTAATGGTAGATGGATGGATGGATGAGTGTATAGAAGGATGGATGGATGAATGAGTATGTAGAAGGATGGATGAGTGGATGGATGTATGGGTAGATGAATGGATGAGTGTATAGAAGGATGGGTGGATGAATGGATGAATGAGTGGATGGATGTATGGGTGGATGAATGGATGGATGAGTGGATGGATGTATGGGTAGATGGATGGATGAGTGGATAGAAGGATGGGTGGATGGATGAGTGGATGGATGTATGGGTAGATGGATGGATGAGTGGATAGAAGGATGGATGATGGATGGATGAGTGTATAGAAGGATGGATGGATGGATGGATGGATGATGGGTGAATGGATGCATGGATGAGTGTATAGAAGGATGGATGATGGATGGATGATGGATGGATGGATGGATGGATGACTGGATGGATGGATGGATAAGTGGATGTATGGATGGATGGATGTAATGGTAGATGGATGGATGGATGAGTGTATAGAAGGATGGATGGATGAATGAGTATGTAGAAGGATGGATGAGTGGATGGATGTATGGGTAGATGAATGGATGAGTGTATAGAAGGATGGGTGGATGAATGGATGGATGAGTGGATGGATGTATGGGTGGATGGATGAGTGGATGGATGTATGGGTAGATGGATGGATGAGTGGATAGAAGGATGGCTGATGGGTGGATGAGCACATGTAAATGCACCACATGCATTCCTGATGGGAAGAACAACCAGTTCTTTGGTGCATCCTGGACATTTGTGGATTGGTTTCTGTCCTGCTGTTTTTTTGGTGTTTCACAATAAAACATAAGTATGGTTGAGGAGGCACATTGGAGAACAAGCAGGAGGCTGCTGTAGTATGTGATTTAGTGTTCATCCTGTGGAAACAACAACCACACCACTCCAGGATTGTTGTCCTGCTTTGGCTCTTTATGCCAGGATTACAGTTCACCAGTGGGTTCACATCAGGGCCACCTCTTCAGGGTTCCTGGTCCACTAGAATGTGATGCCTGTGTTCACACCTGAGGAAACAAACTCGAGTTCATTTCAAGTTCATTTTAAGCCAACATCAAGTCTGGATCATAACAAGTACAATGTGTGGTCTGACTGTTAGGACGGCGCCGAGTGCGTTTGTGGTGCTGTGGTGGCACGCTGTTGACAGGAATGTGCACCATCAGGGCTGAAATGATCATGTGCAGGCGCTCCATACTGCAGTTAAAGAACATTTACAGCATCGGTCTGACACGGGGAAACCGCGTCCTTTCTTTGGACTTCAGAAACGCACAAATGCGCGTTTCAAATGCCCAGAAATCTCAGTTTCTGTGATCAGGTGGTTGTGACCCCATGAGAGGGTCAGGATGTAGTTTGTAGAGACACCTTCAGTTAATGAAGTCGTTTTTACCACCGATACCTTTGAATGGGACTCTTTTGTGCATTTGTCAGTAAAATAAATTTCATATAAATGAATTTAATTCCAAGTCCAGTTCCAGTGGCGTTGGGACGCTGTCTAAATTATAAATGAAACATAATGCAATTGTTTTTAAATCTCATAAACCCATATTTTATTACCAGTAGAACATAAACAACATACATGTCACTGAAAATATTAACTTACTCTGAATTTCTCAAAAACAACTGGAGGAGCATTTGACAACTAATTAGGTTAACGGGCAACAAGTCAGTCACATGACTGGGTATAAAAGGATCGTTTCAGAGGAGCAGAGACGGAACTTGTTCTGAGAGGCTGAAAACTATTCCAGGAAAAATTTCCTTAACGTACAATAGCGAAGACTTTGAAGAACTGTGTTTAATATCATCAGAGGATCCAGAGGATCTGGAGGAATCTGTGTTCCAGGGACGAGGCTGAAGGTCTGAACTGGACCTGGTGTCTTCTGGTCCTCAGGCAGCGCTGCGTTAAAAACACCCATGAATCTCTTCTGGAGATCCCTGCATGGACTCAGGAACACCTCCAGAAGTCTGTGAACACAGAAACACTTCAGAAACTCTGCCCTCTTCTCTGGACCAGAGTTCGTTCAAATTGTTCTGAGGAAAACCGGAAAACTGTTCTGTGTCAGATGAATCAACATTTTAATTATTTTTGGAAACCACGGACGGCGTGTCCTGCAGATGACAGAGGAGACGAACCATCGACTTAGTTCAAAGCGTCTCTGATGGTCTGGGTTGCGTTAGTGTCTGTGGCGTGGGCAGATGGAACATCTGGAAAGACTCCATCAATGCTGGGAAGTACAGAAGGTTTTAGAGCCACATCTGCTCCCAACCACACAACATCTCTTACAGGGAAGGTCTTGCAGATTTCAGCAAGACGATGCTGAGCCACATGCTTCCTCCATCACAGCAGTGGGACAACATTCTCCTAAAACTCCAACAATTGGTCTCCTCACTTCCCAGATGTTTGCAGTGAGATGGAGATGCTGCACAGCAACAAACATCACCTGTTACTGAGATGTGTTGCAGACATCAAAATCAAAACGAACTAATATTTATCGATGAAAGGACAAAACTGTTGTTTTTGTTCTACTGGGAATAAAACGTGGCTTTATGAGATTCTTATTCTGATTTTATTTCAGTTTACACACTTCCCACTTTATTGGGTTTGTGGTTGTAGTTATTAAAGTTTGTTTATTAACATTAAACCACTGTAGAGTTTTTGTGAATAAAATCTATTAAAAATAGATTTGAGTTTGTAATATAAAGTTCGAAATGACTGCAGGGTTTTAAATCAAGTTTTATCACCTAATAAAATTAATCTGCTGAGAAATTCAAGTTTGTGCTTTTGAATTTCTGTGTCACTTTCAGGATCTGCGAAGAGTTAAAATCAAAGCCAATTACGAAGAATTAAAACTGGACGGTTTGATGTGTTGAGATTAGTGGCACACCATCCATCCATCCATCCATCCATCCATCCATCCATCCATCCATCCATCCATCCATCCATCCATCCATCCATCCACCTACCCATCCATGCACCCATCATCCATCCATCCATCCATCCATCCATCCATCCATCCATCCACCCACCCACCTACCCATCCATGCACCCATCATCCATCCATCCATCCATCCATCCATCCATCCATCCATCCATCCACCCACCCACCTACCCATCCATGCACCCATCATCCATCCATCCATCCATCCATCCATCCATCCATCCATCCATCCATCCACCCATCATCCATCCATCCACCCACCCACCTACCCATCCATCCACCCATCATCCATCCATCCATCCATCCATCGATTCATCCACCCATCATCCATCCATCCATCCATCCACCCACCTACCCATCCATCCATTCACCCATCATCCATCCATCCATCCATCCATCCTCCCACCTACCCATCCATCCATTCACCCATCATCCATCCATCCATCCATCCACCCACCTACCCATCCATCCATCCATCCATCCATCCATCCATCCATCCATCCATCCATCCATCCACCCACCTACCCATCCATCCATTCACCCATCATCCATCCATCCATCCATCCATCCATCCATCCATCCATCCATCCATCCATCCATCCATCCATCCATCCATCCACCCACCTGAGGTTCTGGTCTGCAAACATGTACAGAAGAGGAAAAGAGGAGACAGACCAGCACAACAAACTACAAGAACAATGGAGCACAATTATACTTATGAGATACTTCTTATTATTAAGTGAGATTATCTGTCATCGGTCCTCCCCTTCCTTCTCTGGACTACTAAACTTGCTCCACCACTGGTTTTTCCTGACAGCGGCACACATCCTGAACAGACTCAACAGCACTCCTGTCATCTTTGCTTCCTTTTGAAATTGTGCTTTTGTCCGTTAGTTGTTGTAGTCGTGGCGGTGCACACGCTGAGTGTGAGGATGGATGAGAGGGTGTGACACCAAAGCAGGGAACAGCATTTTACTTTGTTGTATTGTTGTTTTGACAACGTAATGACTATAAGGGCACTTTGACATTGGACTTCACCGCCAGCAGCCTGAGTCTACGGTGCAGGGTTGGATATTTTCATGTTTTTCTGTTGTCTGCTGTAAATTCTGGCCATTCTTCTCTCAACTCTATGGATCGTCAGATTCCCACATTGTCAGATAAATAATCGCAATGTTTGAAGTCACTTAAATCACCGTTCCCATTTTTGGTTTGAACTTCAGCAGGTAGCCTTGACCAGCAGAAAAGCTGCTGTCAGGACTGAGTAGAGATTTGTGTCAACACGCAGTTGAACAGTTGCTCCTGATTAAGCTTCATTTACAGGAAAAACCTCTGGAATCATTAGTGAACTACAATTCACAAGCACATAAAACCTGCCACCTTAATCATGCTTTTGCAGATGTGACTGTGGTCACTAAACACCTGAAGTCCCTTTAAGCTGAGTGTAAAATATACGGTAAAATCAAAGAGTAATTGTTATCAAATTTGAAGCAGGACTTGGGGCTGTTTTGTCATGTTTTTGAGTTAAAAGCTCCAAACCTTGTTCATCTCTGGGCATCTGTTTGGAAGAGGAAAACATCAGGCTGAAAAACAAGTAAATGTTTTCCAGTTTGTTTAAATATTTGTTAGTCGGTGGCAGTTACACTCAAATACTTTTTGTTTCTCAAGAAAGAAAAAAAGAAAAAGTAGGAACCTTTGAAAGAGACCAGAGTCAAACATTTCTTTTAAACTGTGAAAGAAAAACTTTTTTCAATTGAGTATGAATTCCGGAGGAACCGAGACCTGATCCAGCTGCTGAAAGCTCCGCTTCGATCCAGATGTTTGCCGACTCTGCTGACTCCACCTGCTCTGCTGTAAAGCATTTTTTATGGATCTACATGTAGTCCACATCTGCAGACAGCGTTATCTGCTCAGCCGAGCTCTGGTTTTAGTTTGGAACGTGGAGATTTTCAGTTTATCATCGATGTTTTATCCTTCAGGGTTTTTCTCTGTGCTTTTATTTTACACTTCTCCGTTTAAGGAATCAGGTTTTATGTGCACGCTGAAAGAGTTCTTATAAAATGTAGAAAAAAACTTTCATGATCTAAATGCAGCACTTATTTGGAGTCCTCCTTTCTCTGTTCTCTGGTTTCGTTGACCTGGTGGCTGAACCATGATGTTTTTGTGAACTTGTGTTTGGGATGTCTTTCTGTTTCCTGGAACTCTGTCACTGGAGTGCCGTGTTTGACGTTTTGTGTTGTGGTCTTGTTTGTGTCTCAGGGCTTCAGAACAAGAGACGGACACATCGTAGTGGCTGCAGGAAACGACAAGCAGTATGTCAAAGTGTGTCAGGTGAGTCCAAGTCCATGTCTAAATGGCATAACGTCCTCCCCCTGGTCACCAGGAACTGAAGGAACTGAAGGCCATGAGGTGGAAGACGAGATGGAAGAGAGATGGAAGACGAGCTGAAAGAAGAGATGGAAGACGAGATGGAAAGAGATGGAAGACGAGCTGGAAGAAAGGTGGAAGATGAGCTGGAAGATGAGATGGAAAGAGATGGAAAGTGATGGAAGATGATATGGAAGAGAGGTGGAAGATGAACTGGAAGAAGAGATGGAAGATGAGATAGAAGACAAGATGGAAAGAGATGGAAGACGAGATGGAAAGAGATGGAAGACGAGCTGGAAGAGAGGTGGAAGATGAGCTGGAAGATGAGATGGAAAGAGATGGAAGAGGAGATGGAAGACTGGATGGAAGAAGAGATGAAAGAGATGGAAGACAAGATGGAAGAGAGGTGGAAGATGAGATGGAAAGAGATGGAAGAGGAGATGGAAGACTGGATGGAAGAAGAGATGAAAGAGATGGAAGACAAGATGGAAGAGAGATGGAAAGAGATGGAAGAGGAGATGGAAGTCTGGATGGAAGGTGAGATGGAAGATGAGATGGAAGATGAGGTGGAAGACGAAATGGAAGACGAGATGGAAGACGAGCTGGAAGATGAGATGGAAAGAATGGAAGAGGAGATGGAAGACGAGCTGGAAGATGAGATGGAAAGAATGGAAGAGGAGATGGGAGACGAGCTAGAAGACAAGATGGAAGAGAGATGGAAGAAGAGATAAAAGAAATGGACGATGAGATGGAAGACGACATGGAAGAGGAGCTAAAGAGAGCTGGAAGACGAGCTGGAAGACGAGCTGGAAGAAAGATGGAAGACAAGCTGGAAGATGAGATGGAAGACGATATGGAAGATGAGATGGAAGACGATATGGAAGATGAGATGGAAGACGATATGGAAGATGAGATGGAAGACGAGCTGGAAGACAAGATGGAAGACGAGCTGGAAGAAAGATGGAAGACGAGCTGGAAGATGAGATGGAAGACGAGCTGGAAGACGAGCTGGAAGACAAGATGGAAGACGAGCTGGAAGAAAGATGGAAGACGAGCTGGAAGATGAGATGGGAGACGAGCTGGAAGATGAGATGGAAGAGAGATGGGAGACGAGCTAGAAGACAAGATGGAAGAAGAGATGGAAGACGAGCTGGAAGATGAGATGGAAGACAAGCTGGAAGATGAGATGGAAGACGATATGGAAGATGAGATGGAAGACGATATGGAAGATGAGATGGAAGAGAGATGGGAGACGAGCTAGAAGACAAGATGGAAGAGAGATGGAAGAGATGGAAGATGAGATGGAAGACGAGCTGGAAGACGAAATGGAAAACGAAATGGAAGATGAGCTGGAAGAAAGATGTAAGATGAGATGGAAGACGAGATGAAAGAGGTGAGGCAATCTTCAGAATGGGGTTCAGAGGCATCCTTTGCTGGTCACGATGCAGGGTCTACACATTGCTCAGGCTCACAGGGGCCAAGAAGAAAGCCATCAAGTCCACTTGGGATGCAGCAGAAAGGGCCTTCACTGGGCTGTGGCCCAGTAGCAGTGACCCGTGGGCCAGTGCTGCTGGGACACAAGTCAGGGTCAGACAACCCCAGCTGGCTCACCTGAGAGAGGCTGTCTGAAAGACCGCAAACACCCGATGAGCTTAAGAACATCACCGAAGATGCTGTTTACACTGATACAAGCACACAACTTCAAACGTGTCAAACATGTTCTCTTCGGAGAGCTATTGTTGTAATTAGCAGAAGTCAGTCTTTGAATGCTTCCTGACAGTGTGAGCGCTTTGGAACATCTACATCTGTCCATCAGCGTGTCTGTGAGACTACAGCAGGCGCGGCTTCAGATCCTAAACAAGACTTTTAGTTTTCCACTGAAGTTTGAAGGGTTTATGTCAAAATTCTGCAGCTCGTAACAATTGATGACTTCCTCTAATGTGGAGTCACAAACTGCTGTTATTTGTTGTCATCTACAGGTTCTGGAGCTCATGGAGCTCACAGAGGAGCCAAAGTACAAAACCAACAAGCTGAGAGTCCAGAATCGCAAACAGCTGCTGCACACCCTGTCACAGAGGTATTTACTATACATATATTTGTATATATATATATATATTTATATATATATATATATATATATATATATATATATATATATATATATATATATATATATATATATATATATATATATATTTATATATATTTATATATATATATATATATATATATATATATATATATATATATATATATATATATATATATATATATACATTTTTTTAACTATTTGTCGGACTAGTTTTTAATAATGTCTTCTATCTGGGTTTCCATCAGGTTCTTGCAGGAGAAGACTGCTGATTGGCTGAGGAGATTCGAGGGCTCAGGAGTTCCAGTTGGACCAATCAACAGCATTCACGACGTCTTCTCTGAACCACAGGTAGGTCCACAACCTTCATGCTGCTCAGCTGGGCTCAAATGTTTGAGATGGACGGAGATTTTAACACTAAACGTCCAGAACAGGGAAGTTTTTTGAAGATGCAGTAGCATCTTTTGGAAACGTGGTTTCGTTCAGTTCTTCAGAACTGCTGTGCTGAAAAATGTTGTTTTTGTTGAACTTTCTGGTCTTGGACTTAATGTTAAAATGTAAAATGATCCATAAGGATGTTTTTTGAAGCTTTTGAAGCTGTTGAGTTGAACTTCATGCTCTCAGCTCTCATCTTGGTGGATCTGAAATGGATCTGGAGCGGGTTTGGAGCAGATCTTGAGCAGATATGGAGCATCGGTGGATCTGGAGCAGATCTGGAGTAGATCTATAGCGGATCTGGAGCAGATCTGGAGCGGATTGTGAGCAGATCTGGAGCGGGTCTAGAGCATCGGTGGATCTGGAGCAGATCTGGAGCAGATCTGGAGCGGATGTGGAGCGGATCTGGAGTAGATCTATAGCGGATCTGGAGCAGATCTATAGCGGATCTGGAGCAGATCTGGAGCGGATCTGGAGCATTGGTGGATCTGGAGCAGATCTGGAGCAGATCTGGAGCAGATCTGGAGCGGATGTGGAGCGGATGTGGAGCGGATCTGGAGCAGATCTATAGCGGATCTGGAGCAGATCTATAGCGGATCTGGAGCGGATCTGGAGCATTGGTGGATCTGGAGCAGATCTGGAGCAGATCTGGAGCGGTTCTGGAGCAGATCTATAGCGGATCTGGAGCAGATCTGGAGCGGATCTGGAGCGGATTGTGAGCAAATCTATAGCGGATGTGGAGCAGATCTATAGCGGATCTGGAACATTGGTGGATCTGGAGCAGATCTGGAGCAGATCTGGAGCGGTTCTGGAGCAGATCTATAGCGGATCTGGAGCAGATCTGGAGCGGATCTGGAGCGGATTGTGAGCAGATCTATAGCGGATGTGGAGCAGATCTATAGCGGATCTGGAACATTGGTGGATCTGGAGCAGATCTGGAGCGGATTGTGAGCAGATCTGGAGCGGGTCTGGAGCATGGGTGGATCTGGAGCGTTGGTGCAGAGGTTTACTTTTAAGAGATCTAGTGTTTCTGTTCCATGTGAGCTCCACCAGCTCTAAGGTCCAGTTTCCCCGATAAAAAACTGTGTGTGTGGAGGACTTTTGGTCCATTCTGGTTTCCATCATTGCTTTATAAAGGTTTTCGGGTCTTCACTTCTGCACAGCTTTCTTCAGATCATACCACTACATTCCCAGTGGATGAAGATCTGGACTTTGACTTCTGAAGTCATTCTGGTGTTGGCTACTCTGGTGCAGAGAGATCCTGGTCGACTCTGTGAGGTGTTTCTGCTGACACTCTGGGATGATTCTCCCCAAACAAGACAGAGCTTTTGAAGTCAGACAGGTCCATGGTCTCGTGTGTCCACAGGACATCGTCCCAGAAGTCTGATGGTTTGTTAACATGTAGTTTTGTCAACCGCAGTCGTGCTTCCATGTTCTTTCTGGACAGAAGATGTTTTCTCCTGGAAATCCTTCCACCCACCCACCCACCCACACACACACACACACACACACACACACACACACACACACACACACACACACACACACACACACACACACACACACACACACACACACACAGACAGACAGACAGACAGACAGACAGACAGACAGACACACACACACACACACACAAACATGCGCACACACATACACACTCATACACACACATACACACACATACACACACATGCGCACACACATACACACACACACACACTCATACACACACATACACACACGTACACACTCATACACACACATACACACACATACACACACATACACATACACACACATACACACACACACACACACACACACACACATACACACACACACATACACACACACACACACACACACACAACAAAAGGAGGATCAAAAGAGAAGGTTCTTCCCTTTGCGCACGACTGCCCGTGTTCTTTGGTTTTTGTGGCCTCGTGAGGACCACTTCTGCTGCATCCACTGACCTTCTGGACCTGGAACCAGCCCTAATGAGACAGAACCTTGTTTCTGGGGTTCCTATTCATGCACTGGCCTGCGGGTGTGTCATACATCTTCATCCCTCCACCACTTTAACATCCACTTTGTTTAAAGTTTCTCTTTAAATAAACAAATTGTTCTCTGAATTTCTGCCTGTCGGCTTCTGACGTCTCTGTGAAGTAAGAAAACAAACAGCTTGATTAGCAGGCGAGTTTGGTCTCATAGTTTCTGCCCTCATTCGATTGGATTTGTGTGTGTGTGTAGCAGATGGGCCATCATCTTTTAAACTCCTCTGCCTCTGAACCAGGATCAGTTCTCTCACAGGCCAGAAGGGGGCGTGAAGCACCTGCAGCTGCAGAATAAGGGCTGCTCACATAAATGAATGACTTGTATTTATGAACGGGATGTTTGCTTGTTTCTGGGTGCTGATCGTTCTGTGGTTGAGCAGATCAGGGATCAGATGCATGGGATGACTGCTGAGGATGGGTTCCCCTCAGCCGCTCTCAGAACAGACCTCGGGACACGTAAGGTTATGAAGATTAAAAAGAGAAATAAGCAGCGTGTGTTTGTGATCGGCCTGAAGAAGAACACGTGACTGCGGTCCACTCAGCTTTCTTTCCTGCAGCTTTTCTCTGAATGTGTGTTTTCAGGACAACAGCTCTCATCGCCACCTGGCATGGCACTGCCATGTAAAAGCTATGACTCAGTGTGTGTGTGTGTGTGTGTGTGTGTGTGTGTGTGTGTGTGTGTGTGCGTGTGTGTGTCAGACAAGCCCATCTGCGTCTATGAGACGCCTGCAACAACTTGTTTTTAACAAAGTTTTTTCACGTGCGCAGAGACACCAGAGAGCACAGGTGTTTGAAAACGCAGCAGAGGTCGTGAAGCACGCGGTCCCTCACAAACTTCCTCGTTAATATACATCCGTTCAGCAGCGGGTCTGCAACCCTCTAGAAAAAAGAGTAGTGAAGCTTTTAGCCCTTTGTAACGCTGCCGTTCCTTCTCACTGCTCTTCACACGTCTTCTGGCGCTGTGGGACCAAGTGATGACGAAGTTCACGTACGATTTAGTCTCGGTTTTTCCTCCAAGCTCGTTTTGAGATAGGAACAACAATAGGAAGCAAGTACCTCGTTTCTTCATCGCGCCTTTGCAATACGTGCAGAATGTCTCTCATCGTCTGGTCGGAGGTTCATGGACATTCATGGGAAGGTTGTGGTCTGGAAGGCACCACATACTAATCTGAACTCTCAGTATGATGTAGAGATGTATAAAAGAATGAAAAGAAGTTGAGTTCTGCTCATGCTCTCTTCAAAGACACAAGTGGCAAAGCAAATGTGTCAAAGGTAAAGTCAGGTAATCAGGATTCGTTAAAAACGGAATAAACAGAAGAACACGTCTATGAATCTGGACCTGAATGACCGAGACAGACAGAAACCGCAGAAACACGCAGTTCAGGATCGGAACTCTGGAATCGTGAATGAGCGTGACAGACTCAAGGACAGAGTCCCAGCGGAGCGACGGTCCCAGGTCTACCTGCGTATTTGTTAAAGGAATGTGCTGCAGCTGGGATCTTAGCTGTTTAAGACCACTGCATCTGTTAAACTGTCCCTGAATCAAATAAACAACAAATATGCAAACAATTCAAAGCAGTGAGCAGGCCGACTAAAGCAGCTGTGGTCGGTTCCTGTCATGTCTTAAATGGGAAGCAATGAGGGAAGAAAAGTCTGAAACATCTGTGGCATGTTTGATAAAAATACCACAGATACGGTGCAACAACTCCCTTTTCAACCAGACTTTACAGCTCTGTTCATAGCAGCTTGTTGTGGGGGGCGGAGTCTGATGCTCCACCCCTCAGCTTCCTGCCACCTACCTCTGAGGCACCATGACTGCAGGACAATGTGAGGTTGGAGATAAGAGTGCCGAGGCCGGATAATTCCCTTCTGGTCACATTTGCAGCAAATCCAAACAGCTGGCTGACATGTTTTCAGCCACAAATAAAGGAGAAGGGTGGTGCTGTTGTGTCACTAAACAATCAGAAATGTGCGCACAAGCCTTTATGTGTCTTTAACAATGTCTCCCTTTTTAGCAAATGAAGGTGCAGCAGGCACAAACAGCTACACCAGCTTTTGAACGCATCAACTTTGAAAGTTCACCGATTTCAGGGTTACTTTCTTCCTCGGTTTTCTCCTTATCTTTCTGTGAACTAACCCAGTTTTTCCTGATGAAGTCATCTCTGCAGGACCTTCCTGTTCCACCTTTTTCCCGCTGACAATCAGTGATGTGAGTCATTGACTCAGATTCTGTCTTTAAATTTGTCTCCGGCGTCACGTTTCAAGCCCCTGGGGCAAACCTCCTCGCCTCGTGATGAACTCACAAACCTCCGAATCCATTCGTTTGTCCTTGACCAGCCGTGACGACGCATGGGATCATCCTCGGCCAAGCGCACGCTCCCGCAGCCTTCCTTCGCTTCACCGCTGCCGGACTCCGCCACAGGCCGCGCTCAGGGCTTTTTCAGGGCTCGCCCTGTGATGCCAGAGTGCTGACAGCAGCTCCTCTCTGGATTTATTTTACTCCCATAATTGCTCGCATCTCTCCTGCAGTAAATGTTTCCCACATGATGGCTGCAATTAACTTAGAAAAGAAAAAAGGAAGAAAATGAGGCTGCTGTTGAAGCTCTGATTCAACAGATTGAGTTTCCTGCACTTTGCAGCGTCCTGTTTACTCTGAGCATGCTGGGAAATAAAGGCTGCCTCTGTGTTTAGCTCGGCATGCATTCATTAGCATCCATTCAGAGGTAGTAAACACATCAGCGCTCATGTTTCACTGGAAGCAGCTGCGGCTGTGCTTTATTCTAAATCCGTGGTGTTGCTTCGCCGTTTCCAGGCTTTTACGCCGCCGCGTTTCTGCCTTCGGTGGAGGACCAGATGGACCAACTGCTGGTCTCCAGCATGGATCAACTGCTGTTGTGTTGTTCCTTCTCCCAAGTACCAGCTTGAGACAGGGCATGTGACCATTTCTGTTTGTCTGACAGCAACATCCAACCAAACGTTCAAGTGGAAGTGACGAACTTTGGAGCAAAGTCAAGGACCCTTGTACGCATGCTGGTTATGATGGCCTGTTTACCTCAACATCTTCTTTATGTGCATTTTGAAGTGTCATGATAAAACTGGACAATCTGCTCGTTTTTGTGTCACACATAGTATTTATCAATCCCCAAAGAATAAATAAAAAACATAAATCAAAAATCAGTTGTCAAACTGCTGGCTGAGTTCTCCAGAAGTCTCTAGAACTGTCTAATGGACAGGTGATAACAGGTGATAACAGGTAAAAACAGGTGATAACAGGTGATAACAGGTGATAACAGGTAAAAAACAGGTGATAACAGGTGATAACAGGTGATAACAGGTGATAACAGGCGATAACAGGCGATAACAGGTGATAACAGGTAAAAACAGGTGATAACAGGTAAAAACAGGTGATAACAGGTGATAACAGGCGATAACAGGCGATAACAGGCAATAACCGCTGATAACAGGTGATAACAGGTAAAAACAGGTGATAACAGGTGATAACAGGTGATAACAGACGATAACAGGCGATAACAGGCGATAACAGACGATAACAGGCGATAACAGGCGATAACAGGCGATAACAGGTGATAACAGGTAAAAACAGGTGATAACAGGTAAAAAACAGGTGATAACAGGTAAAAAACAGGTGATAACAGGTGATAACAGGTAAAAACAGGTGATAACAGGTGATAACAGGTGATAACAGGTGATAACAGGTGATAACAGACGATAACAGGCGATAACAGACGATAACAGGCGATAACAGGTGATAACAGGTGATAACAGGTGATAACAGGCGATAACAGGCAATAACCGCTGATAACAGGTGATAACAGGTAAAAACAGGTGATAACAGGTGATAACAGGCGATAACAGACGATAACAGGCGATAACAGGCGATAACAGGCGATAACAGGCGATAACAGGCGATAACAGGTGAACAGGTGATAACAGGTGAACAGGCGATAACAGGCGATAACAGGTGATAACAGGCGATAACAGGCGATAACAGACGATAACAGGCGATAACAGGCAATAACAGCTGATAACAGGTGATAACAGGTAAAAACAGCTGATAACAGGTGATAACAGACGGTAACAGGCGATAACAGACGATAACAGGCGATAACAGGCGATAACAGACGATAACAGGTGATAACAGGCGATAACAGGCGATAACAGGTGATAACAGGCGATAACAGACGATAACAGGTGACAACAGGTGATAACAGGCGATAACAGGTGACAACAGGTGATAACAGGCGATAACAGGCGATAACAGACGATAACAGGCGATAACAGACGATAACAGGCGATAACAGGTGATAACAGGTGAACAGGTGATAACAGGTCAACAGGCGATAACAGGCGATAACAGGCGATAACAGGCGATAACAGGTGAACAGGTGATAACAGGTGATAACAGACGATAACAGGCGATAACAGGTAAAAACAGGTGATAACAGGTGATAACAGGCGATAACAGGCGATAACAGGCGATAACAGGCGATAACAGGCGATAACAGGCGATAACAGGCGATAACAGGCAATAACCGCTGATAACAGGTGATAACAGGCGATAACAGGCGATAACAGGCGATAACAGGCGATAACAGGCGATAACAGACGATAACAGGCGATAACAGGCGATAACAGGCGATAACAGGCGATAACAGGTGATAACAGGTAAAAACAGGTGATAACAGGTGATAACAGGTGATAACAGGTCAAAAACAGGTGATAACAGGTAAAAACAGGTGATAACAGGTGATAACAGGTGATAACAGACGATAACAGGCGATAACAGGCGATAACAGGTAAAAACAGGTGATAACAGGTAAAAACAGGTGATAACAGGTAAAAACATGTGATAACAGGTGATAACAGGTGATAACAGGCGATAACAGGTGATAACAGGTAAAAACAGCTGATAACAGGTGATAACAGACGATAACAGGCGATAACAGACGATAACAGGCGATAACAGGCGATAACAGACGATAACAGGTGATAACAGGCGATAACAGGCGATAAGAGGCGATAACAGGTGATAACAGGTGATAACAGGCGATAACAGACGATAACAGGTGACAACAGGTGATAACAGGCGATAACAGGTGACAACAGGTGATAACAGGCGATAACAGGTGATAACAGACGATAACAGGCGATAACAGACGATAACAGGCGATAACAGGTGATAACAGGTGAACAGGTGATAACAGGTCAACAGGCGATAACAGGCGATAACAGGCGATAACAGGCGATAACAGGCGATAACAGGCGATAACAGGCGATAACAGGTGAACAGGTGATAACAGACGATAACAGACGATAACAGGCGATAACAGGCGATAACAGGCGAAAACAGGCGAAAACAGGCGAAAACAGGCGAAAACAGGCGATAACAGGCGATAACAGGCGATAACAGGCGATAACAGGCAATAACCGCTGATAACAGGTGATAACAGGTGATAACAGGCGATAACAGGCGATAACAGGCGATAACAGGCGATAACAGACGATAACAGACGATAACAGACGATAACAGGCGATAACAGGCGATAACAGGCAATAACCGCTGATAACAGGTGATAACAGGTGATAACAGGTGATAACAGGCGATAACAGGCGATAACAGACGATAACAGGCGATAACAGGCGATAACAGGCGATAACAGGCGATAACAGACGATAACAGACGATAACAGGTGAACAGGTGATAACAGACGATAACAGGCGATAACAGGCGATAACAGGTGAACAGGTGATAACAGGTGATAACAGACGATAACAGGCGATAACAGACGATAACAGACGATAACAGGCGATAACAGGCGATAACAGGCGATAACAGACGATAACAGGCGATAACAGGTGATAACAGGCGAACCTTCTCAGTAGATGAACACAAATCCACATGCAGGACTACCGGCACCACATCCACAATCTGTCCCTGCAACGTGTCTCCCTGAAACACACAGTCCTGCATTTCTGCTATTGCTGCTGTCTTTGTAAATGCAGTAGACAGATATTTGCGGTGTTCTCACATTCCTCATGGTGATAGAAGGAAGAAATGGTTTTTCTTCCTCTCCATTTTTTGGTTTTGCATTGTTCTGTTTCCTCCTCAACCGTCTTTATTTGGATGTTTGGTCTGGGAATTGATTGGACTTAGTTATTAAACTGATTAGGAAAGCTCATGCAGCTGGTGCCACATGTAAACAACCTTCTTGTTGTCATGGTAACTCATCATAACTGATGTTAAAAAGTGCCAAAATTAGCAGTTGATCTTCTTTTTTTAGAAATCATTCTACAAAATCAGCGAAGGTTCATTTTCCTCCTTTGCTGATGCTCCATTTCCAGGAGCATCAGCCACTCACACACACTCACACACACACACATAAACACATGGACACTCACTCACACACACACACACACACACACACACACACACACACACACACACACACACACACACACACACAAACACATGGACACTCACACACACACACACACACACACACACACACGCACACACACACACTCATACACACATTCATACACACACACACACACACACACACACACACACACACACACACACACACACACACACACACACACACACACACATAATGGAGCATTTCTGTCCATTCCTGTTTGGGGAGCTGGAGGTCTTTGGCACAATATTGGAATTTAATCATAGGAAGTAACTAGGAAGGCAGAATTGATCATCCTCGTGCTTATCTTTGCTCTGGTAAGGATTTTTCCACTGTAAATCTCCCAGCGGCTACCTTTTAAGGAAGGATGTGTAAAACCTGATTCTGTCGCTTGGACAGAAAACTTTTTGCCCTGCAAAAAGTTTCAGTTAATGGACTGAAACATGTAAAAGCAGCAGTAGGCGATAACAGGCGATAACAGGCGATAACAGGTGAACAGGTGATAACAGGTGATAACAGACGATAACAGACGATAACAGGCGATAACAGGCGATAACAGGCGATAACAGGCGATAACAGGCGATAACAGACGATAACAGGCGATAACAGGCGATAACAGGCGATAACAGGCAATAACCGCTGATAACAGGTAAAAACAGGTGATAACAGGTGATAACAGGTGATAACAGGTCAAAAACAGGTGATAACAGGTGATAACAGGTAAAAACAGGTGATAACAGGTGATAACAGGTGATAACAGACGATAACAGGCGATAACAGGCGATAACAGGCGATAACAGGTAAAAACAGGTGATAACAGGTAAAAACAGGTGATAACAGGTAAAAACAGGTGATAACAGGTGATAACAGGTGATAACAGGCGATAACAGGTGATAACAGGTAAAAACAGCTGATAACAGGTGATAACAGACGATAACAGGCGATAACAGACGATAACAGGCGATAACAGGCGATAACAGACGATAACAGGTGATAACAGGCGATAACAGGCGATAAGAGGCGATAACAGGTGATAACAGGTGATAACAGGCGATAACAGACGATAACAGGTGACAACAGGTGATAACAGGCGATAACAGGTGACAACAGGTGATAACAGGCGATAACAGGTGATAACAGACGATAACAGGCGATAACAGACGATAACAGGCGATAACAGGTGATAACAGGTGAACAGGTGATAACAGGTCAACAGGCGATAACAGGCGATAACAGGCGATAACAGGCGATAACAGGCGATAACAGGTGAACAGGTGATAACAGGTGATAACAGACGATAACAGACGATAACAGGCGATAACAGGCGATAACAGGCGAAAACAGGCGAAAACAGGCGAAAACAGGCGAAAACAGGCGATAACAGGCGATAACAGGCGATAACAGGCGATAACAGGCAATAACCGCTGATAACAGGTGATAACAGGTGATAACAGGCGATAACATGCGATAACAGGCGATAACAGGCGATAACAGACGATAACAGGCGATAACAGACGATAACAGACGATAACAGGCGATAACAGGCGATAACAGGCGATAACAGGCAATAACCGCTGATAACAGGTGATAACAGGTGATAACAGGTGATAACAGGCGATAACAGGCGATAACAGGTGATAACAGACGATAACAGGCGATAACAGGCGATAACAGGCGATAACAGGCGATAACAGGCGATAACAGACGATAACAGACGATAACAGGTGAACAGGTGATAACAGGTGATAACAGACGATAACAGGCGATAACAGGCGATAACAGGTGAACAGGTGATAACAGGTGATAACAGACGATAACAGGCGATAACAGACGATAACAGACGATAACAGGCGATAACAGGCGATAACAGGCGATAACAGACGATAACAGGCGATAACAGGTGATAACAGGCGAACCTTCTCAGTAGATGAACACAAATCCACATGCAGGACTACCGGCACCACATCCACAATCTGTCCCTGCAACGTGTCTCCCTGAAACACACAGTCCTGCATTTCTGCTATTGCTGCTGTCTTTGTAAATGCAGTAGACAGATATTTGCGGTGTTCTCACATTCCTCATGGTGATAGAAGGAAGAAATGGTTTTTCTTCCTCTCCATTTTTTGGTTTTGCATTGTTCTGTTTCCTCCTCAACCGTCTTTATTTGGATGTTTGGTCTGGGAATTGATTGGACTTAGGTATTAAACTGATTAGGAAAGCTCATGCAGCTGGTGCCACATGTAAACAACCTTCTTGTTGTCATGGTAACTCATCATAACTGATGTTAAAAAGTGCCAAAATTAGCAGTTGATCTTCTTTTTTTAGAAATCATTCTACAAAATCAGCGAAGGTTCATTTTCCTCCTTTGCTGATGCTCCATTTCCAGGAGCATCAGCCACTCACACACACTCACACACACACACATAAACACATGGACACTCACTCACACACACACACACACACACACACACACACACACACACACACACACACACACACACACACATAAACACATGGACACTCTCACACACACACACGCACACACACACACACTCATACACACATTCATACACACACACACACACATACAGACACACACACACACACACACACACACACACACACACACACACACACACACACATAATGGAGCATTTCTGTCCATTCCTGTTTGGGGAGCTGGAGGTCTTTGGCACAATATTGGAATTTAATCATAGGAAGTAACTAGGAAGGCAGAATTGATCATCCTCGTGCTTATCTTTGCTCTGGTAAGGATTTTTCCACTGTAAATCTCCCAGCGGCTACCTTTTAAGGAAGGATGTGTAAAACCTGATTCTGTCGCTTGGACAGAAAACTTTTTGCCCTGCAAAAAGTTTCAGTTAATGGACTGAAACATGTAAAAGCAGCAGTAGGTCCCTGTAATCCCGTAAAGCGTCTGTGCGTGAGTGTGTGTGGAGTGGCTGCAGATTTGTGGCACACAGCAGTTCTCCAGTGAGGCTGCTGCTAATCAGGGTGGTAGAAAGTCGCTGCTCCAAAACTGGAATCTGGAAGTTATTTGGAAAAATGCCAGATGCTCCACCCTATCTCTGTTCTCCTTTTTTAGGTCAGGGTCTCCCTCAGTCATCTGTCTCCTTGCTTTGTTTCTTTGTCCCTGAGATTTGGAGTCAGTTCTTTTAAAGATCCTGTTCGTTTTCCTGAACTCTGTGGTATAATGAAGGTGCTGGGTCATCTTCTACACTTCTGTTTCTGATATTCAGGTCCAGTCATACAAAACAAACAAACAACAAAGGTTTGTGTCACTGCAGAATTCAGTGCAGAATTCAGAACTGAGGTTCAAACCACAGTGGACGAGATGTGATGGCGTGGTTCCATGTAAAAGCCTGGTTCTAGCACCAGCACCAGTGCTGGCACCTACACTAGCAGCTGCACCTGCACCACCTACACTAGCAGCTGCACCTGCACCACCTACACTAGCACCTGTACCACCACCACCTACACTAGCACCTGTACCACCACCACCTACACTAGCAGTTGCACCACCACCACCTACACTAGCAGATGCACCTCCACCACCTACACTAGCAGTTGCACCACCACCACCTACACTAGCACCTGCACCACCACCACCTACACTAGCACCTGTACCACCACCACCTACACTAGCAGTTGCACCACCACCACCTACACTAGCAGATGCACCACCACCACCTACACTAGCACCTGTACCACCACCACCTACACTAGCACCTGTACCACCACCACCTACACTAGCAGTTGCACCACCACCACCTACACTAGCAGATGCACCACCACCACCTACACTAGCACCTGTACCACCACCACCTACACTAGCACCTGCACCACCACCACCTACACTAGCAGTTGCACCACCACCACCTACACTAGCAGATGCACTTCCACCACCACCTACACTAGCACCTGCACCACCACCACCTACACTAGCACCTGCACCACCACCACCTACACTAGAACCTGCAACTGCACCACCACCACCTACACTAGCAGATGCACCTCCACCACCTACACTAGCAGTTGCACCACCACCACCTACACTAGCACCTGTACCACCACCACCTACACTAGCACCTGTACCACCACCACCTACACTAGCAGTTGCACCACCACCACCTACACTAGCAGATGCACCTCCACCACCTACACTAGCAGTTGCACCACCACCACCTACACTAGCACCTGTACCACCACCACCTACACTAGCAGTTGCACCACCACCACCTACACTAGCAGATGCACCACCACCACCTACACTAGCAGATGCACTTCCACCACCATCTACACTAGCAGCTGCACCTGCACCAGCTACACTAGCACCTGCACCACCACCACCTACACTAGAACCTGCAACTGCACCACCACCACCTACACTAGCAGCTGCACCTGCACCACCTACACTAGCAGTTGCACCACCACCACCTACACTAGCAGATGCACTTCCACCACCACCTACACTAGCACCTGTACCACCACCACCTACACTAGCAGTTGCACCAACACCACCTACACTACCAGTTGCACCACCACCACCTACACTAGCACCTGTACCACCACCACCTACACTAGCAGTTGCACCACCACCACCTACACTAGCAGATGCACCACCACCACCTACACTAGCACCTGTACCACCACCACCTACACTAGCACCTGTACCACCACCACCTACACTAGCAGTTGCACCACCACCACCTACACTAGCAGATGCACCACCACCACCTACACTAGCACCTGTACCACCACCACCTACACTAGCACCTGCACCACCACCACCTACACTAGCAGTTGCACCACCACCACCTACACTAGCAGATGCACTTCCACCACCACCTACACTAGCACCTGCACCACCACCACCTACACTAGCACCTGCACCACCACCACCTACACTAGAACCTGCAACTGCACCACCACCACCTACACTAGCAGATGCACCTCCACCACCTACACTAGCAGTTGCACCACCACCACCTACACTAGCACCTGTACCACCACCACCTACACTAGCAGTTGCACCACCACCACCTACACTAGCAGATGCACCTCCACCACCTACACTAGCAGTTGCACCACCACCACCTACACTAGCACCTGTACCACCACCACCTACACTAGCAGTTGCACCACCACCACCTACACTAGCAGATGCACCACCACCACCTACACTAGCAGATGCACTTCCACCACCATCTACACTAGCAGCTGCACCTGCACCAGCTACACTAGCACCTGCACCACCACCACCTACACTAGAACCTGCAACTGCACCACCACCACCTACACTGGCAGCTGCACCTGCACCACCTACACTAGCAGTTGCACCACCACCACCTACACTAGCAGATGCACCACCACCACCTACACTAGCAGTTGCACCACCACCACCTACACTAGCAGTTGCACCTGCACCACCTACACTAGCAGTTGCACCACCACCACCTACACTAGCAGCTGCACCTGCACCACCTACACTAGCAGTTGCACCACCACCACCTACACTAGCAGATGCACCTCCACCACGTACACTAGGACCTGCACCTGCACCACCACCACCTACACTAGCAGTTGCACCTGCACCACCACCACCTACACTAGCAGCTGCACCACCACCACCTACACTAGCAGATGCACAACCACCACCTACACTAGCAGTTGCACCACCACCACCTACACTAGCAGATGCACAACCACCACCTACACTAGCAGATGCACCACCACCACCTACACTAGCAGCTGCACCACCACCACCTACACTAGCAGATGCACCACCACCACCTACACTAGCAGTTGCACCACCACCACCTACACTAGCAGATGCACAACCACCACCTACACTAGCAGATGCACCACCACCACCTACACTAGCAGATGCACCTGCACCTTCACGTTCATAAAAAAAAGGGGTGATTGATCATCTCAGCCAGTGACTCCACCCATAAAAGTATTCATATAAAAACCCTTCCCCTGCTCTTAGAGAAACCCGGCCCCGATCACTGATGCCTTCCAGTTGATGATGACCATGACGGATGACCACACTTTTCAGATTTTTGACTTGTTTTTGTTTTCCAAAAATACAATGAAGTTGGTTTATGAAGACACTAAAAATGATTTCCTTTTGCTTCTTGTAGAAAAGAAAAAAATGAATCATATAATTTAAATATTTTAATGTTATTCCCACTTTTCTGTAGGGGCTTTGTGCTTATCGCAGCCATATGCTGCACAAACATTAAGGTTTAAAATGGCCAGAGTTTCCTGCTGATTAAGTCGTCAGGGGGTTTACACACTTTCTTAATTCAGTGAAAGAGCATTTGTGAAAGTGACGAAATCCCTGAGCTGGACTGAATGAGTCTGATGTGACTGATGTGGTTACATGAGGTGCATCCATTTCCTGTCAAATCAATTCTTCTGTCACACTGGCTCAGTGACAGCATGGACAGCTGGAGTACCGTTTTCCGTCTTCACCTTCCACTTCCTAAACCACAGGAGAAGGCTGCTGTGGATCTCATGGCTTTTGTTTGTTTGTTGTTGTTTTATTCAATGGAAGATGACACAAACAGAACTGGAGAGGGGGTTTAATCCACATTTTCTATAAAGAATTAAATATGCCAGTGATCAAACAGTGAATTGAATGATACTTTCGATCCCCAAACAAAAATGACATTACTGCAGTTTTAATTAAGGGGGAAATAGCAGTTGTTTGTAGCCTGGCAGAAACTCTGCTGACAATGTGACCTGGAGTCCAGAACGTGTTCCTTGCTCGTCTCAGTTAAACCCAAAATACCTGATTACTGCTGTGTCCTCATTAGTGGCCCAGACTCGCCTATTTTATTTACCAGTAATCTTATATTCCCCATTTGCTCTTGCTCTGTATCTTCTACGTCTACTCTGCAACTCATCTGGATTAATCTTAATCTGTTCATTACTTGGGCTTTGAAAAGCTCAGTCCACTCCCCCCATCTGGGAACAACTGTTTGGTTTTTATGATTATTTATTGTACAGGATTTTAAATGTGATGGTAACACTAGCAGAAAGCCTGTAAGCAGCATAGAAATATGATTAAAAATGTTGAAAAGATTTAAGGGGGAAAAGCTCACTAGAAAGTCTCAGAAGATACAATGAAAAAATAATACAATCAGAGCTTATAATTACTGCTTTACAGTGAGTTTGTGCAGTTCGATGACTCCAACCTTGACCTAAAACAAACAAGGAGAGGCTGAAAGAAATGAGGTCCTGCATGCTTGAACTGGGGTTTCCTCCTTTCTTACTCGGTTGTGTTCAGTTTTTCAGCTTTTCTCTGCATGCTTTATGTTCGTCATGTCTTCGGTCCCATTTCCTGATTTTTGTTGTTCTCCACATTATCACTGTTTTGTTACATCTGGGATTTCTCACCTGTTCCCCGGCTCTCTTTGTCTTCTCGTCTGTCTCTGGCTGACTGTGTTTTTACACCTTCTGACCTTTTATTCATACATCTTTCACGCTGCCTGGGCTCCTTCCAGGTCCTGCAGAAAATATACAGCTAAATATGACTTTAATATCCTGACTGCTGGAGGTGCTCTGGATTTATCCCAGCTGAGGCCTCAGCAGCCTCTGACGTAGATGCCTAACGTGCACAATCAGATTAATTAGCTCTCTTCAGGCCAAAACCAGCCACCTGTGGCGGTAATGCCTTGCTCTAACTTTATCCTGTTCAGAATACAGCAGAAGGTGGGCGTTGAACCCTCAGCTGCAGTGGTGGAGATGGCATGCTGAGCCACATGCAGCAGGAAGTGAAACCTGTTGGTGCTGGAAAACGCTTATCTCGCAGTAGCTGCTGCTAAACGGTCCTGACAGATTACATCGTTGCTAAAGGGAATTAAAGCTTGTTTTACCACACCGGTGCTGGTCTGATTTCCTCATGAATTCAAGGGGATCTTAACCCTGACCAGAGCAGTGAGCGGCTAAATCACAGACCTGAGGGACTTGTGTACTTCTGTTCCACAAAACATCACCATTACGTTACAAATTGATCTGAACATTTTAACTTTATAAAGGATTAATGCGGTCTTGGCAGTTCTTCATGAAGTGCATTGAGCTGAAAGAAGAAAAGACGAACTTGCTGCTTTTGAAGGCCGCTTGCAGCCGAGTGTGGAGCAGCTGGAATAAGAATCACCATCTCCAGCTCTGGGGCTTATTCATTCAGTCAGGAAAGGGTGGATTAGAGTTGCTTCCTCGGGTGGAGAGGCTCAAGTATCTTGGTGAGAGATAGGCAGGTTCTGTACCAGTCCACCATGACCAAGGAGGAGCTGAGCACAGCTCTTGTTTTATCAGATGATCTAAGATCCAACCCTGACAAACTGTCATGAGCTGTGAGCTCTCACTGAAAAAATGAGATCATGACTAGAAGCTGCCAGCATGAGCTTCCTTTGAAGGGTTACTGGACTTACCCCCGGGCTGGTGCTCAGAGCAGAGTCACTGCTCCACTACATGAACACTTCAGCGGTTGCTGTATGAGGAAACCTTTTGGAGATGTCCCATCAAAAGGAGGCCTTGGGCAGACCCAGGACTCACTGGAGAGGTTTTGTCTCTGCGCTGGTGTGGGGACACCCCATTGTTCCCTTTCTGCTGAGCCACAAGAGGCGGCTGGGGCGAGGGAGGTCTCTGCTTGGACTGCTGCCAGTGACCTGTCCCAGATAAATGATAGAAGATGCATGTGTGGGTGGAAGAGAGCTGTTCTTTGTAAATGTTGAGATTTGAAAAAAAAAACATTGCAACCTCACATTTCAATTCAATTCACCTCAATTCAAAAATACTTTATTCATCCCCAAATGGAAAATAATTATTGCAGTAGTCATTTAAGTCTCTTGCTGTGGGCAGGAAGGATCTCCTGTAGCTGTCTTAAAGATCTCCTGTAGAGGTCTGAAGGATCTCATGTAGCTGTCTGAAGGATCTCATGTAGAGGTCTGAAGGATCTCCTGTAGCTGTCTGATGGATCTCCTGTAGCTGTCTTAAAGATCTCCTGTACCGGTCTGAAGGATCTCATGTAGCTGTCTGAAGGATCTCATGTAGAGGTCTGAAGGATCTCCTGTAGCTGTCTGATGGATCTCCTGTAGCTGTCTTAAAGATCTCCTGTACCGGTCTGAAGGATCTCATGTAGCTGTCTGAAGGATCTCATGTAGCGGTCTGATGGATCTCCTGTAGCTGTCTTAAAGATCTCCTGTACCGGTCTGATGGATCTCCTGTAGAGGTCTGAAGGATCTCCTGTAGCGGTCTGAAGGATCTCCTGTAGTGGTCTGAAGGGTCTCCTGTAGTGGTCTGAAGGATCTCCTGTAGCTGTCTGATGGATCTCCTGTAGCTGTCTTAAAGATCTCATGTAGAGGTCTGAAGGATCTCCTGTAGCGGTCTGAAGGATCTCCTGTAGTGGTCTGAAGGATCTCCTGTAGCGGTCTGATGGATCTCCTGTAGTGGTCTGATGGATCTCCTGTAGCGGTCTGATGGATCTCCTGTAGCTGTCTTAAAGATCTCATGTAGAGGTCTGAAGGATCTCCTGTAGCGGTCTGAAGGATCTCCTGTAGTGGTCTGAAGGGTCTCCTGTAGTGGTCTGAAGGATCTCCTGTAGTGGTCTGAAAGATCTCATGTAGTGGTCTGAAGGGTCTCCTGTAGTGGTCTTAAGGATCTCCTGTAGTGGTAGCCATAAAGCCATAAAACACCATTATATCATCAAAAATGTTAATATATAAGTGCAATAGTTAAAAAGTCCCTCTCTGAGGTGTGTGTGGTTTGTACCTTGTTGACCCCATGATCTTGCCTGGAAGAGTCTGGAGTCTTAATCGTGGCAGAAAGATTCAACCTCTAACTCTGACAGTTAGAGGTTAGAGGTCATGTGCCTCAGTTTTCTTAAATGAAAATGCAGCCTTTCTGTCATCGTTCAAGCCTTAGGTGTTTGATTGATCAAAGATTGTGAAAGAAAAACTTTTATTTGATGCTCCAGAAAGTGTTGGATGGTGCAGACACGTCAAAAGGAGCCACTTTCCAGCAAACTGAAGACCTTGAAATGTCTGCTGGTAAACAAGGCCAGCCTCTAGGCAAATCTTTGGAAACACTGAGGTTGGATCAACAGTGATTGTGAATATTTGATGACAGATGGAGAGCTTTATCCAACATCTCAGGAGACACAGAGTCTTCTTCAAACTGTCAGCTGTTGGACATAAAGGTTCTAGAAAGAATATGCAGCACCTTCATGTCAAATTTGTTTCACATTTAACAAGCGTGACAGAAACGCTGTCTCTGTGAGATGGATGGGAGATGGATCACACACTTGCATGGTTTTGCTGGTATGGACTCATCTTTTACAATCCTGAAGGCTCCTGATGTGATGAAGGTTTCCCCAGAGAGCTACATTGTGAGGCGTTCAGGGGCCTCATCTGTCTGTTCAGAGCGAATGAACGGCTGATTGTGAGGGATGGGCTGTCAGATCTTTACATGTACAAAGCCCCACGTTATTGGGAGTGATTGACCTCATCATTAGGTTGTATCACAGAGGAGCCGGAGCCGGAGCCGGAGCCGGAGCCCGAGCCCGAGCCCGAGCCCGAGCCCGAGCCCGAGCCCGAGCCCGAGCCCGAGCCCGAGCCCGAGCCCGAGCCCGAGCCCGAGCCCGAGCCCGAGCCCGAGCCCGAGCCCGAGCCCGAGCCGGAGAGTCAAATGACTTGTACTTGTTTGGTGCCTGTTCCTTTAGGTTGTTAGGAACAACGTGCAGCGTCGGAGCCGTGTCATATCCACGATGTGTGAAGTTCTGAGCGGCTCAGGCTGTGAAATGGACAAGGGACCAGGAAGTCCTGAATGATCACTAGTCTAACAGAGGACACAGAAACCTCTGTTGACCCCAGGACAGGCTGGATGCTTTCTCAAAACATACTGAGTATTGTTGGGGGGTAGTTTTAGGATACACTGGATTTAAAGTCATGTTGACAGAATTTATGCTGGCTCCAGGTCACGTAGACCAAACCTCATCCGTCCCCAGATAACCCGGATAAACCACAGGCTGACAGCTGAGCGCTGCTCCAGGGAAATATGTTTCTGCTCTGGATGAGCGGTGAAGAGAGCTGATGAAGGTGGAGGTGTGGAGGATAAATGACTGACTAACAGCACTATGAAGTTTCCATCCTTTTAGAAGAAAAGAAAAGAAAACAGATTCACACTGATAACTTTGACCTCTGTCAATATTAAGAACCTGTTACTGGCTTAAACTCATGATTGATATTAGTTTTTTTTACAGCAGATGATAGGTTTGTTTTGAGTTCCTAACCCTGTCCTGTCAGTACTTTTCAGAGGTCTTTTTTAATCCATGTAGTGATTTCACTATAAAATCCAGTCTGGTTTCTATACAGTGCAGCCTGAACGTGCACGCTTATGGAAATACTAGTGTACAGATTAGTAAAGTCAGGAATGAGGAATGGTGTTGATATAATGCTCTTATGCCTTCGTTTTCTTCCTAATGGTAATATTTACTTTGGTGTTGCCAGTTTTTCCTGTCTTTAACATATATTTATTCACTGTCTGGCGAAGGAAAAGCCCACCACGTGGATTTAACTGAACAAACAGGTCAGAGCCTCCCGTTGGAGAAGTCCTGCAGTGATTAATATGCTTCAGCTTCAACAAGTCACTTACCCGACATGATGCAGAGAGCAGCTTTACGCTGTGTTAGGAGACACATTTTATGGTCATGTAAAAGATGCTCCTCAGTTTCAGAAGGTCCAGTTACCAGTCTGCATTATACACTTCATACAACTAAGGAGACTGTTTAATGCATTATTAACACATGAAAGCACAGAGGCGAACGTCATTTTCCGAGAAGAAATATGGTCGGGAAAAAAAAATCCAAACTAAAATACGGAGCTAGTAAAATGATAACTTAATTCTGGAAATTAGTCAGGCTGATGGCATTCCTAACAGTGTTCTAAAGGATGTTTGATGTTTCTGGTCACGTCTGTGTTTTCTTGGAAATGACTTTCTCTTTCTCGGGGACCCAAACCGAATCAGTTTCTGTGAGGAAACGGGACATAAATGGACACATGGAAGTCATGCCCACGTCAGTAAGCCCAAGGTCTGAGTCTGTCCATGAACTTTTTGATCATTTTCAATGTAAAACACTTGAAATTATTGATGATGTTGCACCCGAGAAGGTACAAATGTTGTCTTTCAAGCGGAAAGCACCATGGAGAGACAGGCCAGCTTTCAAAGATCAGAAACGGGAACAACTCATCTACAAATTCACTCTAAAAAGAAAAAAGAAAACCTTCACACTTGCAACGTTGACTGGACAACAGCAGGAATATCAACAACAATCGGTTGCTTTTAAGATGATTGAGGACACTGTAGTGATTCAGGTGAACAGTCCGGCTTCAGAAAGAAATCACACCTCTGAGATAGCACTAATCATGGTCTTAGATGACATTTTTCTGAACAAGTCCAGTTCTCCGTTAGTTCAGATCATATCTTGATGGGTGAGAATAAATCTGCGTTTATTCCCACGAGCTGTGGAGTCCCTCAGGGGTGGATCCTTGGACCACTGTTATGGACCTCTACGTGCCTCCCCTCGGTCAGATCATACGCGACAACAGCTTTGCAGATGACACTCAGATTTACTTGGCTCTTTCACCACATGACTGGTTCATTAGACTCACTCTGTCAGTGCCTGCAGCATGTGAATAGCTGGATGCAATCAAGCTTCCTTCAGTTAAGTCACGACAAGACAGAAATCCGTCTATTTGGTAACAAACTAGAAAGAATAAAAGTTGCTGCCCAGGTAGAAGCCCAGGTCAGAAATCTTGGAGTTTTACTGGACTCAGACTTGATCTTCAGCAGCCACATCAAGACTGCAAATGAAAGAGCATTTTATCTCCTCAAGCAAACATCAAGAGTCAGAGATCTGAAGTCCAGAGCAGATTTAGAGAAGCTCGTCCTTCACCTGCTGGAGATTTGACTACAGTAACGCTCTTCTGTCAGGTCCTCCCGTAAAAAAGATCAGACAGCTTTAACTCCTCCAGAATGCTGCTGGGTGCTAACAAGGACCATGAAACTGAACACATCACGGCTGTTCTGAGACATATGCTTATGCACATGCTTATGTTCTCTTGTTCCATCTTTCTCTCAGGTCAGTGTCTATGTAAAGCACATTTTGAGTGTCCTCTGTGTATGATATGTGCTGTCCAGATAAAATTGCCTTGCCTGTCTTTTCTGATACTTCAGGAGGCCTCACAGACTCCTCCACGGCGCTCTGCACCTGGGCTGCTTCTGAATAAAAGTCATGCCAGCTCAGCTTCTCAAAGGGTTTTGGCGGTTTGACAGATGCTCAGCGAACCTGCTGCGAATCACACACCTCTACCTGATAAACTGCCAAAAGATGAATCTCGCTGCTATCAGGAGTGCTGAGCTGGCAGGCAGAGCTGCTCCAGTGAGGCCTGGTCGGGCGGCAGCATTTTTGTGTAATGAAGCCAACAAGGAGAATTCAGTGACAGAGACAAGTGATGAGGAAGCACACGTGTGCGAGCTGTCAGACCGTCCTGCCCTGATTCTGCTCCGGGGTGGGAAATCCATCACTTAGATAGAAATCACAGATGATGAACAGAGTCCAGAGGAATGTACAACAGAGTGAGTCAGCACCACTTGATTGAGGATTGTATTCAAAGTGTGATGCAAATGATAAATGAAAAAGCTCATTTCACCCACCTCCATCTCCATAAATACAGAAGTCATTGGTTTTGAGGGTTTTGTGAATATGTTTAGTGTGTGGTAAGTTAGAGGCCTGCCCTTAGTGACCAAATGGACATGACCTGCTCCCTGAGATCCTCCTCATCAACGCCGTCACATCATCCTGCAGAGGATGGTCCTACAGGAGAAGTCAGGTTCAGGAAAGTAAATTCTGGATTTGTTCACACAAGAGGTGATGAGAGGTGACTGTTCCCTTCAGCTGACCTGATCTCTGAACTCAATATACTCGTATTACCCGTAGAAAGTCTGTTTGCATGGATCAAAGCTTTCGCTCTCTGTCAGACGTGTTTAAAACAAGTCAGAGATAAGACAGACCTGAGGGTGAACACATCCAAACTGTCAGACTGTGTTACGTCTCGCTGTTGTGTGGCGGCTGCAGACATTTCAGTCCATGCGTTGCTTCTTCTCTTAGTAACTCACAAGCGTCAACTTTTCTGTCCTTTATGTGGTTTCTTGAACTTTTCATAAGTTTCACCGGTTGGAGTCTGCTCTGCTGTCGTGTTTGAGGAGTTCTCGCACTTCTGTTTCTTATTTCTAGCATGTTTTACTGGATTCAAAGCTGCATCTCTGAAGGTGTTTGGGTTTTATCTGCAGGGGTTCTGTGGAAACATTCATTATGAGCCACAGAGACCTCTTTGTGTCAAATCTTGCAACCAAACAAGTGAAGTCCCTTAATGATTTTCCCAGGAAGCAGCAGCAGCTCATGTATTCCCCTGATATTTGACTGCGGAGCAGCTTTTAATACAACTCACGTCTCTTGAGGGCTCAGACTTGTGTAAAAGCTTCCTCCTGACGTCTGCCAGCTCTCGTCTGTATTACTGCTCTGAGACTTTGTCGCAGCCTCCTTATCGCCACAGCTCCTGCACAAACCTCAGAGGGCGTCCAGGTTGGATTAACATTCCAGGAATCCAGCCTGCTCGTTCTCTGTCTCTATATGAGTTCCTGTGAGTCCAGGTGGTTCTGTTTCCTCCTCGGAGCGTCACCTGAAAGAACAATGGTTCTTGGTGCGGTACGATGGTGAGCCCTAACCTGGCCAGCGGTTTACTACCGGGCGTGAAGCCGGATGGCTGCAACAACATCGTACTCACGCGATACACAACACCTGTCAATAAAAAATACCTCACCGAGAACAACATCAACTGACAATAAAAGCAGGACTCAGGAAGGGAACAGCGCCGCTGACTCGCGGCTCGTTAAAAGCTAGTGTTGGCAACAGAACCGTAAGAAAATCCTTGTCTCCAGCAGAGAGGTGGAGGCGTGCTCCATCGCTGCCTACACGCCGTTTTCCTGCAAACCTTTATTGAAGTACATTCTCTTCTGCTTCAGATGTAGAATGTTTCTCTTGTAGAAAATAACATAAAAATTAACCATTTTAGTCACGCTCCTTCAGCGCTTATAGTTTGTTGCTTGTTCATCTTCATCATTAATCTGGAGTACGTTATCCTTTCAGGAGGCATTTTTCTTTTTTGTTTGGCTAAAACTGTTTTTACAGTCTGATAATATATAAATAACTAACCGTTCTCAAATTAATATGAACAACAGCTGTGGCACTGACGCTTATGTGCACGTCATGTCACTCAGGCTCGCCTCCGTGTCAACCAGCTGGCTTTGCTTGTTTCCATGGTAGATGCGTGCACTCCTCTCATACACACTGTGTGACCAGTGCTATCGACAGCCAGGTCGAGGTGGAGCCGCCACTGAAGCCTGCTCCAGGGCTGAGGATGCATCAAATAGGGTCTGTAGTTCAGAGAGCAACAGCCAAAAACCAAACCAGGACACTGCAGGAGTGATGTGATGTGATGATTAATCGGTTCCACTGTTCAGCTGCTGCTGGACTGTAGGGCAGGTATAAGACTGTCAATGCTTTTAGCCAACAGACCATCACTCCGCATTACATAACATAGCATTGTTACTATGAAGTTAAAAGTGGAGTTCCCCAAGACTCAAGTTTAGGCCCAATTGCTTTATATATGTATATATATATATATATATATATATAATATATATATATATATATATATATATATATATATATATATATATATATATATATATATATATATATATATATATATATATATATATATATATATATATATATATATATATATATGATCAGACAAGGCATTCATTTCATTGCTCTGCTGATACACTGTACACTGCCATATCTCCTGAAGACACACTGTCAATTGATGACCTTTTTAATTGTATTTTAGATGTGGCGTTTCCATTATCCCTGGAGTTGCTGATCGTCTGCTGCTTCATCGTCTCACTGTTTTCTCAACAGCAGTAGCAGCAATTGCAATAACTTGTCAAAGACTAAAGATGTCTTTGTACAAGTTCTTCAAAGTTTAGATGTTCTTTTTCGTTGCTTTGAAGAGTGAGAGTTACACGTATAAAAAGCAAAGCACCGTTCGATAGAAACACCGACCCCCACAGGGCTACCGTTATCACAAATTCAGAGCTTTGCTTTGTTTTTGGCAAAAAAGTGGAATGGAAACATGACTATTGAAATAAACTTCTTGACACTTAACCAGGACAAAACCGAAGTTTTAATTATCAGTCCTGAGGCTCAGAGAGATCTTTCAAGACTTCTCTGTAAAGACCTAGGGCATCATTATGACTCTGGCTTTCTTTTAAGCATGTTAAGCATGTTGTTAAAACAGTGTTTTATTATCTTACGAAAATAGCCAGAGTTTGTCTTTCGGGCCAACACAGACCTGCTGAAGCATGCTGTGTGTTTAAGTCTCACTGACTACTGTAATGCCCTGCTTTTGGGTCTTTCCAAACAAAACCATTTCAAAACTTCAGAACTCAGGTGCTCCTAACGAGGAGCAGAAAGCGGGCTTACATACAACAGTTTTACATTCACTGGATTTGTGCCTTCTTATCTTACTGATTTGCTTTTATGGTACGAACCCTCGCAGAGCCTCAGGTCCTCCAACACCACCCTTTTAACCATTTCTATTGTTAATATGTTGGTTCCACCATGAGGGAGCCTTTCAATAAGCCTTTATGAAACAGTCCACCGGAGAACCTGAGGGCCATAAATGACTCAAGACCCACCTTTTTTTATTTACCCTGTTTTAGTTTATCTTAGATTTTCTGTTAAGCCCACTTTTTACATCGTCCATCCTTCCATCCATCCATCCATCCATCCATCCATCCATCCATCCATCCATCCATCCATCCATCCATCCATCCATCCATCCATCCATCCATCCATCGAGCCGGAGTCTTTACAAACGACCCGAACTCAAGTACAGACAAGTGCGCGTTTTTACAATCGACCCAAACTCAAGTACAGACAAGTACGGGTCTTTACATATGACCCAAACTCAAGTACAGACAAGTACGCATCTTTACAAACAACCCGAACTCAAGTACAGACAAGTACGCATCTTTACAATCGACCCGAACTCAACTACAGACAAGTACGGGTCTTTACAAACGACCCGGACTCAAGTACAGAAAAGTTACGCATCTTTACAATCGACCCAAACTCAAGTACAGACAAGTACGCATCTTTACAAACAACCCGAACTCAAGTACAGACAAGTATGCGTCTTTACAAATGACCCGAACTCAAGTACAGACAAGTATGTGTCTTTACAAATGACCCGAACTCAAGTACAGACAAGTACGCGTCTTTACAAACGCCCAAAAACTCAAGTACAGACAAGTACGCATCTTTACAAACAACCCAAACTCAAGTACAGATAAGTACGTGTTTTTACAATCGACCCAAACTCAAGTACAGACAAGTACGCGTCTTTACAAACAACCCAAACTCAAGTACAGACAAGTACGTGTCTTTACAAATGACCCGAACTCAAGTACAGACAAGTATGCGTCTTTACAAACGACCCAAACTCAAGTACAGACAAGTACGCGTCTTTACAAATGACCCGAACTCAAGTACGCATCTTTACAAACAACCCGAACTCAAGTACAGACAAGTACGCGTCTTTACAAACGACCCGAACTCAAGTACAGACAAGTACGCGTCTTTACAAATGACCCGAACTCAAGTACGCATCTTTACAAACAACCCGAACTCAAGTACAGACAAGTATGTGTTTTTACAAACGGACCCGAACTCAAGTACAGACAAGTATGCGTCTTTACAAACGACCCAAACTCAAGTACAGACAAGTACGCGTCTTTACAAATGACCCGAACTCAAGTACGCATCTTTACAAACAACCCGAACTCAAGTACAGACAAGTATGTGTTTTTACAAACGGACCCGAACTCAAGTACAGACAAGTACGCGTCTTTACAAACGACCCGAACTCAAGTACAGACAAGTACGTGTCTTTACAAACGACCCGAACTCAAGTACAGACAAGTACGTGTTTTTACAAACGACCCGAACTCAAGTACAGACAAGTACGTGTCTTTACAAACAACCCGAACTCAAGTACAGACAAGTACGTGTTTTTACAAACAACCCGAACTCATGTACAGACAAGTACGTGTTTTTACAAACAACCCGAACTCAAGTACAGACAAGTACGTGTTTTTACAAACAACCCGAACTCATGTACAGACAAGTACATGTTTTTACAAACGACCCAAACTCAAGTACAGACAAGTACGCGTCTTTACAAATTACCCGAACTCAAGTACAGACAAGTACGCATCTTTACAAATGACCCGAACTCAAGTACAGACAAGTACGTGTCTTTACAAACGACCCGAACTCAAGTACAGACAAGTAAGTGTCTTTACAAACGGACCCAAACTCAAGTACAGACAAGTACGCGTCTTTACAAACGACCCGAACTCAAGTACAGACAAGTACGTGTTTTTACAAACGACCCGAACTCAAGTACAGACAAGTACGTGTCTTTACAAACGACCCGAACTCAAGTACAGACAAGTACGCATCTTTACAAATGACCCGAACTCAAGTACAGACAAGTACGTGTCTTTACAAACGACCCGAACTCAAGTACAGACAAGTACGTGTCTTTACAAACGACCCGAACTCAAGTACAGACAAGTATGTGTTTTTACAAACAACCTGAACTCATGTACAGACAAGTACGTGTCTTTACAAACGACCCAAACTCAAGTACAGACAAGTACGCGTCTTTACAAATGACCCGAACTCAAGTACAGACAAGTACGCGTCTTTACAAATGACCCGAACTCAAGTACAGACAAGTACGCGTCTTTACAAATGACCCGAACTCAAGTACAGACAAGTACGCGTCTTTACAAATGACCCGAACTCAAGTACAGACAAGTACGTGTTTTTACAAACGACCCGAACTCAAGTACAGACAAGTACGCATCTTTACAAATGACCCGAACTCAAGTACAGACAAGTACGCATCTTTACAAATTACCCGAACTCAAGTACAGACAAGTACGCATCTTTACAAATGACCCGAACTCAAGTACAGACAAGTACGTGTTTTTACAAACGACCCGAACTCAAGTACAGACAAGTACGCGTCTTTACAAATGACCCGAACTCAAGTACAGACAAGTACGCGTCTTTACAAATGACCCGAACTCAAGTACAGACAAGTACGCATCTTTACAAACGACCCAAACTCAAGTACAGACAAGTACGCGTTTTTACAAACGACCCGAACTCAATTACAGACAAGTACGTGTCTTTACAAACGACCCGAACTCAAGTACAGACAAGTACGCGTTTTTACAAACGACCTGAACTCAAGTACAGACAAGTACGCGTCTTTACAAACGACCCAAACTCAAGTACAGATAAGTACGTGTTTTTACAAACGACCCGAACTAAAGTACAGACAAGTACGCGTCTTTACAAAGGACCCGAACTAAAGTACAGACAAGTACGCTTCTTTACAAATGACCCGAACTCAAGTACAGACAAGTACGCGTCTTTACAAATGACCCGAACTCAAGTACAGACAAGTACGCGTCTTTACAAATGACCCGAACTCAAGTACAGACAAGTACGCGTCTTTACAAATGACCCGAACTCAAGTACAGACAAGTACGTGTCTTTACAAACGACCCGAACTCAAGTACAGACAAGTACGCGTCTTTACAAATGACCCGAACTCAAGTACAGACAAGTACGCGTCTTTACAAATGACCCGAACTCAAGTACAGACAAGTACGCGTCTTTACAAATGACCCGAACTCAAGAACAGACAAGTACGCGTCTTTACAAATGACCCGAACTCAAGTACAGACAAGTACGTGTCTTTACAAATGACCCGAACTCAAGTACAGACAAGTACGTGTTTTTACAAACGACCCGAACTTAAGTACAGACAAGTACGCATCTTGGCAATCAACCCAAACACAATATATATATATATATATATATATTAAAATTCATCGTGGTGGTGCGACATAATGGGATAAAGAAATTATGCTATTTTTACAAGAGCAGACCAGAACCAGAGTCTGAGGTTATTGTTGCTGTTTTTTGCCAAAAATAGGGACCAGGGACATCAATAGGTACACATGACTTTCCAAAAGTAATCAAATACTCCTAAAATGAAATAGAAACTGACATTTTAACATGAAACAAAAGTTGTGCTGCTTTTTTATCTGCATCCAGAAGATTCTGAAGGACGTGCAACTCTGACAATGGATTCATAAGGTTCTTTTTTTGCCCATAGGAGAACACCAGCAGACTTTGTCCAGCAAATGTCCAAGATGTAATCCTGGCTGTTTTACTGGGTACCCTAATAATTAAGTCATCAAAGCAGTAATTTAAGTACATTAATGTACTTAAATTCCTTAAAGTCCCATTTTCCTTCTTGAGTGATGGTCTGTCTGTTAAAGCCTTGACTGTCCTTTTTATAAAAGTCAACTTGAGAGAACTAAAACGTGACTATATTTTTCTTAGAACAGTCACCACTATATAAACATCTCTATAAAAAACAATATGTTTATTTCATCAGTTTTTATGATCCTAATCTGCCTGAAGTTTCATGGGTTCTTCTGCCAAGACTAAACTTTGATGGAATTCAGCTGATTTTAGAGACAGGTTCTCAAAAGCATCTCGATCAGATTGATCTCCAGCTGGTCATTAGAGCATCTAGCTGAAGAGCCATCTTCTCTGCAGGACCAAGAGCTTCAGTCTTCTTCAGTGACTCCAGCTGGAGAATATCAACTGGATTTTACAACCACAGCTCAGAAAATGTTAGTAAAAATGAAAATGGACGAAGAAAAACAAAAATCTTAAATTTACTTTTACTTGTTTCTTTGCAGACTGAACAAAGCCAAGATATCTCATGCTTCACTCATTTGTTTTAATGCATTTTTGTCCCATCCATCCATTCATTGTCTATACCCGCTTATTTCAGTTCAGGGTCACGGGGGTCTCCTGGAGGATGTCCCGCCTCTGTGTGGGTGAATCGCAGGATTTCATCCTGGAAAGATCATGAGCATGTCAAACGGACACATGGAGACAAACAACCACACACACACTCTCCGACGAGCAGGTTCGGATCGCCGGTTAACCTGATTAACATGTTTTTGAAAGACTCGCGCTGGGGTTCAAACCAGTGACGTGGTTGTTTTGAGGCAGATTCAGTGCGAAAATCATCCAATTCAGTTCAGTAACTTTATTAACCTGTAAGAAACATCATCACATGACACTGCCTAAAACTAAAATAAAATAACAATTTAACAATAATTTGGAATTCATATTGTCCCAAAATTAGTTTGCTTTGGAATCGTACTAATTTTAAGAATATTAGAGAAACCACAGGTTTAAAAACTTCAGGTATTTTTCCCCTCACTTAGGTTCTTAAAGTTGCTGTTTACTTTATTGTTGCAGAAGGAAAATGTAAAGTATCCACCAATAAAGAGGTGGAGCAGAGACCAAAATCACTTAAATACCAATTAAACAATAAAGAATATGTTAGGAATAGGAATCCGGCCAAAGTGTGACGTTTGCAAAAGACACACATCAATCACACATCCGTGATAACAAATCCAGTATCAGTAATGGAGGGGGCACGGCCTAGTTTACCACCTACAGTTTTATAGAATATAGTGTAAAAGATAAACATTTACTGCAAAAAATCAGTAGAAAAGTGGTGTTTGTGGGCATAAAAGGAAGGACGGGAGAAACTAGTCTTTAAGCTTCATGATATTTCAAGCTTTCTCCCCTTTTGATTCTTGAGGCTTTTCAGCCATGTATTGATAGTTTTTCTTCTGTGGGTCAGACTTGGTCTTATTTGGCCTGAGACCTGAGAACGTACCTGCCCTTCACTGGCTCCATGACGACCACCAGCAGCATCATTTTCATTTTTAATTGATGATCCAGAGGGAATGCTAAAAAGCTGCAGCAGAGAGGTCAGATGTCTGCAATGAAGCCGTGTCTCTGGACGACCATATGGAAGAGGAATGAGTCGAGGCTTTTGTTGATGGCAATCAGAGTGGGTGGAGGATGTGATGGAGCTGAGCGAGAGTGATGTCAGGAAACAATCAGAAGAGAACCTCCGTGGTCCACGAAGAGCAGCTCTGGGACATCTGGGAAAGTGCAAGAAGCAGGTTTGATGAAGTCCAGGTACCTCGTACTGTATGAGAGCCTGGCTGTGGAAATATCAAGAGAAATATTGAGGCAAAAAGGTGTAACTTCTAAAAAGACAAATTGAATTGAAAGTCATTCACAGTATTCTGCGGTGAAGCAGCTGTGAGGAACTGCAGACATTTGTAAAAAGGTTAATTGATGTGACATTGTGGCGCTCAGTCTCCCAGCTGTTACGGGTCTGTCAGCAGCACTGAGTCCGTGTTGATGATGGGTGTTCGCTGCAGAAATGTCCGCGGGGGCCAGTGTGTCCAGACAGGAGCCTGCATCTGGACTGGCGTTGTGCTTGGACCTGTTCTGGAGCTGACTGAATGGCTGACACTCCTCTACACCACATTTCTGCTGCTTTATCCTTTCGTTTCCTCAGTAATATACTTTTTTTTTTATTTGACACTTTTAGGATTGTTGCAGTGTGATTGAGTCACTAATTGGCACTCGCTGTGCGTTCACTACTTCGCTGCTCACCAATGTGTCCCCAAACTGTCTTTGAGAACCCGCGGAGGCCCAGCATGAACATCTGGAGCCATTTGACAATTCCACGTATGACCTGCAGCCAATGAGAGCGCAACACACGCTGAGGTCACAGTGAGGAACAGAAACCTACAAAGCAAGGCAGGAGATGCTGTACACCTTCAACAACAAAGAAATGGGTTTTGTGGTGCCACAAAGGCCACGTCCACACACTGACGCTGGAGGAGGACGATTGCCCTTCTTCAGCTGGTGGAGGCTCCTCCACGTTGCTCACCACTGCAGCTGGGTCCCATCCGATTGGTAGCTGTGACAACGTTTTTAGAGCCGTTCATAAGACTAGTCAGTCCCTGCCTCTCCAACCGCAGCGGTACCGTGAGCCCGTGTTCGGCCCGCCGGGTCATCTCCCACCGTCCCTGTTACAGACTGGTCATCAAACGGGCGTTTCACCAGTTACTACCGCCCAAGGAGCAGCTCATTGGTGAGGCAAGGCCTCACAGTGAGGCGAGAGGAATACGCTGCAGAGGTGGAACGAACTGAGGCCGTAGCGACTTTAAGTCCCCTGATTACAAGTCATCAAGTTGTGTTGTTGGAACAGCAAAACCCAGGAATCAACCAATAACTAAAGGAACGCTGTGCGGTATGAAAGCAGGCTAAGCTGAGAAATATTATGACATTTAATGATCTTCCCTCTTCAAATGTTGACGACTGAAATGTTTCTGTCTGTTGTATCTGGCTCTGTCGTAGACAGAGAATAACGGCATGTACACTGCACGCTCCATCATTTATACTGTTCATCTGAAAGACTAGTAGAAGGCAAAATGAATGAGAACCAGCGGACCTCCTGGTTCACTCATGTTGTTGTTGGAGTTTATCTGAGCTCCACTGATAGAAACTATCATCAACTCTCAGTAGAAAACATTTGGGAATGTTCACAGAGAGCTGGAGATAAGAGCAAATAAGGCGTCGGCTTATTTTCACAAAATCACCTCAATGAGAAGTCAAATTTTTCCTGGAAGGCTCGGCTCGTGTAACCTCACAGAACCTGAGTGTGTGAAGGCCCAGTCACGTTTCTGGGGCACGATGGCCAAGACAACCAGAACGCTGAACGCTGCTGTTTTTTCTGTCTGTTCTCAGAAAGGCTGTAATCTGATGCAGAAACGCTCCAAACCAGGCCACACGCCCAGTTTATACCTTAACAAATCTCTGAGCGCTCAGAACACAAACATGATTCACTAGTGGAAGAAACCGTGAAACCCGCTAATGATGAGTTTTAGCCCAAAGACCAGCGTGCAGCGTCCAGCGTGCAGCGTGCAGAGTCCAGCGTCCAGCGTCCAGCGTCCAGCGTGCAGCGTCCAGCGTGCAGCGTCCAGCGTGCAGCGTCCAGCATGCAGCGTGCAGCGTGCAGAGTCCAGCGTGCAGCGTGCAGCGTCCAGCGTGCAGAGTCCAGCATCCAGCATCCAGCGTCCAGCGTCCAGCGTGCAGCGTCCAGCGTGCAGCGTGCAGCGTCCAGCATGCAGAGTCCAGCATGCAGCGTCCAGCGTGCAGAGTCCAGCGTCCGGCGTGCAGAGTCCAGAGTCCAGCATGCAGCGTCCAGCGTGCAGAGTCCAGCGTCCGGCGTGCAGAGTCCAGAGTCCAGCGTGCAGAGTCCAGCGTCCAGTGTCCAGCGTGCAGCGTCCAGCATGCAGAGTCCAGCGTCCAGCGTGCAGCGTCCAGCGTCCAGCGTGCAGAGTCCAGCGTCCAGTGTCCAGCGTGCAGCGTCCAGCGTCCAGTGTCCAGCGTGCAGCGTCCAGCATGCAGAGTCCAGCGTCCAGCGTGCAGCGTCCAGCGTCCAGCGTGCAGAGTCCAGCGTCCAGTGTCCAGCGTGCAGCGTCCAGCGTGCAGAGTCCAGCGTGCAGCGTCCAGCGTGCAGCGTCCAGCATGCAGAGTCCAGCGTCAGCTTGCATGGACAGGTAGCTTTGTTAAACATCTCATCTCAGGTCACTGACCTGGTACGAAAACCTAAGATCAACGTGGCCTCTTCTACAACGGGACATGGGTGAACCTGTCACGCCAAAAGAACACCAGCATGTTCACACCTCTGAAAACGTCAGGCAGGGTTTCAGCAAGTCGGAACGTTGTCAAGCATGGGAACATTATTCAAGCCGGCCAAGAGAGCCAAACGCTTCCGAAGACGAAGCGAAGGGACGAGTGCTCAGGAGAAATTGAACCAATACAAACACAGCTAATAGGATAAACACGCTGTTAGTACCATCTGATTTCTGCCAAAGTGCAACTTTGAGTGTAAACACCTGGAGATGAAGCAGATGAAGGCGGCCTGATGGTGCACACCTACACCTACGATACCTGCAGCGAGGCAGAATGTGAAGGCCGGTGTTGGTTCTTTGGACCATCTGGTGAGGTGATCCCTCTGCTATCTGCACCTTCTACCAAGGTTCCTGGGCTTCACTTGGTTTCCCTAAAACCTTGTAAAAAAAGTTGAAATGAGCTGCAGATTCTTGGCAGACATCAGACGCTTGTTAGCTGGTTGACTATCTGCAGATAAACTTACAGGAGAATAAATCTCTGATCTTTCTCCTGACTTCTTCATTCCAAAATACAGAAATGTAGCTTTCCTAATTGTTCAGGTTGCTTCTGATTTTGGAGGAACATTTCAAAACGAATCATGCTCAGCCTGAACAAACCGCTGCTGCAGCAGGAGCATTTCCAGGCTTCTGGACTCCTGCTGTGCTGAAGGACACATATGCTTTTATTTTTGCAACAGTTTCCATTTCCTGAAGTGTTAAAGAAGCGTTTTAGTACAAATACTTCAGCGCTACAGTAACAGCTCCCTTTTCAACAACGTCTTCACAGCTCAGATGGTTCCAGTGCTCTCCGGTAGATCTTTTGAGGTCAGTGACAGAAAAAGAAAACAAAGCTGAAGGCGTTGTCATGAGAGGGCGCACAGGCGTGTTTTTGACAGCTGCGCAGGTCTGTCAGCTCTGAATGAGTGCGTGTGGCGTCGGAGGTGTGGGCTTTGTGCACGTCCAGCGCTGGCGTCGGCGTCCTGCAGCAGAGGAAAGCAGCGTTTGTTGTGTGCAGTTGGTCTGAGAGCAAAACCCGGCTTGTGCGTTCAGCAGATGTTTGCCGACGTGTCCAAGTGTCTCCCAGCTTCCCAGAGTCGTCATGGGGTTGTGCAAGGACACAGACGGGATGATTCATGAGGACGCTCCTTGTTGTGATTCCCTTTTTATTTGTGTTCAGAGAGAGGGAGTCTTCCTGTTTTCTTCCCCTCGCCTTCTTCTTCTCTCTTTCATTTCCTGCCCTCCGTGCTCGCCTCCTCTTCTCCACGGATCGTGGTCCTTTTGTCCTCTTTTCTTTTTGTTGCAGTCTTCCTCTTTAGCTTGTTGTCTCTTCTGCTTTTTCAGTTTGTTCCTTTCTTCTACCTCCTTTTTTGGTTTTTCCTCCCTTCTTCTCTGTCGTCCCTCTTTTTCACCTCTCTCCTCCCTTTGTTGTCTTTTTCTCATCCCTTCCTCACTTCCCTCTTCTTCCTCAGCCCCCATCTCTCTCCTCCTGATTATTTTTCCTGTCTTTGTCCTCTCCCATTCTTTATTCACGGGTTTTCTACTCCTTTGTTTAACTTTTATTTTCTCTCTTTTTCTTTCTGTTTCTTCTCTTTTCCTCCCATCCCAGTCCTTTCCCCCTCCATTCACCTCTTTCCTTCTTTTTGTTTTATGGTTCAGTTTCCTGCCTCATGTGGCAGCGCTCCTGAGCAAGGCGTTGGGCCCTCCCACCTGAACGATGTTTAAATAAATAAGTGTGAGGAGAAAGAGCGGCGCGGCCGGGGGAGTTGATCTCTCCTCCCGCCCCTCGATGTTTAGAAACCAGAGCATTTGGAAGTCATTGTTGTGATGCATTCTGGGAATTCATTTTAGAAACCACATGAAGGAAACATCCGAGCTGCTCAGCGTGACAAACCTGAAGTCCAACCAGCGGTCAGGAGAAAAGAATGAGTCACTGCATCGGCGGCGGCGGCGCCGGCCACTCGGCCTGCTGCTCACAGCGGCCGCCAGCCCTCGCGTTCAGGAGCGCTCCACACAGGACGAGTTCAGAGTCACACTAGCAGCCAGTTAAGACTGCTGCCGGGCCATTTAAGGGTTCCTGTCACTTTCTGCTGGATCATAAACTGGAAACCTGTCGGGATACTGGATTCCTCCAGACTCTGCAGAGGACGTGCACAGTCTGAAGGAAAGGAGGGCACTCTAAAACTTCAAAGTTCAAATAAAAGATTTATATAAGAATCCAGATTTGAACCTTTTTAACATGTCCAGAAGGTGCTTTTATGCTTTAGAACATGAACAAATTCAGACGTCGTATTTCCACTTTGAATCTGCAGGTGGGCACCGGCGATCTCAGAAGGGTGAGGTGAGGCGTGTTTTCCATCTAGATGACCGAAGGAGCCAATAAAGGCAGCTGGCTTCAGCGCTTATTAGTGAGGTCTACGAGAAACGAGAAGATAGCCAGCGGCAAGGAGAAGTGAGGAGAGGGAAGCTACCCGACACTCCCTGAAGAAAACAGCACGAACTCGGCAGAGAAGTTAGTCAACTCTGTGTGGAGGAACGGATTTGGCTTGGCTTTGTCAACCCGAGAACCACAAAACATCCCGTGAGGCGGCACCACAGGGGTCTGCAGACCAGGTGCCCAGATGGCCATGTCTGCAACCCCCCCGTGCTGCTAGGGGGGAGCCCCTCTGCACATCCTGTCACTATTCAGGGTCGCACGGATCCGTCAGCAGCTGCATCTCCTGTGCCCGCCGCAGCCAGCTCCTCCGATGTTGTTCCGATGTTCCGCCACGTCACGCGGTACCACTCCATAACGCCTCCCGACTCTTCCCTCCTCTCAGCTTCAGGCTACGAGGAGGCAACAACGCCCCAGCGCACCTTAAACATGAGTTCTTGGTCCAGGGAAAGTAGTGGGTCTAATCTGAAGATTCGTGTTCTGAGTTTCTGCGACAGCGGGACCACACTTTGTCCGGATAACTCAGACCACAGGAGGGTTCTGGAGACATACCAGGAACATAAATATTTGCAGCACTGATGCGTTGATCTGCCTGATCTCTTAGTTTCATCATGCTTCATGTCATTTTAATTCAAGCCTGTATGGGCTGACTTTAGTACACTTGGAACAGTTATTAATCCTCCGATTGATGGCGTCTGCTTTTGTGAAGTCATTGAATCGTAACTGCAGCACAAGACTGCATTTTTATCTGTTATTGAAGAATTTTATGAATGATATTTAGGTACATGTGTCACTTTTGCAGATGATGCACATGTCTTTCCACTAAGCTGAGCCCTAAAATGTTATGTGTTATTTTAATTTCCTCCTGTTAGGGGGCGCTGTGTGTTTGTCAGAGTAACACGGTGACCATAAGTGTCATTTTCACACGGCTTTGTCTGACTTGTTGGACGAGTTCGCCTCGTTCATGCGCAGCTTTCAGTGTTTTGGCTGACATGTATGTCAATCTTAAATGTAAATGAACAGTCACTTTTGGTTGTGTTTTAATCGTCTTGCGCTGACATTAGAGCAGCACATTAACAGCAGAAAAGTTGCAGTGCTCGTTTTGAGTATGTTGGATTGTGGTGCAGTGACGCGTGACTGCACGTAGAGGGCGTCTGTGCTCTTCCTCAACAACACAACGTGTTAGACTGGTTCTTTGTGTGATTGTGCAGCGAGCCCTAAAGCTTCTGTCAGAATATTGGACTGAACTGAGTGGAAAAACAACTTCTAGCCGACCCACTGATGGTTTAACGTTCATGTGAGTGACACTTGGCGGAAGTTTTGCATCGGAAGCGACTGCGGGGGTAATCAAACCCTCCACCCTGCTCGCTGCCTGGCCCCACACTCCTCAGATTGTCTGTTTGACAGAGCTGGAATGCAGCAAAGCATAGTTTGGTTTGTGAGCCATAATCAAATCAAAATGTGTCTGCATACTTTCCCATGGGGACGGAGGACGAGGAGGAGGAGGACGAGGAGGAGGGGCTTCCAATTAAATGGTGACACTCGCTCAGAATAAGAGATAAACAGACAGATAATAATCAGAATGAACAGTTTCAAACAAAAGCGTAGGGAAGGAAAAAGAAGGAGAGAGCGGTATGTGGACAGCCGCTGGTATTTCAAGTTATTTTGGGACTTTTCAGAGTCGGAAACGTGTTTTTATGTAACTCTGAATCGAGCTGCAGCTAACGAGCTAAAATACCAAAATGCATTTGAAATGAGAGATCAGAGGACGGGGGATCGTTTGATTGATCTCACATCTGTGGCTCGTTATGCAAACAACACCTTTTAATTCCTCCACCACTCATTACCGGCCAGAACACCAACACCGAGTCAGGAAATGTTTGTATTTACTTTACTTGATGAACTCCAACGTTTCGGGGTCAGAAGCGGATCATTATGGAAGATCTTGTTTAACACGAACCAGACTAATTGAGTAGATTCTTGTGTGTGTGTGTGTGTGTGTGTGTGTGTGTGTGTGTGTGTGTGTGTGTGTGTGTGTGTGTGTGTGTGTGTGTGTGTGTGTTCAGACCCGCTGCTTTCATTCACACACATCTGAACGTGCACTCCTCCTGTCATCATGACTACGAAGTGTAGTCGTCCTTCTTCCACTGTGATTGGTCAGAAGGCGGATACAGGAAATGGGATGGCCAAAGCTGAGTGTGTGTGTGTGTGAGTGTGTGAGTGTGTGTGAGTGTGTGTGAGTGAGTGTGTGTGTGTGAGTGTTGTGAG
>CM026216.1:2854650-2885080 GCA_014839995.1 Xenentodon cancila | reverse complement strand
GTGTGTGTGTGTGAGATTAGGTTAAGTTCAGGTATAACCTGAGTAAAGAATAACGTCAATGTGGAGCAGTTTTCCAGGATATCTGCAGATGATCACCATAGTTTTTCTGCCCGTATTTTTTTTGTTTACCAGGAAGTCTCTTGAGATAACGTCTGTTTCCAGGGAGACGTGGCCAAGAGTCACGGCGGGACAAAACACCTACGTGCGATAAAATCATTTAGAAGCACCGGTACATGCAGAGCATACGATTAGGACTTCCTGAATTCATTTAAGTCCAGTTTAAAGGTAGCAGTTGCACTCTTCAGGAAAACAGTTTGTAAGTAAAGTTTATATTTGGTCAGAGAAATAAAGTGTTGAAGCCAAAGTGAAGTTTGCAGATTGTTCCATGACCAAGGTGCAGCGTGGGAAAAGCTTTTTCACCAAGTTCTGGGTGGACTTTGCGAACTGTGGCGAGCCGATGTGACGAGTAGGAGTGGTTGGCACTCCTGGCTGGAGATGTTAGGCGACACAGATGGGGGGTAGTTTGCCCAAAACAGCCTTGTCAGATGTTCGAGCTGCTTATTCCATAGGCTCTAATGGTCCTCCAAACCATCTGAGATGCTTGTCAGCCCAGTGCCGATAACAACCCCGCTGGCCTGCTCCTCAGTCCAGAGGAGGCAGCATCCACAGTTTCCAAGAATTCCCCCCTGTGCTTCAATCCATTTTGAATGAACTTTGGCCCGGAGAAGATGATGGTGTTTCTGGGACAGGTTCACATGCCTCCTTCTTTCTGGTGGAGCTTTAACGTGCATCTGTGGATGGCACCGCCAGCTGTGTTCTGGGTGATTTCCAGATGTGTTTCTGAGCCCAGGCAGGGATTTCCATCACGGAGTCGCGTCTGTTGCGTCTGTTGTTGTTTTTTGAGAGTTGGGTTGTAGAGAAGAATCAGTGGCAGTGGAGGATGTTGTGTTTGAAGAAACACAATATAAAGATGCAAGAACATGCTCTGGCTCTGATTTTTCATACTTACGGTAACCTCAAATGCAGAACTTCTGGAAGTTCTCGCAGGAACTTCTCACTGCAGCACAGGTCCCGAGACAGAAACAATACAGCCTCGGCACGGCGACGATGGGAGAGATGACAGATTATGAGTTGATGAAGGAGGAAGAGGAAGGAGATATGCTGTTACTATTTGTGATGCCCAGGGAGAAAGAGCAAAAGAAGATGTGGCACAATGACGTTTCTGCATTAACCACATCAAACTTCTGACAATCACAGTTCTCCGACCACTTGAGAACAAAATTTGATGACATGCCCAGATGATGTGTAGAGAACAAGCTCCCAAACCAGGGCTGCAAAAAACAAACAAAATAAAAACAAAAAACTATTTCTCTTGCAGTCCTACAGCCTCTCCGGTCTTCCCAGTGACACAGAAGAATCTTGAGTTCTCATCACAGTAAATCTCAGCTCTGGTTTGTAGCTGGAAAATAGGTGGTGAAAACAGGTGATCTCCATATTGACCACTTAACATTATTGACTCTCAAATTAGAAAGAAATGCTTTATTAATCCCTGAAGGGAAATCTTCTGTAGAGGTCTGAAGGGTCTCCTGTAGAGGTCTGAAGGATCTCCTGTATATGTCTCAGGGGTCTCCTGTAGAGGTCTGAAGAGTCTCCTGTAGAGGTCTGAAGGATCTCCTGTATAGGTCTGAAGAGTCTCCTGTATATGTCTTAGGGGTCTCCTGTAGAGGTCTGAAGAGTTTCCTGTAGAGGTCTGAAGGATCTCCTGTAGAGGTCTGAAGGGTCTCCTGTAGAGGTCTGAAGGGTCTCCTGTAGAGGTCTGAAGGATCTCCTGTATATGTCTTAGGGGTCTCCTGTAGAGGTCTGAAGAGTCTCCTGTAGAGGTCTGAAGGGTCTCCTGTAGAGGTCTGAAGAGTTTCCTGTAGAGGTCTGAAGGATCTCCTGTATATGTCTTAGGGGTCTCCTGTAGAGGTCTGAAGAGTTTCCTGTAGAGGTCTGAAGAGTCTCCTGTAGAGGTCTGAAGGGTCTCCTGTAGAGGTCTGAAGAGTCTCCTGTATAGGTCTGAAGAGTCTCCTGTAGAGGTCTGAAGGGTCTCCTGTAGAGGTCTGAAGAGTCTCCTGTATAGGTCTGAAGGGTCTCCTGTAGAGGTCTGAAGAGTCTCCTGTAGAGGTCTGAAGGGTCTCCTGCAGAAGTCTGAAGAGTCTCCTGTAGAGGTCTGAAGAGTCTCCTGCAGAGGTCTGAAGGGTCTCCTGTAGAGGTCTGAAGGGTCTCCTGTATAGGTCTGAAGGGTCTCCTGTAGAGGTCTGAAGAGTCTCCTGTAGAGGTCTGAAGGGTCTCCTGCAGAAGTCTGAAGAGTCTCCTGTAGAGGTCTGAAGAGTCTCCTGCAGAGGTCTGAAGGGTCTCCTGTAGAGGTCTGAAGGGTCTCCTGTAGAGGTCTGAAGAGTCTCCTGTAGAGGTCTGAAGGGTCTCCTGTAGAGGTCTGAAGAGTCTCCTGTATAGGTCTGAAGGGTCTCCTGTAGAGGTCTGAAGAGTCTCCTGTAGAGGTCTGAAGAGTCTCCTGTAGAGGTCTGAAGAGTCTCCTGTATAGGTCTGAAGGGTCTCCTGTAGAGGTCTGAAGAGTCTCCTGTAGAGGTCTGAAGAGTCTCCTGTAGAGGTCTGAAGAGTCTCCTGTAGAGGTCTGAAGGGTCTCCTGTAGAGGTCTGAAGAGTCTCCTGCAGAGGTCTGAAGGGTCTCCTGTAGAGGTCTGAAGGGTCTCCTGTATAGGTCTGAAGGGTCTCCTGTAGAGGTCTGAAGAGTCTCCTGTAGAGGTCTGAAGGGTCTCCTGCAGAAGTCTGAAGAGTCTCCTGTAGAGGTCTGAAGAGTCTCCTGCAGAGGTCTGAAGGGTCTCCTGTAGAGGTCTGAAGGGTCTCCTGTAGAGGTCTGAAGAGTCTCCTGTAGAGGTCTGAAGGGTCTCCTGTAGAGGTCTGAAGAGTCTCCTGTATAGGTCTGAAGGGTCTCCTGTAGAGGTCTGAAGAGTCTCCTGTAGAGGTCTGAAGAGTCTCCTGTAGAGGTCTGAAGAGTCTCCTGTAGAGGTCTGAAGGGTCTCCTGTAGAGGTCTGAAGAGTCTCCTGTATAGGTCTGAAGAGTCTCCTGTAGAGGTCTGAAGGGTCTCCTGTAGAGGTCTGAAGGGTCTCCTGTAGAGGTCTGAAGAGTCTCCTGTAGAGGTCTGAAGGGTCTCCTGTAGAGGTCTGGCTCTGTGCTGGGAAGTCCTCTTGGGTCTGTGGTTGGTGGTGGGCTAGAGGAGGATTTCCATCATGGACAACCCACATCACTTAGTTCGCATTAGGGATTTTGTAGTTGTTTGAGCATAACTTTGAATTATAATCTTAAATATAAAATGCCAGATGTTTGCATTTTTGACTGTTTCACTTTAATTTAATTAAAAAATACCTAATTATTCCCCAAAGGGAAATTAGATTAAATTCATTAAATTAAATGAAATGAAAAACATCAAACAGTCATCAGGACGAAGGACGAAGGAGGATGTGATCACATTAAATGGTGACAAACCTTTTTTTTTGTGGTAATTTTCATGTTAATTAAGCTCTCATCAATAACGTTTTAATATGAAACAGAGCAGCTGTTCTCCTGATTCCGATGACCATGGCGGTCCCAGCAGATCCGTTCCAGTCTCTCCTTGTATCATTGCAGTGCATCATGGAAACTGCGGTTTGGCATTCTTGGGATGAAGGAGAATATTTGCTCCAGCTCCAGGACTGCGGAGGGGTCAGTGTGAGGGGAAAATCGTTCTGTTAAACCTGATGGGCCTGAGGATCGTTTGTCTCAGTTCTCTTCCCAGTGTTGCGGACGCCGTCAGCGTCGCCTTCGGTCAGACTGCAACGTTTGGGACTCCCCTTTCCACATCCACTATGAAATCATACTTGGCTCTTGTTATCAGTGGAAGTTAACACTGTCTGCTGCTCCTGAACAGCTCCCTGCGTCAGGAGTTTACTGTTCTGCTCCACACCTGGACCACAGCTGCTGCACACCGGCTCACACACACATGCAGCGACACACAAACACACTGTGAATGTGCTCTTCCTGCCCTTCTCCTCTCTGATCCAAAACACACACATTCCACATGCCAAGTTTCCACTTCATGCAAACTTAAACAAACCCAGACTCGAAGAATAAAAATACCATCTTGTTCTGAGGGATTCATTCCTGCTATCATCTCTGAGTCTTCATTTCCAAGTCGGATGTAGATGTGTAGTTGAAAGTCCTTCTGTTGGTGGCTGTCGGACCACTGGAGCAGGATGACACACACCAGCACACGTCTAATGATCTGCTCGGACTTTTGTTGTAGGACAGCATTAGGACACATCTGACCATCATTTAACCTTTCAACCGGCGCTTTTCAGAGATATCCAGAGCTACTTTTGAAACGTGCACGTGAACTGTCCCCTGCAGACAGATGGCAGAAGCTGCTGACATAGCACTAAGGTGGTGTCTCGAACTGCGTCCAGAGCGTTACGGCCCGACCCAGGAATCCTCCAGCACGATCAACTGTAAGTCTTCAAAGCCTGTTGACTCTGAGACAAAGCAGATTGTTTAGTGTGTTGTGACCAGATGCTCAATTATAAGATAGTCACTGTATGATATATCGCTGACACATAAAAGCACCACAGTCCGTCAGATCAGTCCTACAGACACGCGGCAAACTTGGAAAGAGAGATGGCAGGAAAGAGGAATGACAACAAAATCAAGGATCTGCTGGTTGTTCATGCATTGGGATCATCTACCCTAGTCTACCCTACTATCTAAATTGTAACCACCCAGAAAAAATCACTGATAATCAGCTGTACGTGTTTTGATATTTACATTTTCATACGAGGCTGCAGCGGGTATGGATGCCCTGCATCACTGCAGCGGGTTGGATAGGGAATCGGGAGTGAGAGATACAGGGGGCAGATCGTAAAAGGGGGCCAGCACCTTCAGTCCACAGTGGAGACGAGAGCCTAAAGACCCACCGAGGGACAGATGAGTATCAGGCAGAGATGGCTGATCTTTTCTGAGAACAGATTACAAGATTTCTCTCTTCATCACCAAGAAATACAAAGCAGGATAAATACAGCTGTAAGGCAGAGTGTGATGTGAAGGTGCCCCTGTTGCCCTCGGGGCTCAGACGGAGGACCTCTGGGATCTCCTGTGATGTCTCACACTGGGATGTGGCCAACGGCTCCGATGTGTAGGTGTGGTGTGGCCCTCATTGGTTTGGTTTGGTTTGGGTATCGGGTATGTGAAGACCAGGTCAGAGTTCTGGGACCTTTGTGGTGTTCCTCACATTCCTCATTCTCCGGAACGACGTCTACAAATGTAACGCCGGTTAAATCAGCCTGCAACAAAGTTAATGTAGGAATTATGTGCCAAAGTAATATCTAGACAAATGAGATGTGTTGAAGCGTGTGCGACTGCAGGGAAGGAAGCTGCTGCTTCTAGAGAGAGTGAAGATGTCTAGATCAAGAAGCACTGCGTGTTTGAGAGTGTCTGACTAAGAAACAAAGAGTGAGGCACCTTTAATAACCTAGATCAGCTTCAATGTACACCAACACCGCTTACTATTATTATGGCATGCATTTTTTTGAAATTACACATTTAAAAAGATGTATTTTAATGCACACACCCCCAAAAAAGAACCCATTAAAAACATAAAACATTGAAGCAAGAAAAGGCCAGATGACATTACAAATACAGAAATTCCCAAACTTAACTGACTTTACTACTGACTCTGCAGACAGCATAAACCCAATATAATCATAATCATTTCATTCGTTTTCATTCATGTGCTTCTACACAAATTCCAATTTGAACTACTTTTCATTGCTGGCATTGATAATAAGGGATGAAGAGCCGCCACATCAAGTTGTCCAAGAGCTTTTTTGTTGAAATTCTGGTTTCAACAGAGAGGTCAGAACTGCAGGCAAGCACATACACATTCTAAAAATACATACAGATTAAACCATATAAATAGTTATCAAGAACCAAACATTCAGAGTGGGCCTGGTTCAGTGGCATGATTGAAACAATGGTTCATAACAGGACTTAACCACATAACAAATGAAGTGCAGTGGAACTGGACGGGTTTTATTAGAGGACGATTGGTTCTGTAGCTCCACAACAGATCTGGAGAGCAAACAAGAACCAGGTAGGTGCTGATTAAAGCAGCTTGGTACCTTTAAATCTGGATTAGCAACAGTTTGAAGAACCGAACTGATGGACTGGCGACCTGTGCTGGTGGACCCCTGCCTCTCGCTTGTTATGAACCAGGACCGGGTCCGGCAGACCCCTGAGACCCTGCAAAGGATTAAAATGTGTATAGAAAACAGACGGATGGATGGATGAGGAACCAAAAAGACCAACCGTTTGCACTTAAGATCCAACTTTCATCAACAAACGTTACTAAAGAACTTTTTGCATTCATTGAACACCTCACATCCTAACTCCGTATATATGTATTTCCATCATTTTAGATCCTCAGATAAATCTTTCGGTCACAGCTGACTTGTGAAGAAACCTTTTACCATTTTGTTTATAAAATTCCACTGACAAATTGCATTCTGAGGGAAATCCAATGCAAATGTGGCCGTACCCTCAGTCCACAGAAACCAGATCCGTGTCTCAATGCAGCTTGTTTGAATCCAGCAGATGTAAACTTACACTCCACTGCCCGTCATGCAAATCCACAGGTGGACCCAGTTTAAAAGGAGCGCATGGTGAGACAGTCGAGAAACGAAAAGCCAAATTACAAACAGGAGAGCGTCTTGAATTCAAAACCACGAGCGGATGGATGGTTGTTTAGATGCAGCAAGGCAAAGCATCTGAGATCAAGGTGCGTAAGAAAACGACATGAACATTTACAAACCTAATGTCAGTTTCGTGGCTCGCTTTAAATAAATCTGTTCAAACGTAACTAATAAATAGCCGCAACAACAGCTGTTTATTCATCCAGTCGTTAGATGTTTGCTGGTTGTGGCCGGAGTTCGGAAACGTTCAGGCTGTGACTCTGTTACTTTAATACTGTCAGGACAGCGGAGAAGCTGAAGATTAGATAGGGATAGGGAATGTTTAATTCATGATCAAAACTCACAACCACAAAGTGCTGAGAGTTTTCAAATCCAATTCCCCAGTCAGAGAGAATCAGATTCCACTAATGGGGAGATGGGGTCAGTTTGGATTTGATGGTATTTATTTGAGATGTTTTTTCACTTCAGGATATTTGATGAATCTGATGTGACAAATGTGATTGTGAGCCCGTCTGAATCAGGATAGTGAAATGGAAGTAGATCTCTGAAAGGACCATGACAGAGTCTGCAGTTTCCAGTGGTCCAACAAGACGGCCCTTCAGCGAGTGCAGCAGTGCGACAGTCCTCTAAAGGAGACCCTTCAGACCTCTACAGGAAACCCTTCAGTGTTCTTCTAACAGTTACTGTCATAATTGGTCTCACTTTGGTGCAACTCCTGTAGGTTCTTTCAGCTCTTGAATCTGCTGAAGATGAGTTCTCTGGCAACCAGCTGCACATCAGAGTTGGATGCCACTTTCTTCTCTAATGGGGTAAGAGGCTTGATGGCCTCCAACGTGCTGGTGGGTTTGCCGGCGAACATCTACGTGGTGTGGCTCATACTGAACGAAGAGGCTGGGGCTGTGGTCTCAGAGCTCTTCGCCCTTAATCTGGCCTTATCTTTCTGTGTGATGGTGCACCTCCTGCTGAGGATGTCCCTGACAGTCTAGCTGCTGAAGCTGTCCTGGGTCCAGCTGGCCCGTCTTCCAGACTTATTTGTCTGGAGCGCTACCTGGCTGTGATGCATCCCACCCTGTTCCTCAGGTTACCTATCGAAATGATAGACGGGACTGCCAAAATGCATTTTTGCAGTTCTACTGGAAATATATGTTCTTCTCTACTGTGAAGTTGATGTTAATCGCCTTGGTCTTTTTAAAACGTGAGACACTGTCATCATACTGACAATAAAGGCTTCAGAACATTTGGTTGTATGTAGACGTAGGTGAGGTTTATAACTAGATGTGGTAACTAAAAGTAATGATTTTATTATATTCACTTGTGCTAATTAACCACAGATTGTCATTTACAGGAAACATATTCCTTATTTGAATTCAATCTGCTAAATGTAGGACTGTGATGTGCAAATCTGAGCAGAAGACACATTTTACTTCTGAAAGTTGGAAATCAGATGTTTTGTTTCTGATTGAACCAGATCAAATTCTGCAGCAGTATATTAATGTCATCTCCTAATCTCCTGCTTGCTGCTTCTTGTACTTCTTTTGGCATCTCTCTTTAGGAGCTTCCACAGCAGATCATCCGTCTTACTCTTCTTCAGCATCTTCCTCTGTCACACCAACCAACTGTATATCCTGTTTCACCACATCCTTTTAGGTCTTCTTCTGTTTCTCCTACCTGTCAGCTTCATCTCCGCCCTCCGTTTGTCAATGTATTTATTTATTTATTTCCCTCCTCTTTATATGTCCAAACCATCTCAATTTGGCCTCTCTTACTTTTTCTGTAACATGTCTAGCCCTGACTGTTCCTCTGATAAACCCGTTCTTTGTCTTATCCATTCTTGTCACTCCATAGAAAGAAGAAGAAAATCGTAAACCAAATCACATCACTGTTAATACCGTATCATGTTACTAGTACACGATACAGTATAGAGAATGTTAGAGTGCAAGTCTCTCCAGAAACATTATTAAAGATTACAGCAAATATACCTATGTACAGATGTGCCAATGAAATGAGCACACGAAGTCCTCTGCCACGAGCACACCAACAAAAACACATGCTGCGCACCCTGTCCGCCGCAGCATCGTGGATGGTGATGGGGGTGTGCTCCCCAACGCCTCCTGAAGTCCTCCATCAGCTCCTTGGTCTTTGTGATGCTGAGAGTGAGGTGGCTCTCCTGGCTCCAGTGTCAGGGCACCGAGCTCCTTCCTGTATAGAGTCTCGCTGGCGCTGATGATGGGACCATCTACTGTTGTGTTGTCCACGGACTTCACGGTGATGTTGAGACTTTCAGTGGTGTTGTGAGTACAGGAGAGGACTCAGGATATGACGATGCTGCCCACTCGGACCGCCTGGTGTCTGTTCGACAGGACGTTGAGGACCCAGCTTCACAGAGATCCGGCATTCTGTGACTGTTGTGGGTTCAGCAGACCGACGGACTGAGGGAAGACACTTTGTGATGGTGGTTTTAGGGAACAGCTCTGTAGCGCCCACCAGACGGGACGTTTGAAAAGTTTGTGTGCAGGGTGTGAGGGGTCTGCAGAAATGTTCCTTGCCCGTTTCCTGACCCTGGATCGGTACAAGTTCTGGGTGGAGGGAAGGTCGGCCCTGGACCTTTCAGTCCAGTGCAGTCTGTACCTGTCCTGTTTGGTGGCGTTCCGAATCAGACCGTGATGGAAGTGCGCAGGACAGACTGGATGATGGAAGACTAAACCGTGATCAGCAGCTCCTGGGCCACGTTGAGCTGAGCTGTGTCAAGAAGTATGACCTCTGCTTCTCCTTTGTGTAGACGGCAATTCAGATTCTGGAATATCTGGAATATCTGGAGTTTACAGTAGATATGGCATGGTTACGCTGTTGATGATGCGAGAGACAGAGTGGTTGGGATGTCCAGGTTCAGGATACTGTCCCTTGAAACTCTTTGACTCTTGTTGGGATGATTTCATTCACAGAAATGTGGTTTGTCAACTCATTACCTCAGGAAACTTCCTCATCTTTGCCTCTGTCTTTCCCTCTGATTTTACCCCATGTTTGACAGGGGATGACACCACAGGAGACTCACGGTTAATAAGAGGCTGTCCACAACATGAGAAACAGAAACAAACATATGTAGAGACTCTGTCCCCGTTAATGAGCCTGCCACTTTACAAAGTCGGGTCAGAATGTGTTAAACAATAATGTTCATTAATCTTCTTCCTGAATATTTCATCTCTGCAAGATGATGGGAGTGATTTCTTTGTTGAAATGCTGAGTGATTGAGTCTGTGCTGTAGTGCAGGCATAGAAATTCTCAGCATTGGTCAGAAGATGGAAAAAAAACTAATTTCCACCTACAATTTTTAGTAATAAGTGGATAACACATGTAACCTAATAAAATGCTTTCCTGTTATTGCCTTCATTTGGGTCTTTGAAGCATAGCTGATAGCTACAGTGGATCTCTGAGTCCGGTTCTGCCTGTCAATCACAGTTTTTTATTTTACACAGTTACAGTCAGAGCAGTTCTGCTGGTACCACAGATTCTGTTCATAAGAAGTGGGCATGGCCGCCGTGGTGTTATTTATGGCTTTTTTATCTGCAGTTTGGACCTCGACTGAGCGTTCACCTGTTACTGTCTTTTAATAGAAGTTAGTGCTTTTTGAATTGGAATCTATTTTTCACCAGTAGCTCAGAACCAGAGCTCAACTTCAGACAAGCTCTTTGTTTTTCAGCAGTAAATCACATCGAAAACAGCGGTTCAGAGCCAGGAAAACTGGCCCAGATCTCTGCTGGCCCAGATGCACCGGGGGCTGGAGGATGGGTCATCATGACCAACCAAACCCTGCTGACAGCTGTGGATACGTTACCTCTGTGTTGCACAGGTGGAGAAAAGACTAAAAAAGTCATCAAGGGTTGGAGATCGGAATCCAGCAGCAATGGTCCATTTAGTCAGAGGAAACTCAAGGTCTTGTTGAGTGACTTGTCGATTGAAGCAGATAACACATTAAATAAATACAAGCAGTCTGATGTCTGAACAAATATATTAGCAGAAAATAAAATGTAACCGCTAGTTTGCTTGAGTCAAAAGACACAAATAAAAACTGCTCTTCAGCGTGGAAGGGGACTGGAAGTAGCAGGAGATGAGCAGTTTTACTGTTATACATGTGCAGTCCGTGTTTGCAAATGTTGTCCAGTCTGCTGAATAAAGCGGCGTTCACCAGAGCTGCTTTAGACAGAAACGAATGCAAAATTACAGATAATAAATAAAGAGAGAATGAGAGGAAGACAACCTTTTCAGTCGTGGATTTAGAGATAACCGTAAAGGAAGTGAAGAACAGATAAACATATTTGTGCTCTGCTAGACCGGGCGTGTCGTGGTCCAGGGGCGCAGGCCTGAAAAACGGCGGTTAATGCAGTTAATGCTGTGTCTTCTACCCAACGACGTGAATCCGTTTCCCTTCATGCACAAACCACTGCTGCGAGTGAAGGGTAGGACGTCCCACAGTGAAGTCCATGTTGGCGAGAACCACATTGCCACATCACCAGGAATCATACGGAGGGAAACAGCAACAAGCCTCCACAGGAGTCAGCAAATTCAAAAGTAGCCAGACACTAGTAACAGTAACCGGGTTCTTGTTTTTCCCGAAGTGTCTTTGGCTTGCTTGTCTCTTGATGAGGTGGCCGAGGTGGGCCACCTGCCAGCAGCCTGACAGGGACACTTATTTTGGCCCTGCTACGTTGTTTTATGCCCGTCCGGCTTTCTGTGGTTGCCACAGCGCAGGGAAGCAGATTAAAGACACGACAAGCGGTGAACAAACTGCTTAGAAACAAGGTTGCCTGCACCTAGTGGCCATCAGTGGCCTTACACCTCACAGGGGCCACTGGCTCCACTCCATCTGCATTTGCATCCTGTTTTGATCATCACGTGAAGGAATCATCTACTTCTACTGATTCATGTTTCATATTTCCTGTTTTTGAGCCATCCATGTCACTCTCAGCGTTCCTGTTCGTATCCAAGTCCCTGGTTTTCTTTACCTTCTTGTCAGACTGTAGCATCCATGTTCTCCTCGTGCTGAAGCAGCCGGGACCTGGCGATGGGGGCCGGATCCGAGAGCTGGCACAGCATGTAAAGAAAGGCCTTTAAGGTGATCGTGATCACACTGGTGCTCGACACCAGCACGCAGCTCCTGCAGATGCTGGGTCCAGATGTTCTCCATGCATCCCTGGAGCTCCCCCTGCAGCTCACGTTAGTGGGCTGGGTGGTCGACATAATCAGCAGCTTCATCACTCCACTGCTCTCCCTCCACAGGGCTGGAAAAGTGGCCTGCATCGTTTTGTCCTAACGTCTAGTGTAGTCCTTCACAGGAAACGGAACGTGAGCTTCCAGCTAGTGTAGTAACCAAATCCACCTGATTAATCCTCAGAGCAGTTACGGTTGTGGAGATGAACACAGCTTTCGGGTGGTTTTCAGACAGGAACCAGGGTTTTCCTTTTCCCTTCACAGCTTTCTGAAAGCTTCTTCACTCATCACTTTACTTTACGCCTGATCTGATGTACCAGCTGAAGCTGCTTTGCTTTTCAAAGTTAGAAATAAATACAGCTCCCACCACAACACTCATTTACAGAACATGATGAAGGGCGTTATTCGTGTCAGGAACCAAAATCATGAAAAAGAAAGCCATCCCCAGGGACATCCAGGCAGCGGCTTTACGCAACACATCTAAAACTGCCGTCAGGCTGCGGTACGAGGCCGAGCGCGGCGGAGAGGATGGGCTCCAACACTTCACAGGGATGAAAATGCTGCCGTGTTCACAGGCCGCTTTGATTGTGGAGGTCAAATAAAGAGCAGCAGGTTCACCCAACCTCAGATCTGCACACACTCCTCTCCTACCCTTGATGTTGCAGTAACATGATGTAACAGCGGGCCCAGATGGCTCCCGTGGGCGCTGGTTAGTCGACTTAATGGACTGCCACAGCTAGCTTCAAAGACTCGGAGAGGGGGAGGAGGGGCAGGAAGAGGAGGCGTTAAAAGAAATGGGAGAGAGCAGATCAGTGAAGAAGTCATCCTCAGTTTGACCGACAGGAGTTTCAGAGGTGTTAAAAAGTTTTGTATAAACTTCACTCAGAAAGTTTGCATTGAAGGCTGCGGATGCTCCTTCCTCCTCCACAGATGGAGAAGAAGGAGCTTGATGGTTTCATTCACTTTAATTAGGTGTGAAACATGTCACTGGTCATGCGAAGTGGAAGCAATTTATTCTGTGAGAATGATCGGCAGAGCTTTGGCACAGAAGTCAGATGGTAAAACGCAGGGAACGTTACAGGTTTTTCATTTTTATTCCAAGTCACCATTTTCAAGAAAAAACTAATTAACCAGGTTTTATTAGACTCTCAAGGCTGAGCCAGTGTCAAAGATTTTTAAAAGTGGGACAGAGATTTCCCAGTTTTGTTCCTGTTGTGTGGATTGCTGCTCAGCACATTCAAAGTTTTCATTCATAAAAGCTTCCAGAGACTTCCATCGGCTTGATTTCTGATTGGATATCATCATGTTTCTTGTAGCAATCCAGAGTGAGTGTTTGTTGTTCCCAGACGTTATTCAGAGCCGAGTCCGTCACTCCTAACGCACCACAGGAAAATCTGACAACATTTGATATCTGATGAGACCCGTTGAAACCAATATGATTGGGATTTTTCCTCGGATCGTCAGACTTGGAACCAAAATCCCCAGGCCAATTACCTCGTAGTATGAGGCCACCTTCAGTGAGGCAGCTGCAGAAACCCAAAGTAGTTTGATAAATGTGAATTAGAAGCATCATCCGTTCAGTTAGGTTCTGTTAGTCAGTAAACAGACACACAGAGTAAAGTCATCTGCATCCCAGCAGGACTTAGAATTAGATAAGCTGCAGCCAAGCTGCTGAGACAAACTGTGCAAACATTTCTAGAGATGTCGCTAATGGAACATGGTTGGTGCAACTGACCGGACGTGTTTCATGCTGCTGTCGGCGGGAACGAGTCAGGATTAAGGAGGACAGATCCTCCTGATGTCCACTGAACACCTTCTCCAAACCTTTTGCTTCTGTCAGCATGTGGCCGTCGTCTCGTACCACTGCTCCCGGGACTGTTTAAACTTCAGATTCGTGCTTGAGCCCCATCTCAGACCCGCCTGGCGGTCCGGTAATCTGCACTCTGACAGATCAGCCAAACGTATGCCGTACATGTGCCAACGTCCAGTTTGAAAGGGGACAAAAACTAAGTTGTGTTTTACGACTGCATCAAATGTTTGACTCTCCATAACTCAACTTGGCTACGCGTGTTTTTGAAGACAGCGTCGCGCTGGTGTGAGTAGAACCTCAAGCCATTCATCATCTCCATGGCAGCGTTCCCATCTTGGAGATGTGGTCATCACATCTACTTTTCATCTGTCTGTGACTTTGATTTATTTATGTCAGTCGTGCCTCCCAAGAGCAAATCCTCGCCCAGCTGCAGGAACTCCTGTCTGCTTGTACTCATGCAGAGACCAGGAGCGGCGACCAGGAGCGGCGACCAGGAGCGGCGACCAGGAGCGGCGACCAGGAGCGGCGACCAGGAGCGGCGACCAGGAGCGGCGACCAGGAGCGGCTTCTGTGAGCTGGTTGCAGTGTTCAAGCATTCCAGCATTCCAGCATTGTCCTTGTTGGAAATCTGGTGGCTGTGGATGCTCTGGGAAAACGCTGGAGACATTCACACCTTTTGACTGTCTTTCTCAGACACTTTTGTAAATGTTACTGTAGCCGAGATAACAGCACAACACAGATTGATTGATTGATTGATTGATTGATTGATTGATTGATTGATTGATTGATTGATTGATTGATTAAATGATTGATTTTCCCCCTTTGTTTGCACATATATTATTGGTTAATACCAAGTTTGGAACCCAAGAGCTATATATATATATATATATATATATATATATATATATATATATATATATATATATATATATATATATAAAACTCCCTTGGCTATATATATATATATATATATATATATATATATATATATATATATATATATAATATATATATATATATATATATATATATATATATATATATTTATGTATATAGGGGAGTGGTGGCCTAGTGGTTACAGTGGTGGGCTTGGGCGTGGAGGACCCAGGTTCAAGCTGCCCACAATGGTAAATCACTGGGGGCCCCTGCGCAAGGCCCTTAACTCCCAGTTGCTCCCCGGGGCGCTGCCCTGCTAGCAGCCCCACTGCTCACTAGTGAAACTAGTTGATGGGTTAAAAGGAGAGACTAATTTCGGTGCACGATGTCCACACTGACAAGAAAGGGAAGAAAAAAAAAAAAAAAAAAAAAATATATATATATACACACATCCAGACCCATACAAAATTAGTACATACACACATGCACATAAGAACACACATACACATCCATACAGACGGGCATACATATATTTAAGCATACCTACACACACCTGCACACACACACACATTTATATACATATAAACATACATACGTATACACAAATATAATAATCATCCTCATCATCCTTTATATAGTTATTGTTTCAGTTACATTGTTAGTTCATCATTGGTTAATGCCACCAATAGCCTCGTTATATTAGACTGTCCCGGGCCCTCCAGAGCAGCGGTTTTAACCCTAACCCAACCGGAGGAGGAGCTGGATGAACCCACTGCCGCTGGGCCCCACACCCCCTTCCAGCACAACACCATTACCAACCAGAGAACCAGCACGCCCCAAGAGACAAAGGTCTGGAGAGGCCCCCCGTCCCCTAGGTCCCCCAACTTATTGTGCCCCCATCCAAGCAACAGAGCCTCAGGTGGCCCGCCACCCCAGCAGAGACCCCCCACCCTATGACCATGCAGCTGCAGCAGGGACTCTTAACTCAGAGAGGGAGAGAAAGACAATAAGCAATAAGCACCCGGAGGCGGCACAGGGCCAGGTGTACGGAACCCTCTAACACATCATGGGCACCCCCAGACAGCGACTAGTCGTGTAGGGGTGATTGTCCCAGCCTGCCTCAACCGCCATGTTTATGTGCATAATTATGTGCAGATACAATGAGGGGGTGGAGGAGGGAGGTATGTCAAGGTTAGAGGACACATCCACATCCCGAGTGAGCCGACACACATCCACAGCCACGGTACCAGGTCTGGCACCAGGGAAGGCCACAGGGCAGGGCCGTACATGACCACCGCCAACCAGGAGACCGAGACAGTGGCGGACACCCAATCCCTGCCCTAGTGCCACCCTTGGGAGCCACCCACTGCCCAACCAACCTCCTCCCAGGCTAATAGCTGCTGCCAGGGGGGAATGAATTATTTATATATATTATATATTTATACCAGATTTGGTCAAAGTTAGAAGTTCGGTTTTTAATTGAGCCAGAACGTTTTTCCATTTAAATAAAATCAATTAACACGTTTTTGCAGAGGAGGAGTTTTTGGTTATCCAGATTGTTTTCTTGGTAATGATTAGGGCAATAGAAAGAATTCTAGTGTGCATGGGAATTTCAGACCATTCTTCCAGAAGAGCATTTGTGAGGTCACACTGATGTTTCACCAGAAGGTCTGGCTCTCAGTCTCCACTCTGATTCATCCCTAAGGTGTTCTGTTGGGTTGAGGTCAGGACTCTGTGCAGGCCAGTCAGGTTCATCCACACCAGACTCTCATCCAGGTCTTTATGGACCTGCTTTGTGCACTGGTGCACAGTCATGTTGGGATCAGCTCCAAACTGTTCCCACAAAGTTGGGAGCTGGAATTGTCCAAAAGTTCTTGGTCTGCTGAAGCATTCAGAGTTCCTGTCACTGGAACTAAGGGGCCAAGTCCAGCTCCTGAAGAACAACCCCACACCATCATCCCCCCTCCACCAAACTTTACACTTGGAACAATGCAGTCAGACAAGAACCGTTGTCCTGGCAACCACCAAACACAGACTCCTCCATCAGATTACCAGATGGAGAAGGACCATTCATCACTTCAGAGAACATGCCTGGCACCATGTGTGGCCCCAACATAAACTTCACCATTTAGCCCAGTACATAAAAACAAAACAATTTATTATCTTTTGTATATTGGAATTTAGCCTAAACATACTGGGATATGAGTTGTGTCCTCTCACCCAGCCCTTGTTAATCCTCAGACAGTCACTGCTGTTGGTGTAAGAAGTAACACCATCACCAACCCACAACACAAACAATCATCATTTACCGTTATTGTCTGGTGTAGTTCTTGAATGTGCCCAACATTTTACTGACTGTTTATGAAGCGCGATTAAAGGCAGTATAAAGGCGAGTGCCTGCTAAACATCGGTCTCCAGCTGTACCAACCTGCATCTGTCCTGCAGTATGATCCTCCACGGAGCAGCGAAGCTTCAACGGACGACTGCTGCACCTCCAACATGTCCAGAAATAACTGCAGTATGTTCTGTAGGTTCATGACACACACACACACACACACACACACACACACACACACATGCACGTAAAGAATAATTCGTTTAGCAGTGGTTGACTTCCTACACAGTTTGATGTTTAAATTAAAGCCATCGATCAGAGTTTGACTTTTATTAAAGTTGTCCCCTGGAGATGGTGTGTGTGTGTGTGTGTGTGTGTGTGTGTGTGTGTGTGTGTGTGTGTGTGTGTGTGCGTGTGTGTGTTTGTGTGTGTGTGTGTGTGTGTGTGTGTGTGTGTGTGTGTGTGTGTGTGTGTGTGCGCGTGTGTGTGTGTTTTTACATGTTTTTACTTTAAACTGCTTCTGTCCAGCCGTTTACTTTTAACAGAGTGAAATTGGAAAAAAGTCAACAGTATCATGAATTCCAGTAAATATGACTGATCATATTTATCATCTACATAAGAGCAAATACACACAATTATTTTTTTTGTAAAAGACAAACCTCCAGAATACCTGCTGTGAATAAAAAAACAACCAAATAGTTAAAACTTCTTACTGCTTAAACAATAGAACTTCATGATTTCTGTGGTTTTCAAAAGTAAAATAACTTTTGTATTTTTAACTTTTGAGGCAGCCTCATAAAAAATAACTGTAGTTGTGCAAAGTCATGAACTTGTTTTTTGAAGAATGTTATGAGTTTTGATTGTTTCTGGAAGCAGTACAGATCGCTTGTAGTAAATTATGTCCAGATTTTAAAGCATGAAATTAAAAGTGTCTTTGAGGCAGTGCTTGTAATTGAACAAGTTTGTTGCATGGATAAAGACGACTAGGAATCGTCTGCATAACAAAGGATATTCATGTGGTCTTCTGAAAGTACAGCCCATGTAGTGAGAGAAAATGATTGGTCCCAACACAAAACCCTGCAGAGCTCCAGCTCAACTGTTGCCAAAAACGTTTTTTACACATAAACATACTGAACTTTGGTTGACAGTTATAACTTAAATCAGGCTAATACGGGTCCATTAATCCCAAAATCCTGTTCAGTTCTCTCAAATATGATATATGACCCCCATTTACTAAGGCCATGATGAGATCAGCTTTTGTCAGTACGAGTTCTGTGCTATGATCTAATTCCATTTAGTTTTGTGCACAACTCTAGAAATTAGGTTGGATATACAGACCTTGACACACAATAAGGAAGTACCTCTTTTGGAGGATGCTCACTTGACTGTTTCATTTAGTAGAAGAGAAACAAATCACACTTATAACAAACTTTTTTTAATTTAAATGCTGCACTTTCTGATTTGTAAAAATGCTTAATTTTTTTTAAAGAACTCGTCGTAATTGAAGTTTTTTCTGACCAATCCTAGAAGAAATTCATGCAATTATAAACCTCAAAAATCACATTAGTACTTTTTTGATTGCAAGTGAAAACTTTAGTGAGGATAAACAACTTTCTTCGTCAATCAGGCTCTAGTTTCTCTTATAACAGTCATCAGATCAGCTTTGCAAGATAAAGTACAAGCCTAAGAGGACAGAGCCAAGAACACAAGACCCAGGAACATCAACTCAACAACAAAACCCAGATCCTAACAGCAAACATATCACAAACATAGTTCAAACTTCAGATGTTCGTTACTTTAACGATGTTAGTTGAAGGCTCACATCCATGGATGTACAGCAAACAGCCGAGGACAGAGGGGTTGAGTACGGTTGATGTTCATACGGTTGAGGGGTTGAGTACGTGGTTGATGTTCATAGGCATCATATGATGCAAACATACTCAGACGCTGCAGAGTCGTCATCTCACCAGATTTCAGCTGAAGTTTGTTTAGAGCTCCTCAGTTCAATTCAGTTCAACTCAGTTCAATTCAGTTCAATTCAATTCAATTCAGTTCAATTCAGTTCAATTCAGTTTAATTCAGTTCAATTCAATTCAATTCAGTTTAATTCAGTTCAGTTCAATTCAGTTTAATTCAGTTCAATTCAATTCAGTTCAGTTCAATTCAGTTTAATTCAGTTCAATTCAATTCAGTTCAATTCAGTTTAATTCAATTCAGTTCAATTCAGTTTAATTCAATTCAGTTCAATTCAGTTCAATTCAATTCAGTTCAATTCAATTCAGTTCAATTCAGTTTAATTCAATTCAGTTCAATTCAGTTCAATTCAGTTCAATTCAGTTCAGTTCAATTCAGTTCAGTTCAATTCAGTTCAATTCAATTCAGTTCAATTCAGTTCAATTCAGTTTAATTCAATTCAGTTCAATTCAGTTTAATTCAATTCAGTTCAATTCAATTCAGTTCAATTCAATTCAGTTCAATTCAGTTCAGTTCAATTCAGTTCAATTCAGTTTAATTCAATTCAGTTCAATTCAGTTTAATTCAATTCAGTTCAATTCAGTTCAATTCAATTCAGTTCAATTCAATTCAATTCAGTTCAATTCAATTCAGTTCAATTCAGTTTAATTCAATTCAGTTCAATTCAGTTCAATTCAGTTCAATTCAGTTCAATTCAGTTCAATTCAGTTCAATTCAGTTCAATTCAGTTCAGTTCAATTCAGTTCAATTCAATTCAGTTCAATTCAGTTCAATTCAGTTTAATTCAATTCAGTTCAATTCAGTTTAATTCAATTCAGTTCAATTCAGTTCAATTCAATTCAGTTCAATTCAATTCAGTTCAATTCAGTTTAATTCAATTCAGTTCAATTCAGTTTAATTCAGTTCAGTTCAATTCAGTTTAATTCAGTTCAATTCAATTCAGTTCAATTCAGTTCAATTCAGTTTAATTCAATTCAGTTCAATTCAGTTTAATTCAATTCAGTTCAATTCAGTTCAATTCAATTCAGTTCAATTCAGTTTAATTCAATTCAGTTCAATTCAGTTCAATTCAGTTCAATTCAGTTCAATTCAGTTCAATTCAATTCAGTTCAATTCAGTTCAGTTCAATTCAGTTCAATTCAGTTCAATTCAGTTCAATTCAGTTCACTTCAGTTCAATTCAAATCAGTTCAATTCAGTTCAATTCAGTCCAATTCAGTTCAATTCAGTTCAATTTGGTTTAATTCAATTCATTTAAATATATATATATATATATATATATATATATATATATATATATATATATATATATATATAGCACAATCTACACTTGACCTCAGGGGCAACAGTTTGACATGAAACCGCGTGTATTTGTGGAGAGGTGATGGTGACTTTAGTGTTTTCAGTGTGGATCTGAAAAAGGAGGGAAGATGAAGAAGATGAGAGACGAAGGACGAAGCAGCAAACACATGTAGACACGATGCGTATTAGTTATCCTGTGCATGAATACATGCAGGCTCACGCTCCTCGTCTTCTTTTGGTAACTCTGGATATCTGCAGGAACATCTGCACGGTGTCGCTGCCGCTCAGCTGGCTTTCATCCTCTGGAGGTCGGTGCTCCCGGTCGGTGCTCCCGGTCACTGCGTGTTGTCATGTCGGGCCCATGCGGGGTACCGTAGACGTGAGTTCTCAGCCCAGTACATGTGGGGAGGATTTCTGGTGCGGCGCAGTCAGGCAGCTGGTTCGTGTCCTCCAAATTCAGTACAAAGTAGGGTGTTTGATCTGCTGCGTTCCCACGTCCCTGGGGCGGGCTGCTGCATTCACGGGCCTTGTGGCATCCTTTTATCATTTATTTTTTAAATCCCATCAAGAGGCCGATGCCATCCTTAATCAACGGTTCTTACCCAACGCTGCTGTTCAGTCCCTGCTAATGTGTTAGCGTAGTCTCGGGCCTCCCTTCCATCAGGTCAGGTCCAACCAGAACCAGAACCAGAACCTGATGCAGGTGCAGGCCTGGGCCCTCGTGAGGAGGACTGTGGTGTACAGCATGTGTGGTTTAGCTGGCGAGGCGTCTGAGTGAAGGTCCAGCCTCGTGTTTCAACATGAGGCAACACTAGTCACACTACATCTCCCTTCAAACTGCGATCCCCAACTTGAACAAAACAAAAGAGATGTTGCCTCACTTAATGCTGAAACTGGCGTTTAAAACGTTTACTGCAGAGTAACAACAGGCTGGACTCGTTCGCTTTTCCACACGTGAACCAGTGCCAAGCGATCAGACATCTGAACAAACTGTTCCATCCAGACTCGTATTTGTTTTTCCTGATCTAAGAACTTTGGATGTGGCTTTGAAACTCGGCGGATCTGGTGCAGTACGCGGAAGAGGCGGACTTTTGTCTTTTCGGCAGGCGGTGTACGCCGCAGCTGTCAGCCTTCTCAGTTACTTGTGTTTTATCCTTTCCAGCCGCACGTTTGCGTTGTGGCACCTCTGGTCCATGTACAGCTGAAACAGGCCGGGAAGGGTGCAGATCCCACACTGGCAGGATGTGATGTGGTGCGCCGCGGTCCTTCTGTCCAGCACTTTCGCCCACACTTTGATTTTACTCCCGGTGGTTTGCCGGTCGTGCCGTGTCTGTGTGAGCTGGCCGCTCGTGCTGGTTGCTGTTTCAGCTGCTGGTTCTTTACAGAAAGACGAGATCATCTGAGTCAGTCGGGACCAAAATGGACCCAGGATTTATGTCAGACCATGTTTCATATATTCAGAGGTTCCAAAAAAGGAATCGGTTCCATCCCTCTTAGATTTCTTCAATATTATTTATGAATTTGTACTTTTCATGACTCGCTCACCGAGCTGGTGGATTGTGACCGCTCTGGACCAAACAAAGTCTCAGAAAGCTGGTGTGAGTTACGTCGCCTGTGGTGTAAGACAAGGACGGGGGAGCGTCTTTCTAACGTGTTGTTCACATATAGGATGTTAAACTACTGAGCTGGTCCCTCTCAAACCGTCCGGACTATGAACATACACCTGCATGTCCCTAAAGCCTAGGATGGAGGGCACATGTCGCGTGGCTGATTCCCCAGACTGCACACTTCACTAACAGGCTTCACCCTGACTCGTCCAACAGCTACGAGTCTGACATGTGTTATTTTTATTTGAATTGTACAAGTATTGAGAGAGTGGACACCAGGTCTGGCCCGTGTCCACCTTCAACTCGAGGGGTTTTGTCATTGACTCCGACTGTGCAAAGCGCCTCTTCTTAATGACAGTCATTTGCTGAGATGTGACATCAACATCTCTTGCAAAGACGAGCCTTTAATGTGCATCATGTCTGAGTCTGTTTCATCCAATAAGTGATTCTTCTCTCTGCTTACTTTTTGAAATGACGATGCTTTGTGCAGATATGACATTGCTGACCGAACGTTGCGTATTGGATCTTTCGCAGCTCGAGGTCATTGTTGACAGATTTCTCTGGCTTCACAGACTTTGGGTTTACCTCTGAATCTGCTACTCACTGGCAGCTGTGTTTTAGAGGGAACTTCAGCAAATGTGAGCAGCTTAGGGAACGTCTCGCGAAGCCGAGTACGTCTGTCACCGCTGATTTCACAGACAAGTCTGTCTCGTTGAATGTGTCTCGCCATATGCCCAAGTTACAGTGTCATCCGGGTTGATGTCTTCGCCTTTGTTGAAATTATGTCTGTCCATTATGATGTCTGTCTCAAGACTTCAGGCTTTCTAAATGTCCTTTCAGGCGGCCTGAGTCGTACCTGGACTCTGCTGGTGTGCTGATGTCACTGTTTCGTCATAACGGCGGGTGCATAAACGAGTGACCGCTCCATCAACAGCCTCCGGTGCTGCAGGACTGAGGAGTGTGTCAGCTTTAGCTGTGGCTGGTTTATCGCTGTGTGCAGCTGTGTTTGATACAAACTCACCCTGGTCCTCAAAAACAAAAGGACCTGATTGTGGGAATCTGTGTTAACGTTTTCTTTTCAGTGTCTGTTCTGGAAAATGTGGTCATGCCAGCCGGTGTCCTCATAAACCAATCCGACTTCTGCAGTTTCACTGACTAGGAGTCGGAGTCGGGCGTCCGACCTGATGTTTATTCTCACGGGCAGAACCGCATAACATAATACACACATGCAAGAAATCAAGTTCGGTTTTGAAAACGGTAGAAAAGCACAGCTGTCAACAGTTTGGGTTGCAACCTGCCAAAGCTGATGTTTGTTTTTAGGAACTATAAAGCTTCATTCAGACTGCTAAGCCTGAATCATTTCGTTTGGTACACAGATGACTCTCCACACAGTCTGCACATCCCAACAGCACATGAAATGTGATTGCTCTGAATCTGGTTCAAAAGGCTCACGGAGGGGGGTTCGGATGTGAATCCAACTCCGGGCTGCCTCTCAGTCTGAGTAGTCTGGTCACTCAGGCACAATTACTAATGATCTAATGATCTAATGACAGTTTACTGTCCTCTATCTTAATCTGGTCACGTCATCGCTCTGCGTGTAGTCGACCGTAGCGATCACGTGGATCGGATCACTTCCAGTCAGTCAGGGACCTCAGATTCTGACCTATCTGCCTCCAACAGCTTCATTACTGAGCATGCTCAGTGCAGTGATGCTCCCAGACAAATAGTGTGATTGGCGGTCCTTGTGACTCAAGTCTCAAGGTTGGTAACGGTCCGGTGACCCAGAAAACACATGGACTCCTTAGTCAGAGAAAGCATGGTCATCTTTCTGTTTCACATGAACTCCATCCAACCTTAATGCCTCAAACCCCCAAACCGCACTGCTCGAGTACAAAAGGTCCCAGTCCCGTCACTACTCACGTTGCCATTATTAGAACAGGTGAGCCTACACCAAACTTACAAATGTGCACTTGCAAACTAATTTACAATTCCTGTTCTTTTTAAATGGCCAAGAACAATTCAAGCATCCTAACAAAGCTTTTCAAAAGAAGTCAAATGACCAAAACTAAGACAGGCCGTCGCTGGTCATGTTAGTGAGTTAATCCGTCCTCCACCAACCTTCACCGACACCGCTCCTGCTGGAGGCTCAGACAAATGCTGGCTTTGATGTTAGCAGTGACGTGAGGTTAACAAAGCGAACTGTAGTCAGTGAAACAATACTGCAATGACAAATTCAAGCAAAATAAACGAATGTAAACGTAAACCGGAATATGAAGGAGACAGGTGAGGAAGTGGGGAACAAACGTCCGCCGCCTCGTGTCAGCCTCCTTTTACTGGTCACGCTGTAGAAACTGCTGCTTCTGCTCTGACTCACTGATCCACTCAATCATAGAAAAATAATCATCATTGAAACCGGAGAGAAAGGGATTTCTCACGAGTCCTTCCACCTCTCCTCACCGCCTCCCCTCCATCACCTCCACCACAACACACACGAATTAAATAAATACAATAACACACACATTATTTCATCTGTCCATATGATGAATTAACTGATGGAGGAAAATAATTTGTAATAACAGCAGCTAAAATCACCAGCCAGTTTGTTCGCAGTCAGCCTGGAGTTCATATTTCCTGCTTTAATTCCAGGCTACTTCGATCAGTCAGCTGATTCCAGGCGGATCAGGCTCCGCCTGTTTTCATCGGGTGCTCTGGTCATCCCAGTTTAGAACAGTGCCACTCAAGTGAGAACCTGTTCAAGCAGCTTTCTTTGGAGCTTCTTCAGATCCTCTGTAGAGCTTTTTTATTATACAAAAACTATGATTTTTGAAACTTTCTCATTGTGCTTATAGGAATTCTGTTGGTAATTGTGGCATTTTCAGCACCTGTCAGCTACACGTCCTGTTATCTGACAGTTTGTCAGCTTATGTGTCTTGTAATTTCACTTTTTACTTTCTTATATCATTTCTCTTTATGGACCTGGGTATGATTTATTTCAGTGGCCCTCAGGACAGGAACAACAAACCTGATTCACAGAGCTTATTGATCGGCAGTCTGGAAACTCTTCTTGCTCAGCTCACTCTGCATAAATCAAACCCCAGGACACCAGATCTCATTCCTCCCTGTCACTCCGTCCAGCAGCAGAATTTGGAGTCTTTATCGTCTACATCTCCAACCCTCCTCAGAGATGCCTCCTGTTTGATGCCACCAGTTGCGTCATTTCCTGTTCTGCTGTCATTCAGGATGATTCATGTATTACTTTAAAGTCAGTCAGAGGCTTCTTGACTGTGTTGCTCCTTTTTATTTTAGTTCTCCAGATAACAGATGAGTCTGAATCTGTCACCACGCGTCAGAACTTCCAGGTCACTGAGTCCTGAGTGCAGGTCAGGACGACCACGACCGGGTCAGAATGGCTCATTCTGAAGCTCCACTTTCAGTCTTCCTTCTGTCTCCTTATCTGTGTCAGCTTTTTGTGATGCAGCGTTATGATCATGATGCTGACGTCATGCAGGTTTCATCACAAAGCTCATGTAGCGTCACCACATTAAATGATGAATAATTGTCTTGTAAGGGGCACCGTTAGGGGCACTCCATTCGAGAAGGAAAATTAAGTACTTATCAGTCCGTCATCTAAAAAGATCACTGGAGACATCTTACCATTATGGAAAAATACACGTGAAAAAACGGCTTAGTTGTGAACTTTTATTAACAGCAAGCATTCATAGAGGAATGTGCAAGTAAATGTTATTCACTTAATGGTCTAAATGATTAAAGGATGGTGAAAAAGACAAGTGCAATAATTAAGAGAAAGCTGAATAAACAAACTAAATAAATAAATAAACCAAAAATTGAAAGATGCATCAATGACCAAAAAAACCTCATAATTGTCAGAATTGTCATTCTGCAGAGAAGGACAAGAATATTCAGCTTGATGTAAGAAGTGAGGATGAAATTTTAAAAATTATAATCTAAGAGTTAATCAATTGATGAAAAATGGGCTAAAGTGTACTAACATCTTTCTTTAGCCTAATTTGTGACACTAACCCAAAATCGCCTGCATGGCTTCATAGTTATGGCAGAGGTGTGGTCCGGTTGAGCTCTACTGATGAGATGAAAGCCCAGGAAGCCCAGGCAGGCAACAGGCAGACGTGCTCAGTGCCAGGACTCACAGCTGTTAATGTTTCAGTAACAAAAGGAAAAAATTATGATAGCACATTATTGGTGAGCTGAGCGAAAATTCTTCAAATTATCGTGACGAAATTGGTGAAAACTTCTAGGCAAAAGCCAAACATTGCTCTGCAGGAAAATTCTTCAGCTAGGGACTACATACACCCTAAAAATACAAATGATTCTTTGTTGACTTCCATGTTTCAAACATCATTTTCTGTGGCTGCTGCTAAATTTAAGTCCTCTCCTTCACCACTCACCTTTTGGTGTGCCACAGGGGTCTGTTTTGGGGCCTTTATTGTTCATTTTATATCTGCTCCCATTGCAGCATATTTTAGGCTCTTTTAAAGACATTTGTTACCATTTCTATTGTGACAGGATACAGTCTTGACTAAATTAACCTAGATTAAGAAAAACCAAGAACGACACTTTCAACCAGGGACTTTCAACCAGAGGCTACACTATATCCAAAACACAAGAAGGGAACAAAAACGTGGTTCAGAGTAATCAAAAAGTTCTCTTGATTTTAATTTTTATCAGTGATGCAACATGTGATAGCGAACAACATGAAGATCATACAAAGACATCAACTGAATAGGCTTTAACCAGTGTCTAGGCTCTAGAAATTTAAAAATATTCCTAATTAACCCATCCTAAAAGCACTGTAAAAGAAGGCAGGATGAACCTGGTAAAATCAAGGAAAAAGACAAAATGATCCTAAACATATCCTAAAAACACACATCCACTAAAATCATTAGATAACATCCTAGCACTTATAAACCCCATAAAAACAAGAGTCAAATAAATAAGAAATTCAGGTGCGTTAGTGGGAGTTACAAAGCCTTCCTATGGCACTTCCTCCCTCTGGACCTCCTTTGGACTCCCCTTCCTATGGAACTTCCTCCCTCTGGACCTCCTTTGGACTATCCTTCCTATGGAACTTCCTCCCTCTGGACCTCCTTTGGACTATCCTTCCTATGGAACTTCCTCCCTCTGGACCTCCTTTGGACTCCCCTTCCTATGGAATTTCTTCCCTCCGGAACTCCTTTGGACTCCCCTTCCTATGGAACTTCCTTCCTCTGGAACTCCTTTGGAATCCCCTTCCTATGGAACTTCCTCCCTCTGGACCTCCTTTGGAATCCCCTTCCTATGGAACTTCCTCCCTCTGGACCTCCTTTGGACTCCCGTTCCTATGGAATTTCTTCCCTCCGGAACTCCTTTGGACTCCCCTTCCTATGGAACTTCCTTCCTCTGGAACTCCTTTGGAATCCCCTTCCTATGGAACTTCCTCCCTCTGGAACTCCTTTGGAATCCCCTTCCTATGGAACTTCCTCCCTCTGGACCTCCTTTGGAATCCCCTTACTATGGAACTTCCTCCCTCTGGACCTCCTTTGGACTCCCCTTCCTATGGAATTTCTTCCCTCCGGAACTCCTTTGGAATCCCCTTCCTATGGAACTTCCTCCCTCTGGAACTCCTTTGGAATCCCCTTCCTATGGAACTTCCTCCCTCTGGACCTCCTTTGGAATTCCCTTCCTATGGAACTTCCTCCCTCTGGACCTCCTTTGGACTCCCCTTCCTATGGAATTTCTTCCCTCCGGAACTCCTTTGGAATCCCCTTCCTATGGAACTTCCTCCCTCTGGAACTCCTTTGGAATCCCCTTCCTATGGAACTTCCTTCCTCTGGAACTCCTTTGGACTCCCCTTCCTATGGAACTTCCTCCCTCTGGACCTCCTTTGGAATCCCCTTCCTATGGAACTTCCTTCCTCTGGAACTCCTTTGGACTCCCCTTCCTATGGAACTTCCTCCCTCTGGACCTCCTTTGGACTCCCGTTCCTATGGAACTCCTTCCCTCCGGAACTCCTCTGGAATCCCCTTCTTTTGGAACTCCTTTCCTCTCAGCCTAAGTTGACTTTGTGATCTCTTTTAAAAAGCTTTTGCTTAGTTTGTTGTTTGTTTGTTATTATTTACGTTCTGTCCTGTGCTTCATTGTGAAGCGCGCTGGGATTTTTATCTTGAAAGGTGCTCTATAAATAAAATTTGACTTACTTACTGACTTGCTTACTTCCATGCGTTCTCATGACTGAACTAAGTCAAAATCTAAACTGATAACATGACTGAGGAGAAACTCCACTGAAGGCTGAAGAAAGACTGAACTAAGACAGAAGAACTTTGTCAGAACTGGACACCATAACCTCTCCTGTAAAAAGGTATCACTATCACAAGGCCATGAGAGAAACACGTTTCACAAAAACATACACTCTATATAAACGAATGTCGATTCACATTTCAAGAAGCTTCATTCAGGTTAAATCATACAAGCCATCCTAAAAATAATAACGAATTGTCATTAAACCACTGGCACATTAAATTTAAGTAAAGTCAAGAACTTTGATCAACTTAGACAAGGAGTTCTTTTCTATCAGTGTGTGTCGGCAACAAGAGGAATGAGGCAGAAGTTTATGACTGTTTCTTTACAGCTTTATATGGCTGGGTTGCCCTGGCAACACTAGTTCTGGCTTTTAGGTAGTCCTGCAATCAACATAAAGTTTTATTGTTGGTTCCATGCAACCTTTGTTTGGAGACGCTAAGTCACAGGCTGGTCAAAAACTGAAAAACACAGAATTCTTAACACCTGGATCACGATGTCAGAAGTTGATTAAAATTATAAAATAAATGTCATGTGAAGGTTCCAGACGCCAGGTTCAGTACGCCCAACAGAAAAGTGTTTTGAGTGAATCTGACTGGAGCCACCGAGCGGCCCTTTATTAATCCCAGAAGGGAAATTCCATAAATACACTGTAGGGGGCTATTGTTGGTGTTATATAATGTTGTATGACCTTAGATGAATATATTTGTAATTTAGAAAAAACACCTTTCACAAAAATCACTTTTTTACTTTGACTGTTTTTTATGTTTGGTTGTTTTATTTTGTACAATCATTAAAGAGGGGTTCGAAAAACAAAGACGTAAGTTCAGGGATGTTTCCTAGGTGACAAAAGACAGAAATAAATCTCACAAAAAGAATGACACTTAAATTCATTATAATGGCATAGGCACACAGGATGACGGCTACACTGAATGAGTGCTATATCTGTTCTAATGACGGAGTAAGTGCAGCGTCTGGTCATAGATGTCAGGAAAAGTGTAGAAGAGATGAGAGGGACATCCCTGCTCTGATGGCACGGGGCAGCTCGCTCCACCGTCACAGAACCGAACTGGACCCGTGGCGGCGGCCGGTGACCTAAGCTCCCACCAGGAGTGTCAGAGGCTGAGCACCTCCAAGGGCTGCTTCAGTGAGCCTTTAAACTTCCTGAAAGTTTGCAGGTCATGTGAGAATCGTGGAAGTCTGCTGGTTTAAAGACATTTGTCTCACCATGTCTTGTCTTTTCTCCACATATAAAACAGAAATGCACTTTCCAACTTTTAAATTGAACCAATCCTGGAACGTGATTGGAATCTCTTCTAAAACCTGCAGATCTGATGTCCCACTCAGGTGAATATGTCGGTGTACAAGTCGGAGCCCACGCATGCTGTGACATTCCCTGTGCTGCGGGTAAAGTGAGTCGACTTGGTCGAGAGATGAAACGGGCTCATCAAGTGTTTGTAGCTGCTTCCAGGACGTTTGTGAATCGTGCTTCGGTGCTTCTGGTGAGAACAAGGTCATTGTCCAAGTAGTGCAGTCAGATGCAGCTACACTTACAAGATCTGATGAAGTACAAAGCAGCACCGCCGCGAGGCCTACGTGCCTATCGGAGGATGGTTCAGGGCCAACGAAGCGAGTCCGGATTATAAACTGGTAAAAAAGGAATTGTTGACTTGATCTTAAAGATACAGATTTGATCTGATTCCTGAATCCAAACCGGGAGTGGGTTCCACAGGAGACGGACCTGATCACCGCAGGCTCTGCTTCCTCTTCTAGACACTCCAGGAACCACAGGATCTCAGATATGAGGAAAATCATTTTAACCTCTGTTCTGGATTTCACAGAGAGCTCACGGAAAAACAAAAAGCTAAGATTTAAGAAAGAAGCACAAACATCATAAAAGAACTTGTCCAACATGCAACATGTCTGCAAAACATAATCAATAATTTCACCAAGGCTGAACAACTGGATTCAAATCTGGACCCACCGCACCGCCTCCAACATGGGCCACTGTTTTCCTCCGTTGAAACCGTGGTTCTCGTCAGCGCACGAGTAATTATGTTCACCAAACAAACAGGAACGCTCAGCGGAGACGTCCTCCACCCACGCTGCAGCGGGACTCCATCTTTACCAAGTAATCCAGCTGTGCCGCGGCTTCAGTGCTTCTCCTCCCACAGGAGCAGGACGCAGCAGGCCACCAACAGACTTCCTGTTTTTGTTTTCTTTTATTTGCT
>CM026216.1:2816932-2854150 GCA_014839995.1 Xenentodon cancila | reverse complement strand
GAGAGCTTTCCTTCCTTTCTTCTGTCTGCCGTCATTTTTTGATATTCTCTGACAGCAAATATGTTTTTGAAAAATGGAGTGAAAATGTGATACTTCACCTCTGAAGGCGGATCAGAGTCTCGTTTTGCTCAAAGGAGAGTTAACACCTCTGGAAACGGTTTCATTTGTTTGACCTTTCAACACAATGTGCTGACGTGGATTCTCAGGCATCCAGGTCATGGCAATCCAGTCGAGAAGACAGCTGGACTTGTTTTCCCGGTGTCTGAAGACATTTCAGCCTGATCTCTGCTGACTGAGGGAGTTTCAGGTTTGTAAGCCGTCGTTGGTCTGGTTCCTTGATTTCTGTCACCAAAACAACAAGAACAGGTAGACGTCACAGTGCGGTCAGAAGATGGCCTGAGGACCGGCAGGGCCCGCGGCGGGCCCGTGGCGGGTCCGTGGCGGGCCCGCGGCGGGCCCGCGGCGGGCCGGCAGGCATACGTTTGACCTGAGGTTACAGACAGCCGCTTACAAAGCTGAAACACCCGTCACTTGGAGCCAAGGGCGTGGACGCTGATTTGGACGAAGCAATGCGTTCATGAGCGGAGACACAAAAGAGTCACATGTAGAAGGAAGTTTTAATGTGGAAAGACATTTTCATTTTATTCTTAATCTTATGTTAATGTGTTTACAAATATGGGTTTTTTCTACTTTTACAACTTATACATGTTCTTTTGAAGGGATCGGTTGTACACATCGTTGCCAGTTTGAGGTTGACTCTTGGTGCTTCTGGTTCCTCTGCACGCAAAACCAGGTACTACCTGGTACTACCTTTTACTACCTGGTACTACCTGGTACTACCTTTTACTACCTGTCACTACCTGGTACTACCTGGTACTACCTGGTACTACCTGTCACTACCTGGTACTACCTGGTACTACCTGTCACTACCTGGTACTACCTTTTACTACCTGGTACTACCTGGTACTACCTTTTACTACCTGGTACTACCTGGTACTACCTTTTACTACCTGGTACTACCTGGTACTACCTTTTACTACCTGTCACTACCTGGTACTACCTTTTACTACCTGGTACTACCTGGTACTACCTTTTACTACCAGGTACTACCTGGTACTACCTTTTACTACCTGGTACTACCTGGTACTACCTTTTACTACCTGTCACTACCTGGTACTACCTGGTACTACCTGGTACTACCTGGTACTACCTGGTACTACCTGTCACTACCTGGTACTACCTGGTACTACCTGGTACTACCTGGTACTACCTGGTACTACCTGTCACTACCTGGTACTACCTGGTACTACCTGGTACTACCTGGTACTACCTGGCACTCTGGAGCTTGAATGGCTTTTTTCGTAGAACACTAGAACTGCAGGTCCACAACTGGAGCCCACTGATTTTCACAGTTGAAAGCAGGTTCACTCTGAGAACATGTGACAGATGTGAAAGAGTGTGGAGAAGCTGTGGAGAAACTGTGGAGAAGCTGTGGAGAAACTGTGGAGAAGCTGTGGAGAAACTGTGGAGAAGCTGTGGAGAAGCTGTGGTGAAGCTGTGGAGATATGTCCATGGAGGGAAGCCTAGACCCCTACAGGTTAGACAACACCCTGACTGCCAGTAGGTATCAGGACGAGGTCCTTAGACCCATTGTTAGATCCTACACTGGTGCAGTGGTCCTGACACACGACAACGCCCGACCTCACATGAGAGTATGCAGGTAGTTCCTGGAGGATGAAGAACTTGATACCATTGACTGTCCCCCATGCTCACCTGAAATAATGTCTCAGATGTCTCAGTCCATGATGCCACCAGGTTGCATCTCAGACTGTCCAGGAGCTCAGTGAAGCCCTAGTCCAGATCTGGGGAGAGGACAGCATTCATATATGATGTTGTCAGAAAGACAAGCAGGTGGGGGGCTCACTGAGGACTGCAGCACTGCAATGCAGTTTCATTGCAGGCAGTGCAAAGCTTCTTCGTTTAACAGAGGGGTGAATAAGCCCCCCCCCCGTCCACATCAGTACAAACATCCAGCAGGGTTTACTTCCACTGACATCTCCTGTTTAAGCAGTGTAAACATAGACGTGGCATGAGAGGCACATTCAGTTTGAATGAACATTGATTTTCTTACCAACTACCTCTGAGTAGTCAGCGACCGGAGCGTTTTCAGTCTGGGGAATCAGAGCGGTTCTGTTGAGGTAGCGGTTTCTCAGAACGGGAGAAAAGCAAAGCAAATGTTCACCATCAACTCTGAGAACTCAAACACTGACAATTCTGTGGTCACTCAAACTAATTCAGTTCAATTTGGTTTTATTTATATAAGCATCATTTACAACACAAGTTGTCTCTAGGTGGTTTCCAGAGACCCAGGACGTGACCCCCCAGCAGTTATTACATACAACAGCGGCAGGTAATAAAAAAAACTTAAACCAAACAGTGGCAGGAAAAACTGGGAAGAAACCTGGACCAGGACCTGGATCATAAGGGGGAAGAAACCTGGACCAGGACCTGGATCATAAGGGGGAAGAAACCTGGACCAGGACCTGGATCATAAGGGGGAAGAAACCTGGACCAGGACCTGGATCATAAGGGGGAAGAAACCTGGACCAGGACCTGGATCATAAGGGGGGACCCTCCTGCTGAAGACCAGCTGGTAGAACAGGAAGAGAGAAGAGACACAGACACACCGTCAAAGGTACAAAGGTCAGTGGATCATGTTGGTGTCCCCCTGCAGCAGGTCTACAGCAGCAGATCCAGATGAAGCTGTGTTGAAGACCAGCTGCTCCAGTCTGGTCCTGCAGCTGCAGCTGTGACTACTGGTCCTGACACACTAAAGTTTACACCAACTAGATGTTTTACTGAACACAAACGTTTGAAGTTTGGTTCTAAAGGTGGAGGTGGTGTCAGCCTCCTTCACCCAAACTGGAAGTTGGTTCCAGAGTGATGTTCCTGATTTTTTTTTTGTCTCCAGTTTACAACATGTCATCTGAAAGGACTTACTAGAAAGTAATTTCACACATGCAAACTAGTTCAGGTCAGTCCAGTTAAAATTCAGTACGAGTATATTCCAAATATTTTCCTTTTAAATCATAATTGTTGCACTGCAAAAAAATGCATCATTGGACAGAGAACAAAGAGAATGAAATGCTCTCGTCATCGTGCTACATGAACAAGGAATCTCGCACAAGAACAATGCACTGAAAAACAAAAGTCCGAACTTCGTCCATGTTTTTCTGTGATACAGAACATTTATGATCCAAATCGTCCCAGTTCAACCCACGCTAAGGAACCCAGTGGAGGTCTACACTCCCTTCAGCCTGCCATCCTGGTCCAGCACAAGGCTTACTGTGCCCCAGTAAATGAGCTCTGTACCCGGTGTAACTGGACGCAGTAGTACACCATCCAGCAGCGAGGGATCCGGTGATACAGGTGTGACAGGAACAGGGACAGACACTCCACAGTTGTCTTAGACTGGTCCGGAACGTCAAACGAGGCAGCCGGATTCAAAACCAGCTCCAGTGGGTCCAAGCGCTGTGCGAGTCTGTGAAGAGTCGTGCGCTGTGCTGTGCAGCGTGCACGTAGCAGACACATATAACCTGCACGGACACAGGAAAGTCTGTGGTTGATGCTGCACTCAGAAAGAGTTTTGGAGAGATAACTGCGAGCTGATAACAAGGCACAGTAACTGCGGTAAGTAGGAAATCAGCCGCTCAGAGTTGTAAAGGTGCTCTTTCTGTATCGGGGGATCCAGGAAATGTTCCGATTTTGTTGAAAGTGAAGTTCTGATGTTGACTAAGGCTCTAAGTGAGCTGCAAAAAAACAAAAACCATTCAAAAAACAACAGAAGCTCTGGGTTTTCCAGTTCAGAAAGCCAGGTTAGTCTTACCTGGGGTCTGTTACCATGGTAACTGACACTTCACAGAGTCAGTTACCATGGTAACCAACACCGTACAGTGGATCTGTAATAATAAAAGAAACAGAAACCCATTAAAATTCCAAAAGTCTCTATTCAAATGAAACGAATAGATCAAATACGCCTTGTGCCTTTTGTCACAGGTATCAGAATGAGTCACCAAGCAGTAACCGCACCTTCTCACGTTCATTACTCATAATATATAAATATATAAAAGATAAGAAATGACTCTCCACAAATGTTTTCCACCTGACCACCTGCTCCACTTCATGGAAGTGTGTTGCTGATAACCAGCTTTAGATGCCTCGGTTTTCCCGCTATCAGCTTGTTTAATGTCAATAAATAAAACGCTGACTGAAACCGGCCAAACTCCCTACAGGCTTATGGACCTGTGGAACATCTTACCACACTGCAGTACATGTATACACTTCACTGGTTGACACATCATTTAGATGCATTTGGATTACATGTACATAAGACATAAGACATAATCAAAACCAAACGCTAGCCGATGCTGTGAGATCCACTGTCAAAATAAAGGAATGATTTGGAACGTCGTCGCTCCATCCAGACTTGCAGGCATTGTTTTTTGAATCTACGTTCTTTTAGTTTCTTGTTTTTATAATTCTCACAGGAACTTTTTTAAACCACCGTTGTCATGGTTTCAGCGCTCCTTTGATGATGTCGCACAGGTTTTTGGTGAATGTGCTCCACTCTGGGTTAACCAGTGTTAACCGGAGTTATCGGAACCAATGTTCCGTGTTGATTGAAATAATTGATCACCAGTAATGTGAAGCAGTTCAGGTTTAGTTGATTCGGACTCAGTAAACCTGGGTTCCCGGTTCATCTCGGGGTTCTTTAAAACTGCTCTCTGCGATATCCTCAAGAGAAAACAGTTTGGTTGTTGTTTCACGTATTTCATGCGGCAGCATTGCGCGCACAGAACAGCACATCCTGTTGTAATGCTGAGAGGTTTCTTTTGGTCCGATAGTCCTGTGAAAAACCTGCTTGGATCACTTTGGCTTCTCAGATGGCCGGATGAGAAGCCAGGCTGGTCATGTCCTCACCAAAACCTCTGTGGACCCAGCATGCTGTCGGGAATTTTAACTACTTTGGTATGGTAGTGAAGCAGTGTCTGAAGGCCTCTGTGGTATTCCTGTCCTTCCTGCTGGTATGTTTTATCACTGTTGTACTGGACCAGCTATAACTTAAACCCTAATCTGAAATTCGTGTTGCTCTTCCTGATGTGCTTTGGGTATGTTTGTTTGGGCCACTCACCTCTCAGCACCTCAGAGGCTAAGGAGTTACCCGCTGGCTGGAAAAGGACATCTTTGAAGATAAGCACAGAGCCGTGGTTTTTTTGTGGGCCTGGTTGACGTTTGCTTTCAGGATTTTACCTGTTCCTTCTGAATGACTAGGGACGTCCAAACTTTTGACTGGAGTGGTATGTTGGTGCATAATTTAAACTATTGTTTCAACAGCATCACTGTTGGCCGAATGTCCAAGCCATGACTTGGATATTTGGAAAAAATAAAGCAGATCTGGGTCCCGTCTCTCCAAACAATACTGGCGCAAACTCTGCTGAAAAGAAAGACTTGCTGGTGCAAAGGCAGAGTTTGAAGGAGCTGTAGTAAACTGTAAAACCCAGTAAAGAGCAGGGCAGACAGAGAGCAGACAGAGAGCAGACAGACGCTGCCTTCAGGAGTCCAACACTTCTGTTTTCAATCACAGACACAAAGAGAAACACAGCAACTGACAGCAAGAACTGATGATCTGCATCTCACGGAGTCACAACACAGAGCATCTCTCTGCAGTCTCACACATGCACGCACACATGCACGCACACATGCACACACACACATGCACACACATGCACACACACATCCACGCACACATGCACACACATGCACACACACACACACTCACACACATGCACACACTCACACACATGCACACACACACACACATGCACACACACACGTGCACACACACTCACACACATGCACACACTCACACACATGCACACACATGCACACACACACGCACACTCTCTCACACACACACACGCACACTCTCACACACACACACACGCACACTCACACACACACACACACATGCACGCACACAGAGTCGAGTTTCATCTCTTCACAAAGCACTGACTCATGTTGAGTCCTGCTGAACTAACCTTAAACCAAGTGTTTACCTTCAGATGTCATGTTTTGGGTTTTTGTCCCCTGAAGGAGGCGAGTTCCCACAGTGTGAGTGTGGAGCCGGACTTTCATCCTGACAACACTGCACACACACAACGTGTAACATGACATCCCATCAGGCTGAGTTTGTCCTGTTTTCTTCCCCTCTGCGAGTCTGTGATTTACACCAAACCATTCAGAGAGAGGAATGTGTGTGTGTGTGTGTGTGTGTGTGGGTGTGTGTGTGTGCACGTGTGTGTGTCTAAGTCTATTCACGGCACTAACAATATCCTTTTCTTTGCTCTGCGCTTCCCTGTTCTGTCCAGCTCTGTTTAGTAAACAACACCAGTTGTTTGTTTGTGTGTGTGTGTCTGTGTGCGCGCACGTGTGTGCATGTGTGCGCATGTTTTGTGTGCTCTGTGTGTGTGCGTTGTCTGTACCTCAGAAGTTAATTAAGCATAAAAACGTGCAGCTCAGAACATTCATTGGCCGACCTGTTGATGGCATTCCTTTGTGTGTGTGTGTGTGTGTGTGTGTGTGTGTGTGTGTGTGTGTGTGTGTGTGTGTGTGTGTGTGTGTGTGTGTGTGTGAGTGAGATTTTGGAGCCAGAAAATAACTCTGAACAAACAGTAGCAGGAGTGTGTGTCCATTAATAGAGACAGTAACTGACGTTATATAATTAAAAATACTGAAGGAATGCAGGAACTGAAAAATAAACTGCTGCTGAAGCTAAACAAGACAAGAGAAAGGTTCGTCCTCACATGGAACAACTCAACCAGGTCAAAGAATAAACTCACTAACCACAATAAACCTTTCTAGAAAACAAGTTCAACTATTCAGGGCCAAATGTAACTAAAGTATTCAGTGTCGTCAGGAGATAGGTCACCATGATCATCTGTGAGCAACCTCTGAGGACGATCTGTAATCAATACCTTTGACAGCTACACTTTATTTTTTTTTTTACTAATTGTAAAATGTACCTTAACTATTCAAGATAACTTGGAACTGACTATCCAAAACAATCTGCAATCCCACCTTCATAATAATCAGAAAGGAACCTTAACTCTAAATGACCAACCAGGATTATTAGATCCAGAAGATTATCTAGTGCAGATGATAGTGGACACAGAGCTGGATCCCCTCTAACCAACTAGACAATGAGCTTGTTAGACCATCAATTAGTTCATATTGTTAATCCACATGCACAAGCACTACAGGTACCAGCAGGTACCACACTAACTAACTAACTAACTAATTCACTCACTCACTCACTCACTCACTCACTCACTCACTCACTCACTCACTCACTCACTCACTCACTCACTCACTCACTCACTAACTACCTGTGCAACGTTTACTTTCCAGTGATGTTCCAGTCATTATCAACAGACTTTTTTTTGGGAATAACTCAGCGATGATGTCATCAGGGAAGCAGCATCTGAGGAAATACACAGTAAACGTCGTCTGTGCGTCCGGCGGGCAGCAGACATGAAGCCGTTTGGTCCTCCAGCTCTGCTCCGTCAGCAGTGTGGAGGAGAACCAATCAAAGCAGGAGTCCAGCAGCAGGACTCTATCCCTAACTTAACCAGTTTAGCAGGTTCACCGGGCCAACCAGGGGTATTTAAAAACCATCCTCTTCTTCTTTCCCCTTTAGGTCAGTCTTTTCTGTGCTTCAGTCCCTTTTCTGCTTTCCACTTCCCTAATTCATTCTTATTCATCCTTCCCTAATTCCTTCTTATTCGTCCTTCCCTAATTCCTTCTTATTCGTCCTTCCCTAATTCCTTCTTATTCGTCCTTCCCTAATTCCTTCTTATTCGTCCTTCCCTAATTCCTTCTTATTCGTCCTTCCCTAATTCCTTCTTATTCGTCCTTCCCTTTATTTTTTCCTTTCTCTCGGTTTCATCTTTCCCTCTCTTCCTTCGTCCTACTTCCATCCTCACTTACTTTCTTGTTTGCTTCAGCCTTTTTCTTTCCTCCTTCCTTCCCATCTCCTCTTTCATTTATTCTTTGTTCCTCTTTACTTCCCTCGTTCTTTGCCTACTTTCATCTGTCCATTCTGTCCTGCAGCACAGACGGCAGATAGACAGACGACAAAGACAGAAAAAGAAAAGAAATGGGATGGATGAATAAAAGAATTATGTAATGTCTTTCATTAATTATATTCCCTGATACCCCAAACTTATGCGCGCACACACACACACACACACACACACACACACACACACACACACACACACACACACACACACACACACACACACACACACACACACACACACAGGATCTGACACTTGTTGAAGGTTATTGAAGAGGAAAATATGTTTGTCATGTCGTGAAAACACACACACAGTCAAGCATGCAACCACAAAGACCAGCGCACACACACACATGTACTCACACTCATGCACGTGTGGCTTCTTACACACATACACACACACACACACACACACACACACAGTCTGTGAGAGTTGGGCTCATTAGTGCTGTTCTTTAAAAACAGCTGATTGTTATAGGATTCCCAAAATAAAACTGTTTGTTCACTTTATTCCTCCCTCACTCCCTCACTCCCTGCCTTCCTACCATCCTTTTTTCCTTCTGTTCCACTTCTTTTTCAATTTAAAACTGGAAATAAACAGAAACAAAAGTAGATCAAATGAATGTTACAGGAAAACCCTGAAAGCTGCTGTAAAGAGTCATTAAAGTGTAGTATGCCTTGAATGGGCAAGTCCCAGTCTGAGCCCCGGCACATGTGGTTTGTCATCACCCCTCATGGGGCACTAGCACGTGCAGTACATTACTTATCAGCAACCAGATGCCACAAACCTTGTAAGGAGGACTGGACAAGCTTTCTGTGATGTCGCCCAAAGGTTTCCTGTGGTCTTTTGAAACCTCTTTTTTCTTGCACTTTGTGAAGCCATGTTGCAAAGACAGAAAAGATGAAGAGAACAGGCTTGAGAAACTGTGTCATTACCAAAACAAAATCTAAAACAAGTGCTATTAGATATCAAATTAGGACTTTCAGAGCCTTGCAAAGAGCTCCCTGCTCAGCCTGCCACTGGCAGGTTTCAACCATAGCAGTCAGGGTTCAACTATTGCAGTCAGGGTCCAACTATTGCAGTCAGGGTTCAACTATTGCAGTCAGGGTTCAACCATTGCAGTCAGGGTTCAACTATTGCAGTCAGGGTTTAGCCATTGCAGTCAGGGTCCAACCATTGCAGTCAGGGTCCAACTATTGCAGTCAGGGTTCAACCACTGCAGTCAGGGTCCAACTTTTGCAGTCAGGGTTCAACTATTGCAGTCAGGGTTTAGCCATTGCAGTCAGGGTCCAACTATTGCAGTCAGGGTCCGACCATTGCAGTCAGGGTCCAACTATTGCAGTCAGGGTTCAACCACTGCAGTCAGGGTCCAACTTTTGCAGTCAGGGTTCAACTATTGCAGTCAGGGTCCAACTATTGCAGTCAGGGTTCAACTATTGCAGTCAGGGTTTAGCCATTGCAGTCAGGGTCCAACTATTGCAGTCAGGGTTCAACCATTGCAGTCAGGGTCCAACTATTGCAGTCAGGGTTCAACCACTGCAGTCAGGGTCCAACTTTTGCAGTCAGGGTCCAACTATTGCAGTCAGGGTCCAACTAATGCAGTCAGGGTCCAACCATTGCAGTCAGGGTTCAACCATTGCAGTCAGGGTCCAACTATTGTAATCAGGGTCCAACTACTGCAGTCAGGGTCCAACTTTTGCAGTCAGGGTCCAACTATTGCAGTCAGGGTCCAACTAATGCAGTCAGGGTCCAACTAATGCAGTCAGGGTCCAACTAATGCAGTCAGGGTCCAACTATTGCAGTCAGGGTTCAACCATTGCAGTCAGGGTCCAACTATTGTAATCAGGGTCCAACTATTGCAGTCAGGGTCCAACCATTGCAGTCAGGGTCCAACTATTGTAATCAGGGTCCAACTATTGCAGTCAGGGTCCAACTACTGCAGTCAGGGTCCAACTTTTGCAGTCAGGGTCCAACTATTGCAGTCAGGGTCCAACTAATGCAGTCAGGGTCCAACTATTGCAGTCAGGGTCCAACTATTGTAATCAGGGTCCAACTATTGCAGTCAGGGTCCAACTAATGCAGTCAGGGTCCAACTATTGCAGTCAGGGTCCAACTATTGCAGTCAGGGTCCAACTATTGCAGTCAGGGTCCAACTATTGCAGTCAGGGTCCAACTAATGCAGTTAGGGTCCAACTATTGCAGTTAGGGTCCAACTATTGCAGCCAGGGTCCAGCCATTGCAGTCAGGGTCCAACTATTGCAGTCAGGGTCCAACTTTTGCAGTCAAGGTTCAACCATTGCAGTCAGGGTCCAATTATTGCAGTCAGCGTCCAACTATTGCAGTCAGGGTCCAACTATTGCAGTCAGGGTCCAACTATTGCAGTCAGGGTCCAACTTTTGCAGTCAAGGTTCAACCATTGCAGTCAGGGTCCAATTATTGCAGTCAGCGTCCAACTACTGCAGTCAGGGTCCAACTATTGCAGTCAGGGTTCAACCATTGCAGTCAGGGTTCAAATATTGCAGTCAGGGTTTAGCCATTGCAGTCAGGGTCCAACTATTGCAGTCAGGGTTCAACCATTGCAGTCAGGCTCCAACTATTGTAATCAGGGTCCAACTATTGTAATCAGGGTCCAACTACTGCAGTCAGGGTCCAACTTTTGCAGTCAGGGTCCAACTATTGCAGTCAGGGTCCAACTAATGCAGTCAGGGTCCAACTATTGCAGTCAGGGTCCAACTATTGCAGTCAGGGTCCAACTAATGCAGTCAGGGTCCAACTAATGCAGTCAGGGTCCAACTAATGCAGTCAGGGTCCAACTATTGCAGTCAGGGTCCAACTTTTGCAGTCAGGGTCCAACTATTGCAGTCAGGGTCCAACTAATGCAGTCAGGGTCCAACTATTGCAGTCAGGGTTCAACCATTGCAGTCAGGGTCCAACTATTGTAATCAGGGTCCAACTATTGCAGTCAGGGTCCAACTACTGCAGTCAGGGTCCAACTTTTGCAGTCAGGGTCCAACTATTGCAGTCAGGGTCCAACTAATGCAGTCAGGGTCCAACTATTGCAGTCAGGGTCCAACTATTGCAGTCAGGGTCCAACTAATGCAGTCAGGGTCCAACTAATGCAGTCAGGGTCCAACTAATGCAGTCAGGGTCCAACTATTGCAGTCAGGGTCCAACTATTGCAGTCAGGGTCCAACTATTGCAGTCAGGGTTCAACCATTGCAGTCAGGGTCCAACTATTGTAATCAGGGTCCAACTATTGCAGTCAGGGTCCAACTAATGCAGTTAGGGTCCAACTATTGCAGTTAGGGTCCAACTATTGCAGTTAGGGTCCAACTATTGCAGTTAGGGTTCAGTCATTGCAGTCAGGGTTAAAATATTGCAGCCAGGGTCCAGCCATTGCAGTCAGGGTCCAACTATTGCAGTCAGGGTCCAACTTTTGCAGTCAAGGTTCAACCATTGCAGTCAGGGTCCAATTATTGCAGTCAGCGTCCAACTAATGCAGTCAGGTTTCAGCTATTGCAGTCAGGGTCCAACTATTGCAGTCAGGGTTCAACCATTGCAGTGAGGGTCCAACTATTGCAGTCAGGGTTCAACCATTGCAGTCAGGGTCCAACTATTGCAGTCAGGGTTCAACCACTGCAGTCAGGGTCCAACTTTTGCAGTCAGGGTCCAACTATTGCAGTCAGGGTTCAACTATTGTAATCAGTGTCCAACTATTGGAGTCAGGGTCCAACTAATGCAGTCAGGGCCCAACTATTGCAGTTAGGGTCCAACTATTGCAGTTAGGGTCCAACTATTGCAGTTAAGGTTCAGTCATTAAAGTCAGGGTTCAACTATTGCAGCCAGGGTCCAGCCATTGCAGTCAGGGTCCAACTTTTGCAGTCAAGGTTCAACCATTGCAGTCAGGGTCCAACTAATGCAGTCAGGTTTCAGCTATTGCAGTCAGGGCTCAACTATTGCAGTCAGGGTTCAACCTTTGCATTCAAGGTTTAATCATTACTGCCAGGGTTCAACTATTGCAGTCAGGGTGCAGCTTTGGCAATCAGGGTTCATCCACTGCAGTCATTGTTCAACCACTGCAGTCAATTCAACCACTGCAGTCATGGTTCAACCACTGCAGTCAGGGTTCAACCACTGCAGTCATGGTTCACACACTGCAACCAGGGTTCAACCATTACAGGCAGGGTTCAACCACTGCAGTCAGGGTTCAACCACTGCAGTCAGGGTTCAACCATTGCAGTCAGGGACCAATTATTGCAGTTAGGGTTCAGTCATTACAGTCAGGGTTAAACTATTGCAGTCAAGGTTCAACCATTGCAGTCAGGGTCCAACTATTGCAGTCAACGTTCAACCATTGCAGTCAGGGTCCAATTATTGCAGTCAGCGTCCAACTAATGCAGTCAGGTTTCAGCTATTGCACTCAGGGCTCAACTATTGAAGCCAGGGTTCAACCATTGCAGTCAGGGTGCAGCTTTGGAAGTAAGGGGTTCATCCACTGCAGTCATGGTTCAACCACTGCAGTCAGGGTCCAACTATTGCAGTCAAGGTTAAACCATTGCAGTCAGGGTTCAATCATTCCAGTCAGAGTTAAACTATTGCAGTCAGCGTCCAACTAATGCAGTCAGGTTTTAGCTATTGCAGTCAGGGCTCAACTATTGCAGTCAGGGCTCAACTATTGAAGCCAGGGTTCAACCATTGCAGTCAGGGTGCAGCTTTGGAAGTAAGGGGTTCATCCACTGCAGTCATGGTTCAACCACTGCAGTCAGGGTCCAACTATTGCAGTCAAGGTTAAACCATTGCAGTTAGGGTTCAATCATTCCAGTCAGAGTTAAACTATTGCAGTCAGTGTCCAACTAATGCAGTCAGGTTTCAGCTATTGCAGTCAGGGCTCAACTATTGAAGCCAGGGTTCAACTATTGCAGTCAGGGTGCAGCTTTGGAAGTCAGGGTTCATCCACTGCAGTCATGGTTCAACCACTGCAGTCAGGGTTCAACCATTGCAGTCAGGGACCAATTATTGCAGTCAGGGTTAAACCATTGCAGTTAGGGTTCAATCATTCCAGTCAGAGTTAAACTATTGCAGTCGGCATCCAACTAATGCAGTCAGGTTTCAGCTATTGCAGTCAGGGCTCAACTATTGCAGTCAGGGTTCAGCCATTGCATTCAAGGTTCAATCATTACTTCCAGGGTTCACCTATTGCAGTCAGGGTGCAGCTTTGGCAGTCAGGGTTCAACCACTGCAGTCAGGGTTCAACCACTGCAGTCATGGTTCAACTATTGCAATTAGAGTTCAATCTATGCAGTCAGGGTTCAACCATTGCAGTCAGGGTTCAACCACTGCAGTCAGGGTTCAACCACTGCAGTCAGGGTTCAGCCATTACAGTCAGGGTCCAACTATTGCAGTCAGGTTTTAAATATTGCAGTCAAGGCTCAACTACTGCATTCAGGGTACAATTTTTGCTGCCAGGGTTCAACTATTGCACTCAGGGTTTAGCCATTGCATGAAGTGTTCAACTATACCAGTCAAGATTCAATCATTGCAGCCAGGTTTCAACTATTGTAGACCGCATCCAACTATTGCAGTCAGGGTTCAACTATTGCAGTCAGGGTTCAACTTTTGCAGTCAGGGTTCAACTATTGCAGTCAGGGTTCAACTTTTGCAGTCAGGGTTCAACCACTGCAGTCAGGGTTCAACCATTGCAGTCAGGGTCCAACTATTGCAGTCAGGTTTTAAATATTGCAGTCAAGGCTCAACTATTGCATTCAGGGTTCAATTTTTTCTGCCAGGGTTCAACTATTGCACTCAGGGTTTAGCCATTGCATGAAGTGTTCAACTATACCAGTCAAGATTCAATCATTGCAGCCAGGTTTCAACTATTGTAGACCGCGTCCAACTATTGCAGTCAGGGTTTAAATATTGCAGTCAGGGTTCAACTTTTGCAGTCAGGTTTCAACTATTGCAGTCAGGGTTTAACCATTGCACTTAGGGTTTAGCCATTGCAGTCAGCGTTCAGCCATGGCAGTCATCGTTCACCCATGGCAGTCAGCGTTTAGCCATGGCAGTCAGGGTTTACCCATTGCAGTCAAGGCTCAACCATTACAGTAAGGGTTCAACTTTTGCAATCAGGGTCTAACCACTGCAGTCAGCGTTCAGCCATGGCAATCATCGTTCAGCCATGGCAGTCATCGTTCAGCCATTGCACTCAGGGTTCAATCATTGCCTTCAGGGTTCAACCATTGGAGTCAGGGTTCAACTATTGCAGTCAGGGTTCAACTTTTGCAGTCAGGGTTCAACCACTGCAGTCAGGGTTCAACCATTGCAGTCAGGGTCCAACTATTGCAGTCAGGTTTTAAATATTGCAGTCAAGGCTCAACTATTGCATTCAGGGTTCAATTTTTTCTGCCAGGGTTCAACTATTGCACTCAGGGTTTAGCCATTGCATGAAGTGTTCAACTATACCAGTCAAGATTCAATCATTGCAGCCAGGTTTCAACTATTGTAGACCGCGTCCAACTATTTCAGTCAGGGTTCAACTATTGCAGTCAGGGTTCAACTTTTGCAGTCAGGGTTCAACTATTGCAGTCAGGGTTCAACTATTGTAGACCGCGTCCAACTATTGCAGTCTGGTTTCAACTATTGCAGTCAGGGTTCAACCATTGCAGTCAGGGTTCAGCTTTTGCATTCTGGGTTTAACCATAACACTTAGGGTTTAGCCATTGCAGTCAGCGTTCAGCCATGGCAGTCATCGTTCACCCATGGCAGTCAGCGTTCAGCCATGGCAGTCAGGGTTTACCCATTGCAGTCAAGGTTCAACCATTACAGTAAGGGTTCAACTTTTGCAATCAGGGTCTAACCACTGCAGTCAGCGTTCAGCCATGGCAATCATCGTTCAGCCATGGCAGTCATCGTTCAGCCATTGCACTCAGGGTTCAATCATTGCCTTCAGGGTTCAACCATTGGAGTCAGGGTTCAACTATTGCAGTCAGGGTTCAACTTTTGCAGCCAGGGTTCAACCACTGCAATCAGTGTTCAACCATTGCAGTCAGGGTCCAACTATTTCAGTCAGGTTTTAAATATTGCAGTCAAGGCTCAACTATTGCATTCAGGGTTCAATTTTTTCTGCCAGGGTTCAACTATTGCACTCAGGGTTTAGCCATTGCATGAAGTGTTCAACTATACCAGTCAAGATTCAATCATTGCAGCCAGGTTTCAACTATTGTAGACCGCGTCCAACTATTGCAGTCAGGGTTCAACTATTGCAGTCAGGGTTCAACTTTTGCAGTCAGGGTTCAACTATTGCAGTCAGGGTTCAACTATTGTAGACCGCGTCCAACTATTGCAGTCTGGTTTCAACTATTGCAGTCAGGGTTCAACCATTGCATTCAGGGTTCAACTTTTGCAGTCAGTGTTCAACCATTGCAGTCAGGGTTCAACTTTTGCAGTCAGGGTTCAACCACTGCAGTCAGGGTCCAACTATTGCAGTCAGGTTTTAAATATTGCAGTCAAGGCTCAACTATTGCATTCAGGGTTCAATTTTTTCTGCCAGGGTTCAACTATTGCACTCAGGGTTTAGCCATTGCATGAAGTGTTCAACTATACCAGTCAAGATTCAATCATTGCAGCCAGGTTTCAACTATTGTAGACCGCGTCCAACTATTGCAGTCAGGGTTCAACTATTGCAGTCAGGGTTCAACTTTTGCAGTCAGGGTTCAACTATTGCAGTCAGGGTTCAACTATTGTAGACCGCGTCCAACTATTGCAGTCTGGTTTCAACTATTGCAGTCAGGGTTCAACCATTGCAGTCAGGGTTCAGCTTTTGCATTCTGGGTTTAACCATTGCACTTAGGGTTTAGCCATTGCAGTCAGCGTTCAGCCATGGCAGTCATCGTTCACCCATGGCAGTCAGCGTTCAGCCATGGCAGTCAGGGTTTACCCATTGCAGTCAAGGTTCAACCATTACAGTAAGGGTTCAACTTTTGCAATCAGGGTCTAACCACTGCAGTCAGCGTTCAGCCATGGCAATCATCGTTCAGCCATGGCAGTCATCGTTCAGCCATTGCACTCAGGGTTCAATCATTGCCTTCAGGGTTCAACCATTGGAGTCAGGGTTCAACTATTGCAGTCAGGGTTGAACTTTTGCAGTCAGGGTTCAACCACTGCAGTCAGGGTTCAACCATTGCAGTCAGGGTCCAACTATTGCAGTCAGGTTTTAAATATTGCAGTCAAAGCTCAACTATTGCATTCAGGGTTCAGTTTTTTCTGCCAGGGTTCAACTATTGCACTCAGGGTTTAGCCATTGCATGAAGTGTTCAACTATACCAGTCAAGATTCAATCATTGCAGCCAGGTTTCAACTATTGTAGACCGCGTCCAACTATTTCAGTCAGGGTTCAACTATTGCAGTCAGGGTTCAACTTTTGCAGTCAGGGTTCAACTATTGCAGTCAGGGTTCAACTATTGTAGACCGCGTCCAACTATTGCAGTCTGGTTTCAACTATTGCAGTCAGGGTTCAACCATTGCAGTCAAGGTTCAACCATTACAGTAAGGGTTCAACTTTTGCAATCAGGGTCTAACCACTGCAGTCAGCGTTCAGCCATGGCAGTCATCGTTCAGCCATGGCAGTCATCGTTCAGCCATTGCACTCAGGGTTCAATCATTGCCTTCAGGGTTCAACCATTGGAGTCAGGGTTCAACTATTGCAGTCAGGGTTCAACTTTTGCAGTCAGGGTTCAACCACTGCAGTCAGGGTTCAACCATTGCAGTCAGGGTCCAACTATTTCAGTCAGGTTTTAAATATTGCAGTCAAGGCTCAACTATTGCATTCAGGGTTCAATTTTTTCTGCCAGGGTTCAACTATTGCACTCAGGGTTTAGCCATTGCATGAAGTCTTCAACTATGCCAGTCAAGATTCAATCATTGCAGCCAGGTTTCAACTATTGTAGACCGCGTCCAACTATTGCAGTCAGGGTTCAACTATTGCAGTCAGGGTTCAACTTTTGCAGTCAGGGTTCAACTATTGCAGTCAGGGTTCAACTATTGTAGACCGCGTCCAACTATTGCAGTCTGGTTTCAACTATTGCAGTCAGGGTTCAACCATTGCAGTCAGGGTTCAACTTTTGCAGTCAGGGTTCAACTATTGCAGTCAGGGTTCAACTTTTGCAGTCAGGGTTCAACCACTGCCGTCAGGGTTCAACCATTGCAGTCAGGGTCCAACTATTGCAGTCAGGTTTTAAATATTGCAGTCAAGGCTCAACTATTGCATTCAGGGTTCAATTTTTTCTGCCAGGGTTCAACTATTGCACTCAGGGTTTAGCCATTGCATGAAGTGTTCAACTATACCAGTCAAGATTCAATCATTGCAGCCAGGTTTCAACTATTGTAGACCGCGTCCAACTATTGCAGTCAGGGTTCAACTATTGCAGTCAGGGTTCAACTTTTGCAGTCAGGGTTCAACTATTGCAATCAGGGTTCAACTATTGTAGACCGCGTCCAACTATTGCAGTCAGGGTTCAACTTTTGCAGTCAGGGTTCAACTATTGCAGTCAGGGTTCAACTATTGTAGACCGCGTCCAACTATTGCAGTCTGGTTTCAACTATTGCAGTCAGGGTTCAACCATTGCAGTCAGGGTTCAGCTTTTGCATTCTGGGTTTAACCATTGCACTTAGGGTTTAGCCATTGCAGTCAGCGTTCAGCCATGGCAGTCATCGTTCACCCATGGCAGTCAGCGTTCAGCCATGGCAGTCAGGGTTTACCCATTGCAGTCAAGGTTCAACCATTACAGTAAGGGTTCAACTTTTGCAATCAGGGTCTAACCACTGCAGTCAGCGTTCAGCCATGGCAATAATCGTTCAGCCATGGCAGTCATCGTTCAGCCATTGCACTCAGGGTTCAATCATTGCCTTCAGGGTTCAACCATTGGAGTCAGGGTTCAATCATTACCGCCAGGGTTCAACTATTGCAATCAGGGTTTAAAAATTGCTGTCAGGGTTCAACCATACCTGTCAAGGTTCAACTTTTGCAGTCAGGGTTCAACTATTGCAGTCAGGGTTCAACTATTGTAGACCGCGTCCAACTATTGCAGTCTGGTTTCAACTATTGCAGTCAGGGTTCAACTTTTGCAGTCAGGGTTCAACTATTGCAGTCAGGGTTCAACTTTTGCAGTCAGGGTTCAACCACTGCAGTCAGGGTTCAACCATTGCAACCATTGCCGACTGCAATAGTTGAACCCTGACTGCAATAGTTGGACGCGGTCTACAATAGTTGAAACCTGGCTGCAATGATTGAATCTTGACTGGTATAGTTGAACACTTCATGCAATGGCTAAACCCTGAGTGCAATAGTTGAACCCTGGCAGAAAAAATTGAACCCTGAATGCAATAGTTGAGCCTTGACTGCAATATTTAAAACCTGACTGCAATAGTTGGACCCTGACTGCAATGGTTGAACCTTGACTGCAGTGGTTGAACCCTGACTGCAAAAGTTGAACCCTGACTGCAATAGTTGAACCCTGACTCCAATGGTTGAACCCTGAAGGCAATGATTGAACCCTGAGTGCAATGGCTGAACGATGACTGCCATGGCTGAACGATGATTGCCATGGCTGAACGCTGACTGCAGTGGTTAGACCCTGATTGCAAAAGTTGAACCCTTACTGTAATGGTTGAACCTTGACTGCAATGGGTAAACCCTGACTGCAATAGTTGAAACCAGACTGCAATAGTTGGACGCGGTCTACAATAGTTGAACCCTGACTGCAATAGTTGAACCCTGACTGCAAAAGTTGAACCCTGACTGCAATAGTTGAACCCTGACTGAAATAGTTGGACGCGGTCTACAATAGTTGAAACCTGGCTGCAATGATTGAATCTTGACTGGTATAGTTGAACACTTCATGCAATGGCTAAACCCTGAGTGCAATAGTTGAACCCTGGCAGAAAAAACTGAACCCTGAATGCAATAGTTGAGCTTTGACTGCAATATTTAAAACCTGACTGCAATAGTTGGACCCTGACTGCAATGGTTGAACCCTGACTGCAGTGGTTGAACCCTGACTGCAAAAGTTCAACCCTGACTGCAATAGTTGAACCCTGACTCCAATGGTTGAACCCTGAAGGCAATGATTGAACCCTGAGTGCAATGGCTGAACGATGACTGCCATGGCTGAACGATGATTGCCATGGCTGAACGCTGACTGCAGTGGTTAGACCCTGATTGCAAAAGTTGAACCCTTACTGTAATGGTTGAACCTTGACTGCAATGGGTAAACCCTGACTGCCATGGCTGAACGCTGACTGCCATGGGTGAACGATGACTGCCATGGCTGAACGCTGACTGCAATGGCTAAACCCTAAGTGCAATGGTTAAACCCAGAATGCAAAAGCTGAACCCTGACTGCAATGGTTGAACCCTGACTGCAATAGTTGAAACCAGACTGCAATAGTTGGACGCGGTCTACAATAGTTGAACCCTGACTGCAATAGTTGAACCCTGACTGCCAAAGTTGAACCCTGACTGCAATAGTTGAACCCTGACTGCAATAGTTGGACGCGGTCTACAATAGTGTCTACAATAATGCACTCAGGGTTTAGCCATTGCATGAAGTGTTCAACTATACCAGTCAAGATTCAATCATTGCAGCCAGGTTTCAACTATTGTAGACCGCGTCCAACTATTGCAGTCAGGGTTCAACTATTGCAGTCGGGGTTCAACTTTTGCCGTCAGGGTTCAACTATTGCAGTCAGGGTTCAACTATTGTAGACCGCGTCCAACTATTGCAGTCTGGTTTCAACTATTGCAGTCAGGTTTCAACCATTGCAGTCAGGGTTCAACTTTTGCAGTCAGGGTTCAACTATTGCAGTCAGGGTTCAACTTTTGCAGTCAGGGTTCAACCACTGCAGTCAGGGTTCAACCATTGCAGTCAGGGTCCAACTATTGCAGTCAGGTTTTAAATATTGCAGTCAAGGCTCAACTATTGCATTCAGGGTTCAATTTTTTCTGCCAGGGTTCAACTATTGCACTCAGGGTTTAGCCATTGCATGAAGTGTTCAACTATACCAGTCAAGATTCAATCATTGCAGCCAGGTTTCAACTATTGTAGACCGCGTCCAACTATTGCAGTCAGGGTTCAACTATTGCAGTCAGGGTTCAACTTTTGTAGACCGCGTCCAACTATTGCAGTCTGGTTTCAACTATTGCAGTCAGGGTTCAACCATTGCAGTCAGGGTTCAGCTTTTGCAGTCAGGATTCAACCACTGTAGTCAGGGTTCAACCATTGCAGTCAGGGTCCAACTATTGCAGTCAGGTTTTAAATATTGCAGTCAAGGCTCAACTATTGCATTCAGGGTTCAATTTTTTCTGCCAGGGTTCAACTATTGCACTCAGGGGTCAGCCATTGCATGAAGTGTTCAACTATACCAGTCAAGATTCAATCATTGCAGCCAGGTTTCAACTATTGTAGACCGCGTCCAACTATTGCAGTCAGGGTTCAACTATTGCAGTCAGGGTTCAACTTTTGCAGTCAGGGTTCAACTATTGCAGTCAGGGTTCAACTATTGTAGACCGCGTCCAACTATTGCAGTCTGGTTTCAACTATTGCAGTCAGGGTTCAACCATTGCAGTCAGGGTTCAGCTTTTGCATTCTGGGTTTAACCATTGCACTTAGGGTTTAGCCATTGCAGTCAGCGTTCAGCCATGGCAGTCATCGTTCACCCATGGCAGTCAGCGTTCAGCCATGGCAGTCAGGGTTTACCCATTGCAGTCAAGGTTCAACCATTACAGTAAGGGTTCAACTTTTGCAATCAGGGTCTAACCACTGCACTCAGCGTTCAGCCATGGCAATCATCGTTCAGCCATGGCAGTCATCGTTCAGCCATTGCACTCAGGGTTCAATCATTGCCTTCAGGGTTCAACCATTGGAGTCAGGGTTCAATCATTACCGCCAGGGTTCAACTATTGCAATCAGGGTTTAAAAATTGCTGTCAGGGTTCAACCATACCTGTCAAGGTTCAATGATTGCAGTCAGGGTTAGACTATTGCTGTCAGGTTTCAACTATTGCAATCAGGGTTCAACCATTGCAGTCAAGGTTCAATCATTGCAGCCAGGGTTCAACTTTTGGGGTCAAGGTTCAATCATTGCAGTCAGAGTTCAAACATTGCAGTCAAGGTTCTACTATTACAGTCAGGGTTCAACCTTTGCAGTCAAGGTTCAATATATGCAGTCAGGTTTCAGCCAGTGCAGTCAGCGTTCAGCTAGTGCAGTCATCTTTCAGCCATTGCACTCAGGGTTCAATCATTGCAGTCAGGGTTCAACCATTGCAGTCAGGGTTCAACCATTGCAGTCAAGGTCAACTACTGCAGTCATGGTTCAACTATTGTAATAAGGGTTCAATCATTACAGTCAGGGTTCAACTATTGCAGTCCACGTTGAACTATTGCAGTCATGGTTCAACTATTGTAATCAGGGTTCAACCATTGCAGTCAGGGTTCAACCATTGCAGTCAGGGTTCAACCATTGCAGTTAGGGTTCAACCATTGCAGTCAGGGTCCAACTATTGCAGTCAGGGTCCGACTATTGCAGTCAGGGTTCAATCATTCAGGTCAGGGTTCAACCATTGCAGTCAGGGTTTAACCATTGCAGTCAGGGTTTAACCATTGCAGTCAGTGTTCAACCATTGCAGTTACGGCTTAGCTTTTGCAGTCAGGGTTCAACCATTGCAGTCAGGGTTGAACCATTGCACTCAGGGTTCAATCATTACAGTCAGGGTTCAACTATTGTAGACCGCGTCCAACTATTGCAGTCTGGTTTCAACTATTGCAGTCAGGGTTCAACCATTGCAGTCAGGGTTCAGCTTTTGCATTCTGGGTTTAACCATAACACTTAGGGTTTAGCCATTGCAGTCAGCGTTCAGCCATGGCAGTCATCGTTCACCCATGGCAGTCAGCGTTCAGCCATGGCAGTCAGGGTTTACCCATTGCAGTCAAGGTTCAACCATTACAGTAAGGGTTCAACTTTTGCAATCAGGGTCTAACCACTGCAGTCAGCGTTCAGCCATGGCAATCATCGTTCAGCCATGGCAGTCATCGTTCAGCCATTGCACTCAGGGTTCAATCATTGCCTTCAGGGTTCAACCATTGGAGTCAGGGTTCAATCATTACCGCCAGGGTTCAACTATTGCAATCAGGGTTTAAAAATTGCTGTCAGGGTTCAACCATACCTGTCAAGGTTCAATGATTGCAGTCAGGGTTAGACTATTGCTGTCAGGTTTCAACTATTGCAATCAGGGTTCAACCATTGCAGTCAAGGTTCAATCATTGCAGCCAGGGTTCAACTTTTGGGGTCAAGGTTCAATCATTGCATACAGAGTTCAAACATTGCAGTCAAGGTTCTACTATTACAGTCAGGGTTCAACCTTTGCAGTCAAGGTTCAATATATGCAGTCAGGTTTCAGCCAGTGCACTCAGCGTTCAGCTAGTGCAGTCATCTTTCAGCCATTGCACTCAGGGTTCAATCATTGCAGTCAGGGTTCAACCATTGCAGTCAGGGTTCAACCATTGCAGTCAGGGTCAACTACTGCAGTCATGGTTCAACTATTGTAATAAGGGTTCAATCATTACAGTCAGGGTTCAACTATTGCAGTCCAGGTTGAACTATTGCAGTCATGGTTCAACTATTGTAATCAGGGTTCAACCATTGCAGTCAGGGTTCAACCATTGCAGTCAGGGTTCAACCATTGCAGTTAGGGTTCAACCATTGCAGTCAGGGTCCAACTATTGCAGTCAGGGTCCAACTATTGCAGTCAGGGTTCAATCATTCAGGTCAGGGTTCAACCATTGCAGTCAGGGTTTAACCATTGCAGTCAGGGTTTAACCATTGCAGTCAGTGTTCAACCATTGCAGTTACGGCTTAGCTTTTGCAGTCAGGGTTCAACCATTGCAGTCAGGGTTCAACCATTGCACTCAGGGTTCAATCATTACAGTCAGGGTTCAACCATTGCAGTCAGGGTTTAACCATAGCAGTCAGGGTTCAACCATTGCAGTTAAGGTTCAATATATGCAGTCAGTGTTCAACCATTGCAGTTACGGCTTAGCTTTTGCAGTCAGGGTTCAACCATTGCAGTCAGGGTTCAACCATTGCACTCAGGGTTCAATCATTACAGTCAGGGTTCAACCATTGCAGTCAGGGTTTAACCATTGCAGTCAGGGTTTAACCATTGCAGTCAGGGTTCAATCATTGCAGTCAGGGTTCAACCATTGCAGTCAGGGTCAACTACTGCAGTCATGGTTCAACTATTGTAATAAGTGTTCAATCATTACAGTCAGGGTTGAACTATTGAAGTCAGGGTTTATCTATTGCAGTCCAGGTTCAACTATTGCAGTCAATGTTAAACCATTGCAGTCAGTGTTCAATCATTGCAGTCAAGGTTCAATATATGCAGTCAGGGTTCAGCCATGGCAGTCAGGGTTCAACCATTGCAGTCAGGGTTCAACCATTGCAGTCAGGGTCCAACTATTGCAGTTACGGCTTAGCTTTTGCAGTCAGGGTTCAACCATTACAGTCAGGGTTCAATCATTGCAGTCAGGGTCCAACTATTGCAGTCAGCGTTCAGCCATGGCAGTCAGGGTTTAACCATTGCAGTCAGGGTTCAACTATTACAGTAAGGGTTCAACCATTGCAGTTAAGGTTCAATATATGCAGTCAGTGTTCAACCATTGCAGTTACGGCTTAGCTTTTGCAGTCAGGGTTCAACCATTACAGTCAGGGTTCAACCATTGCAGTCAGGGTTCAACCATTGCAGTCAGGGTTCAACCATTGCAGTCAGGGTTCAACCATTGCAGTCAGGGTTCAATCATTACAGTCAGGGTTCAACTATTACCGTCAGGGTCCAACTTTTGTAATCAGGGTTTAGCCATTGCTGTCAGGGTCCAACTATTGCAGTCAAGGTTCAACCATTGCTCTCAGGGTCCAACTATTGCAGTCAGGGTCCAACTATTGCTGTCAGGGTTCCGTCATTACAGTCAGGGTTCAATTATTGCAGTCAGGGTCCAACTATTGCAGTCAGGGTTCAACTATTGCAGTCAGGGTTCAACTATTGCAGTCAGGGTTCAGTCATTACAGTCAGGGTTCAACTATTGCAGTCAGGGTTCAACTATTGCAGTCAGGGTTCAACTATTGCAGTCAGGGTTCAATCATTGAAGTCAAAGTTCAAACATGGCTGTCAGGGTTCAACTATTGTAGTCATGGTTCAACCCTTGCAGTCAGGGTTCAATATATGCCGTCAAGGTTCTACCATTGCAGTCAGTTCCCAACTATTGCAGTTAGTGTTTAATCATTGCATTCAGGGTTCAACCACTGCAGTCACGGTTCAACCACTGCAGTTAGTGTTCAACTACTGCAATCCGGGTAAGCCCATCAGCATCAGCTCACAAGCTATGGGCTGATTGATCCCAGTTCCCAGCAGTATGGGAGGTGTCCTGAAAGGATTTGCCATGTTATCCAACCCTGTTATCGTATGGATGGTGGCCTAGTGGTCACAGTGGTGGGCTTGGACGTGGAGTACCCAGGTTCAAGCCCAGGGCTGCTCACAATGGTAAATCACTGGGGGCTCCTGAGCAAGGCCCTTAACTCCCAATTGCTCCCCGGGGCGCTGCCCTGCTAGCAGCCCCACTTTCACTAGTGAAACCTGGATGGGTTAAAAGCAGAGACTAATTTCGGGGTGCATCGTACATACAGCGTGTGCACGATGTCCACACTGACAATGAAAAGGAACAAAAAAAAAAAAAAAAAGATTCCAAATTTGTTTCTGGTTTCTGAATCTGTTTCAGACAGTTTCAAGGCTGCAGTTTATTACCAGCTACTGAACTATAGACTGATCTCTTAACCCGCCTTCCTATCTATGGCTTTGGAGAAAGCGATCTCTGCACATGTGATATCATTTATGAATGAAAACTGTATTTTCAACAGCTGTCAGGTGTATGTTCAGTGTTAATGCTTAGACTTCTGACTTTGATACTGTTGATCATAACAGGCTCCTCCATTGTTTGGAGTTCTGGGTTGGAATTAAAAATTATGCTCTTAGTTTTTTGTGTTCATATCCCTATAACAGAACTTATTTCTGTAACTGAATAATTTGATCTCCTCCGTTGCTCAGTTCAGTTGTGGTGTACCACAAGGCTCATAACTTGATAACCTTCTGTTCTTTATTTACATGCTACTGATGAGCCAGCCTATTCTGGGCCATAAATTACATAAACATTTTTATGCTGATGACACTGCACATGCCCATGAAATGCACAGATCCCAGCAGCCTCTCGCAGCTGAAATCCTGGATGGCCCACAATGTCCTTATGTTACATAAAAGAAATTGAGAGGTCAATCTGTTTGGAGTTTGGAGGAATGGGGCAGGGGCGCCGTGGTCTTTATCAGATCATCAGAAAGGTCTTCATCTCCAGTTCCTTTCATCATCATCATCATCATCATCTTTGTGTCTTCAATGAGCCTTTGTGGCTCCTTCTGAGGACGATTACTATTATTTTTTGGGGCATTTTTACTCTTTTTGTAGCCAATATTTGCCTAAATTAAATTTTTACCAACTTTTTTTATTTAACATCTAAATATCACTGTTGCAAAAATAGTCAAGAAAAGGCAAAGTCTGCAGATTATTCAAATGATCATTCAGAGGTAAAGCCCTTATGTAATTCAGTAATGCATAATGATTAAGTGGCGTTCTATTACAACTACATTAAATTAATGAGGCCACAAACAGCTAGATAACTACATTTTAATGACTTTACATTGACCAACTCCATCACATCCAGCGCTGCCAGAGTAGTTCAAATGCAAGAATAAACCAACGTTTTCATAACGCACAACTGAAAAATCACCTCATGACGGTGTAAAAAGCATTTTGCAGTGTTTTTTTTAATATTGACATTTCCATTACATGTTTCTCATTGAAATATTTAGGTTTTGTGCTCCTTTTATGGATTTCCTGCTTGTGCATTGGTGACGTAACAAATGACGTAGGGTCCTGGTTCGCCGGTGCTCTCCAGCCAGTGGAAAAGGAAACCAGTTCTTTGTAGAACCTGTTCGGGACCAGCTCTAGTACTGGTCTGGCACCCGTCTAGCAGACCTGTTCTAGTCCCCACTACGAATACAAACACACAGACAACACACACATGTACACATTTATTATGAAACTTGGAACGTGGAATTACTGACTAAAGTACAACCAGATATGAACGTGGAAATGTGAGGGATGGAACCAGCTCACGCCGGTGCACAATGATGATGTCACAGAACCCCCTCAGATCTGACTGGACTTCTGTTTGTCTGTGGGTTTTGTCTGTTCTTTGTCTTCAGGACCAGCTGTTCGTTTCAGCAGCTTTTCTCCATCCGGACCGATACCTCCTCCACTCATTGGTCAACACACAGTGCAAGTGCTGCGAGACACCTTGTTTTATAGCGATGACCTCATCAAAACCCTGCTGGAGTCGGGGGCAGTGGTTCAGAACGAAGTGTCCTGATTGACTGGAGAATCCATCCAAGTATTGGTGAAGAACCACAGAGAGGTCACCACGATGCCTCGGAACACATGGCTGGACTTTCTGATTTAAGAACTGATTCAACCTTACCAGGATCAACCAGGATTCATAAATCAGTCTGAAATTTGCTTCAAGAAGCTGCTGAAGAATGACGACTAAACACAACTTAAACTTTTACTTTGATTACTTTGTGGAAGTGATAATTAAGCAACAGTTGTTTTCTGTTTCATACATTTATTTGTTTTTTTTTTTACGTGACTGAAAATTTAATAGAAATATTTGTTTGACCAGCGTTCATGTGGTTTTTCCAGCTGTTTTTCTTGTTTTTTATCATGATGCTGCATCCAGTGTTCATTTCTGGAACACTTTATGCTATTGAAAAAGATCTGAACATTTCAGAGAGATGCTGGTGTCACTGCTCCTTTTTTAACCAACATATAACCAACATATGGGCCAAAATCATCACCATGGTAACCAAAAACAATGTTGTGCAGATATTGTAAAAACACAGAAGTTATTGTAAAAGCAGATCATGCGGACGCTAAATGTTGCTGTTGATATTTTTACGAAAATGAATGACTGGAAACCCTGTGGTTTGACCTGTAGGTGGCAGCAGAGCTCGGACGGGAAAACGGAGAAAACTCAAAGTTTATTCACTTTTATTTATATATTACAACACAAGTTGTCTCTAGACGCTTTGCAGAGACCCCATGTTGAGCTTTGGAGACGCTGCCGCAACTTTCTTATTAATACACTTCTTGTTTAAGCAAAACGTAGTTATAATGATGGAATATGGAAGAAAATACCTGTATGTATTTAGAAGGTAAAACAACTGGAACATAGAGGAACAACAGTCGTAACCCCACAATGTTGAATGTATCAGACTTGATACATTCATATCTGATCTATTCCTATTAAATAAAGAAAAATCCGTCCGTCCATCCGTCCGTCCATTACTCTACTGAGCATGCCCAGTATTTAACCACAAAAACAGATTTAAACTGCGTCCTGACCTGAACTGGAGTTTTTCCATCCACTGTTTGGTTTAAGGTGTTTCTTCCACTACGGGAGTTTTTACCTGCCGTTCAGGTTCTGGTCTCTGGAAAGATCCTGGAGACAACGTGTGTTGTAATAGGAGTTATATAAATTAAATTGAAAAATTGAATTGCGTGTTAACACCTGCACCCACCAAGTGCTGGTTATTTTGTGTAATTTTGTGTAGTGGGGAGTCAGTTTGCTCAACCTACCAGCTGCTGTGGTGGTCACACACACCAGATGATTCTCACTTCACCGTGGAGATTATATCCCAAGTCCACTTGGTTCAGCTGGACACGACACAACAGGTCACCATCGGGGTATAAAGGCAATGCAGTGATGTGCCTCAATATATGGGCCAAAAACTAAAAGAAAAGAAATGATCAAGTTTTTGTCTCCTCCATCATTTCAGTAATAATGTGTCTGTGTTTGTGGGGGGGCGGGGGAGTGTTTGGTTTGGTCTATTCCAGTTGTTTTTGTCTTATGTTGCATTTGAGTCAAATTTGAACCATTTCCAAGTTTAGGTAAAAATACCATTTCCTTTTGTAGGGGACAAAAAAGCTCTGGCTATTTTAATACAACAAAGGTTTCTAAACTACAAAGTGGTTAAATTTGATCCAGAAGGATCCTGGCTGCTGCACGCGGCATTTAGAAGCTGTGGGTTGCTCTGTGGACCAAATACGGCTCAATTTGCTCCACCACACACACACGGCATCAACATCTGGGCAGCTTGTGATGCAACAAACCGCTTTGCAGTGAAGATGCAAACATGCAGACGTAAATCTGCCGGGTTGTAGTGAGAACCCGGGCAGCAGCCGGCCGGCTCAGCTGGATTTGTCCGATTGACTTTTTAGGCAGACCTGTGAAGACATGTTCTGTGAAGGACAAAGCAGGTGTTTTTGCTTTTTTAGGTGTGCTTTTGTATTAGTTTTGTTATGAGTTGAGTGGATAGGACCCAAATGCAGGAGATGAGGCACCCGGAGTTTAAAACAAAAGTCATCTTAATAAAACAAAAAAAAAAAAAAACAGTAATCCAAATTGAATTCAACATAACTGCACAATACGGAAAAGTCTCAGAGCAATAAAACCACACCCAAAAACACAAACTAGGCAGAACCAGGTAAACCCAGAAACAGACCAGCCGGGAGGAAGGGTAGAACAAGACAACATAAAGAGACGGGGAGAACAAGATGCAGGTGCAAACAATCAGGAACGAGTGGAAACAGGAAGGTCAAGATAAAACCCAAAAGAAACCAAACTTTGAAAATAAAACAGGAAACAGGTCACATGATCAAAACTAAAGAACAGAGTAAAACAACAAATGAAACTCAAAACCCTACAGAAACGTTTGTTAGACTCAGGTTATATACTTACCAATTGTCTTCACTTAAGGTAAATCTAATAAGTAAATGTAAACAGTTGTCTTTTAAGATGAATGGTTTGTTGTAAGATGAAAGGTCTAAGGGGCCAAAACGACAACCTTTCCATGGCTAAGAAACATAGTAAGTTAGGCATGAAGTAAAAACAATATTGGATAAAAAGGTTGGGGGTTTTTTTTGAGCATTTTGAGCTGAGTTAAATCAAATTTGACTTGAGTCTTATCTGGGCTAACTTTGCATCCATCATACCTGTAAACCGTTTGTAATGACTTAAGAACAATGAACAACCAGGATCGGTAGTGTGACGGAGCAGCTGTGGCTGGACAGGTGGAGCATTCAGCTACCAGCTGGAAGGTTGCTGGTTTGATTTCTGGCCTCGTAGTCATTGACGTGTCCGTGGGCCAGACTCTGAACCCCAGACTGCCTGTGACGCTTTCATCGGTGTATGGTCGTGTGTTTATGACAGAAAAGGGACTGCGTAGCCTCATTAGATGACGCTGTGTAGATGTCCGGAGATTGACGGAGTACTCAAAAGTAGTTTGAGTGGTCAAAAAGTACTTTTAGCATTTTAAAATTAAGTGATGTTGTCTGAAATGTCTTCTGATCTGTCAACCCTCTGCCTCATGAGTGACACAACTGCCGAGTCAGGCCCCGAACACAGAGCACCAAACCAAGCTGTGATAAATAAAACTTTGAAACATTTTAAACGATAAGTCCCGAAGTCCAGCAACATCCGTTTAAGCCAGAATCAGGCCACATGAACAAACTGGAATCTATCAAACAGATCTGATTTAAACCAATCTAGAGCTGTCCCTTTAATCCCAACAACATACTGCTGCAACTACCCTTTCCAGAATTTTAGAGATAAATGGAAGGTTGGAAATCGGTCTATAATCATCTAAAATGTCTGGGTCAAGAGAGGGTTTTTTAAGTAATGGTTTGATTACTGCGACTTTAAAAGCCTGTGGCACATATCCCAAGACCAGGGACAAGTTGATCTGGTCCAGTATTGTCGGTCCAATGACAGAGAAAACATTTTTAAGTAGTCGAGTTGAGATGGTTTAGATCTGAGGTCAGGTCAGGGAGGTCTACAGGAACAGTCTAGAGTCAGGTCAGAGCCTAAGGGAGTCGAAGAAGAAGTTGAAGAAATGCCCACAGCCACTGCCGGGAGGGCCTGGCTGATTTCCTCTCTAATTCTGACAATCTTATTGCTAAAGAAGCTCATAAAGTCTTCACTACTGAGAGCTGCAGGGATGCACGGCTCAACAGAGTTGTGGCTCTTTGTCAGCCTGGCTACAGTGCTGAACAGAAAACGTGGGTTATTTTTATTATCCTCTATTAACACTGAATAATAGGCTGTTCTAGCTTTGCGAAGCGCTTTTTTATACACTATTAGACTATCTTTCCATGCACAATAAATATCTACAGACCTACTAGAGTACCACTTTCTTTCCATTTTCCAAGAGACCCTCTTTCTCAAAGGAGCAACTACATCTAAAGCTGAGTGCAACACATCTGCAGTTCTACCGACAAGGAAATCAACGTCTGCAGAGGTAGAACCGAGGTCACAGCGCTCAACTGCTTCACTATGTTCCTCTGAATGAAGATGAAGAGCAATGGCCTCCCTAAATTTAGTGATAGCTTTATCGGATAGACACCTGCTGAAGTAATTCCTCCTATTATGCGTAAAGTTGACAATGTTGAATTCAAACGTTATTAAATAGTGGTCGGATAGGAGGGAGTTTACATGTGACACTAACAGATTATCAAGTTCTACACCGTAGACGAGGACCAGATCAAGAGTATGATTAAGACAATGCGTCGGTTCGTTAACTTTTTGTAAAATCCCCATCGATTCTAGAAGAGAATCAAAAGCCAACTTAAGACTGTCGTTGTCAACATCCATATGAATGTTAAAGTCGCCCACTATGATGAGTTTATCTGTACTGATCAATAAACTAGATAAGAAATCTGAGAACTCAGACAGAAACTCCAGATAAGCTCCAGCAGGAGGCCGGTAAACTACCACTAACAAAACTGGCTTCTCTGATTTCCAGCTCGGCAGTTTTAAACTGAGCGTGAGGCTTTCAAACGTATTATAATCGCATTTAGGTTTGGATTTTATTGTAAGACTGGAGTCGTAGATCGCCGCTACTCCTCCACCTCGACCTGTGATTCGAGGAATATGATAATTAAAGTAACCGGACGGCGTCGATTCATTTAAACTAACAAACTCTTCCTCTTGGAGCCACGTTTCTGTTAGGCAGAAAATGTCACTCCGGGTCTCAGTAATTAGATCGTTTACTAATAGAGACTTGGAGCTTAAAGATCGTATATTTAGTAATCCGCATCTAATTGTTTGGTCTTTAGTTCGCACTAAATGCGTATTTGTTTTTATTTTTACGAGATTATTTTGGTTAACGCCTCTATTACGTCGCGCTTGGTGAAGATTTGGAGGACGGGGAATCGATACTAAATCTATTTTACTTGGCACCTCGTTAGAATCTCCAATTACATCATTTACTTCTACCTTTTTATTGGCAGGCAATAGTCCTCGAGAAGCAGCAGAGAAGCGTGTAAGACTGCAGCTCTGCACCCCGGCCTGGACCCTGGATTGTCAGGGGGAGGAGCTAATAATGTCAGCCAGATTACTAGAGATAAGAGATACCAGCAGCTGCTCCGGGTCGGTCCGCCGCTACTTCAGCCTGACGAGCTACCGAGTCTACCGGACTATGGTCTAGTTGGTGAACCGGACCTCTAACTCACTGAGCCTCGTCTCCAAAGCTACGAACTACATTTTATACACTGACCGTCTTCACTAAAGGAGGCAGAGGAATAACTGAACATTTCACACACTGAGCAGTAAGAAGGAGAAACGGTGGGAGAGGAGGCCATGCTGAGAGGACAGGAGACGGAATAGGACAGGAGATGGAACATGACAGGACAGGAGACGGAACATGACAGGAGACGGAATAGGACAGGAGATGGAACATGACAGGACAAGAGACGGAACATGACAGGAGACGGAACAGGACAGGAGACAGAACAGGACAGGACAGGAGACGGAACATGACAGGAGATGGAACAGGACAGGACAGGAGACGGAACATGACAGGAGATGGAACAGGACAGGAGACAGAACAGGACAGGACAGGAGACGGAACATGACAGGAGATGGAACAGGACAGGACAGGAGACAGAACATGACAGGAGACGGAATAGGACAGGAGACAGAACAGGACAGGACAGGAGACGGAACATGACAGGAGATGGAACAGGACAGGAGACAGAACAGGACAGGACAGGAGACGGAACATGACAGGAGATGGAACAGGACAGGACAGGAGACAGAACATGACAGGAGACGGAATAGGACAGGAGACAGAACAGGACAGGACAGGAGACGGAACATGACAGGAGATGGAACAGGACAGGAGACAGAACAGGACAGGAGACGGCACAGGACAGGAGATGGAACAGGACAGGAGACGGAACAGGACAGGAGACGGAACAGGACAGGAGATGGAACAGGACAGGACAGGAGACGGAACAGGACAGGAGACAGAACAGAACAGGACCTGGAGATGGAACAGGACCTGGAGATGGAACATGTATCGGTGACTGGTGGAAATGAAAGTTACAGAAGGGAAAAGGTGGAAAGGAACTTTTACCTCATGCACTGTTTTATTATCAGCAACAAGCTGAATTTAGATTTAAAGATTCGAAGAATCAGAGCCCGTGACGACGTGCAGACAGACACAGACCGCGAACAACAAACAGGAAGTGATGCAATATACCGCCAAGAAAGTGTTAGTAGAAACCATGGAAATGGTCTTTAACACCAGGTGGGAAACGCTGGGTAACTTTGCATTCACACACACGTGTCTCAGCTGTCTTTCTCCTGGTAAACAGCACACACAATGTTATTTATAACATGTTAAAGTGAAATCTCTTGGATTATAATGGTTTTAGGGACATGATGGCTGTCAGACTTCTCGTATATGTGGAGCTTTGGCTGTGGACATCTTCAGAATGAATGCAGGCTTCTGTATGCTGCTTACCTGCAGATGCTGGTTGCAGAGGATATTTCACATCTTTCATGTAAGGGACACGCATCAGATTTATGATACAGCAGCCCCATCTTCTCACCAGCCAAATCCAGAGTTTCCAGGTGTGTGAGTGTTCAGGCGTGAAGACGAAGTTCACTCGTAAACACGTGCGAAGTAGCACCCTGTCATCTTTGTGAGCAGAAGCAGATGGGTTATCTGTTTTTCATCCATCCATCTACCCACCCATCCATCCATCCATCCATCCATCCATCCATCCATCCATCCCTCCACCCACCCGTCCATCCATCCATCCATCCGTCCGTTCGTCCGTCCGTCCGTCCGTCCGTCCGTCCGTCCGTCCGTCAATCCATCCATCCATCCATCCATCCATCCACCCACCCATCCATCCATCCACCCACCCATCCGTCCGTCTGTCCATCCACCCACCCATCCATCCATCCATCATCCATCCATCCATCCCTCCACCCACCCGTCCATCCATCCATCCATCCATCCGTCCGTTCGTCCGTCCGTCCGTCCGTCCGTCCGTCCATCCATCAATCCATCCATCCACCCACCCACCCGTCCATCCATCCACCCACCCATCCGTCCGTCCGTCCGTCCATCCATCCATCCATCCACCCACCCCGTCCATCCATCCATCCATCCATCCATCCATCCATCCATCCATCCATCCATCCATCCATCCACCCACCCGTCCATCCATCCATCCGTCCATCCGTCCGTCCGTCCGTCCATCCATCAATCCATCCATCTATCCATCCATCATCCGTCCATCCATCCGTCCATCCACCCACCCGTCCATCCATCCATCCATCCATCCATCCATCCATCCATCCATCCATCCATCCATCCATCCATCCATCCATCCATCTATCCATCCACCCACCCGTCCATCCATCCATCCATCCACCCACCCGTCCATCCATCCATCCATCCATCCATCCATCCATCCATCCATCCATCCATCCATCCATCCATCCATCCATCCATCCATCCATCCATCCATTTTCTATACCCGTTTTATCCTGTGCAGGGTCACGGGGGTCTGGCGGAGCCTCTCCCGACTCGTTACAGGTGAGAGGCGGGGCTCCACCTGGACAGGTCCCCAGTCCATCACAGGGCCTGAATTGAAACAATTACAAAAATAATTCAGAGGATTGAAGCAACAACCAACGAAACTAACTTTCCTTAACTAGAAACAGCAGTCATGTTTTGTCTCCTCGCTTTGAGCCAGAACTGTTTCTCATCGCAGACTCCTTTGATCGATTGTTGATATTGATTGGTCCAGTTTTTAATGGTTTTCTCTTTCCTTCTCCACAGGGAACTCACTGCAGATGAAGTGTAATGTTTTGGGATGTGAGTGAATGATTCCCACCATTGTCTGAAGATATTGTTCTGGGAGACAAGTGGGGAAAATATTGGCTGCAGCTCAACTTGTTTATGACGTCAATCATCCCAACATGGACACGTGTCAGGAAAATAAACTCCCAGCGGCTCGATTCATCATGAAGTACGTGACAATGTGTTTCTTCTTTCAGGAAATTGTAGGAAAGGTTGAGTGGGCAGCTGATGTCGTGGAGGGAGACGGTGGGAAGGCATGAGGCAGGTTGACAGTTTGATTAATGGAGAATGATTCCTTTGGTACGAGGCAAACTAATGAATGAGCGTGGTGTTTACTGAATCTGAGGTAACGTGATGCATCTCAACGGCCCCAGAGTCGTCGGGGGAGACGCGGACTGACGTGTTTGAGTTTTGGAGGCAGGAAGCGAGGACGGAGGAGGTTCAGGTGTGATTCATCACAAACCTTCAGAGAGCTGCCGTTGCCTCCGAGAGAGCGTCCTACTGTGAAACAAACCAGCACTGAAGACTTCTGAAACATTTCCTCGCAGCTTTCCTCACTTAAACACATTATGACCAACTTTGGGGAAATGATTCTGCGTTGGCTTATTAACCCGGCTTTGGACTGCTGAGACACTGAGGTGATGAAAAAAGAATCAAGGACAGACTGCAAAAAAAGTCTGCACAGTAAATATGAAGAAACGATGTAAAAGTACACAAATCCTCCTCCAGAACGGCTCCCTTCATGGTCCTGTGTCTCTCTGTGGAGGTCTCATGTGTCTTCTCAGTTATTTTATATCTAGTTTCAGTCGGTGTTGTTGTCTTCAGTTCAGATGTTTTTCATGATTTTGTGGCTGTTTGTGATAATCATATTTCTCTTCTAACTGATTTCCTATCTCAGTTTCCTTGTGTATCATTTTGGATAGTTTCCCAACAACTGCTGAGTGACCTCAGGCTGTTTTAGTGACATGTTGGGCCTCTGGGCTGGTGATCGGTACTTCGTTCTTTCACTTTACTCTTCAGGAACACCACACATATACAACTTGTGTCATTTTTTTGTTTTTTCAGGTCATCGTGTGAACTTTTAGGACCTGTGTGGGGGGGGGGGCTCCTGAGTTTAAGTACATATACTTAAGCTGTACCATGTTAAATGTGTGAAAATGGCCAGAAAAATAAAACAATTTGCAAACCCTCGCGTGTGACGCTTCATGTTGATCTAGAGACGACAGTGAAGCCATGTGTAGAACTACAACTTTAAAGTCTGTTCCAAGGAAATGTCAGGTGGTTCCTTCAGGTGCTTGGGAAGTGCTGTCGCCCCGTCGTTCCTGTGAACATGCCGTCTGGGAACGCCGCTGCTCAAACGTGGTGAACGTCGACAACAGGAACAAGGACGCTCCTTTTTTAAGAGGCGTTGTTCTCATCAGCAGATGTTTCTTCTTAGGAAGAATTAACTTCAATTGTCTCAGTGTCTTTTTTCAAAGTAGCTCTAAAGCCCCTTATTTTAGTAACTGCAGTGACTCCGTTTATCTGTTGTTGAAGTGACTCGCCGATGCCCCAGAACTGTTAACGTCTAGTCAATGCATGCAGTAAAGACGCAATAAACCACACTAGTTTTCAAAGCCAGTGTTGCCCGCTGAGTCACATGGTGTCGGTCTGTTTTGTGTCGCAGATGAAGCTGTGATGATGTCTTTGGGGAAATTACACACTTTTGCCACTTTCCAAGTGTGAGCAGGCAGCCAACAACACGCTGACTGGTCAGTTATCCAGTCTCCAAGTCAGCCTCGTCTCCTCTCCGCCTCATCAAGTTCTCAGTATTAAGAGTTTGATGAACTTTCTATTACAACTATAATCAATAGGACGAGTCAAGTGTTTTACTTAGAACCCGTCAGTGAATCAAAGTCCCTGCTGAGAACGATGGTCACATGTGAAACCCTCCTGTATTGATCCAACCAAACTTTAGTGTTTTTTCACAAACTGATAGCTCCCAGTCTGGAACGGCAGATGATGCTGTGATAATTCCTAAATTAGTGGTTTCAGCAGGTGAACAACTCTTCCATAGATGGAAAGGTCCTGATGTATTGACCGAACCAGTGCCTGAGCCAGAAAATGCAGGTTCCTGTACAAGGTGCGTTTTAATTGGGAGGAGAACACCACAGTCAGCAGGAGTTGGGAAGGACGACAGGTAACTCCAACTAGCAAATGTTCTGAAGTGGCTGGATGGACCGACAGGCCGGGATGGTGCGGTGGACCTGATGTCTGGGATCCGTGGCGGACCAGTCGCTGAGTGAGGAGAGCGGTGGCAGGACAGGCGTCCGAGACCACTGGCCTCCACCCAGAAGAAAAAGAAAAACAGACAAAACCGGAGAACCGGGAGAAAGGAATCATGGACCCAGTACTTAAAGCTGAGGCCTGGTCAGCTGCAGGTGTGGGTACTCAGGTCCCAGGACACGCCCATCCTCCCGCAACACAGGCACGACGTCTAGGATTACGTCTGTAATACTTTAGCATGTAATAATCGACTCAGTCACTCTTGAGCTCAGCCCACCCTAATACTGGACAGTGTTGTCACGGCCTGCTGGTGGAGTTGACTCAAATTTGGAGAACAAAACGAGAGTTTAATGGGAAGAGAGACAAAAGCAGCTAAAAGATAAAAACAGAGAGAAATGTACGTTTAATGTGTCATGAATGAAGACAGAAAATGCAGGCGGCGCCAC